>JBBGZY010000614.1:0-372500 GCA_037952925.1 Lithobates clamitans | reverse complement strand
CAAAAGTGAGTACACCCCTCACATTTTTGTAAATATTTTATTCTATCTTTTCATGTGACAACACTGAATAAATGACACTTTGCTACAATGTAAAGTAGTGAGTGTACAGCTTGTATAACCGTGTTAATTTGCTGTCCCCTCAAAATAACTCAACACACAGCCATTAATGTCTAAACCACTGGCAAGAAAAGTGAGTACACCCCTAAGTGAAAATGTCCAAATTGGGCTCAATTAGCCATTTTCCCTCCCCGGTGTCATCTGACTCGTTAGGTGTTACAAGGTGTCAGGTGTGAATAGGGAGCAGGTGTGTTAAATTTAGTTTTAGCGCTCTCATACTGGTCACTGGAAGTTCAAAATGGGACCTCATGGCAGAGAACTCTCTGAGGATCTGAAAAAAAAAAAAGAATTGTTGCTCTACATAAAGATGGCCTAAGCTATAAGAAGATTTCCAAGACACTGAAACTGAGCTGCAGCACGGTGGCCAAGACCATACAGCGGTTTAACAGGACAGGTTCCACTCAGAACAGGCCTCTCCATGGTCGACCAAAGAAGTTGAGTGCACGTGGTCAGCGTCAAATCCAGAGGTTGTCTTTGGGAAATAGACGTATGAGTGCTGCCACACACTGCATCAAATATGTCTGCATTGCTGTCATCCTAGAAGGAAGCCTCTTCTAAAGATGATGCACAAGAAATCCTGCAAACAGTGTGCTGAAGACAAGCAGACTAAGGACATGGATTGCTGGAACCATGTCCTGTGGTCTGATGAGACCAAGATGAACTTATTTGGTTCAGATGGTGTCAAGCGTGTGTGGCGGCAACCAGGTGAGGAGTACAAAGACAAGTGTGTCTTGTCTACAGTCAAGCATGGTGGTGGAATGTCATGGTCTGGGTCTGCATGAGAGCTGCCGGCACTGGGGAGCTACAGTTCATTGAGGGAACCATGAATGCCAACATGTACTGTGACATAGTGAAGCAGAGCATCTTGTCCGCAGGGCAGTATTCCAACATGATAACAACCCCAAACACACCTCCAAGATAACCACTGCCTTGCTAAAGAAGCTAAGGTTAAAAGTGATGGACTGGCCAAGCATGTCTCCAGATCTAAACCCTATTGAGCATCTGTGGGTCATCCTCAAACGGAAAGTGGAGGAGCGCAAGGTCTCCAACATCCACCAGCTCTGTGATGTCGTCATGGAGGAGTAGAAGAGGACTCCAGTGGCAACCTGTGAAGCTCTGGTGAACTCCATACTCAAGAGGGTTAAGGCAGTGCTGGAAAATAATGGTGGTCACACAAAATATTGACACTTTGAGCCAATTTGGACATTTTCACTTAGGGGTGTACTCACTTTTGTTGCCAGCGGTTTAGACATTAATGGCTGTGTGTTGAGTTATTTTGAGGGGACAGCAAATTTAAACTGTTATACAAGCTGTACACTCACTACTCTACATTGTAGCAAAGTGTCATTTTCTTCAGTGTTGTCACATGAAAAGATAGAATAAAATATTTACAAAAATGTGAGGGGTGTACTCACTTTTGTGAGATACTGTATATATAAAACACTATATGTGCGGGAGTGATGTCATCGCGGCTCTGGGCCAGTCACAGAGCTGGAGTATACGCACTCGAAAGCAACGGGTGAGAATGGAAGCGGCTTCGTTTTAAGGTAAGTTTCACATAACGTGCTAGTATGCAATTGCATACTAGCACATTATGCCTTTACATTGCAGGTAAGAAAAAAAAAAAAGTCCAGCATTTTACAACCGCTTTAAGATTGGGTTGAGTTACAAAAACTGGAGAGTGTAAAATCTAGTACCAATCTAGGTATCTAGATAATCTAAGTAGCAAATCGGCCTATAACTTTGGCTTGTTCAATTAACCTCTTGCCGACTGCCCTTGTACATGTGCTGCGGGGTGGCGGCTCCTGTGCGCAGAATCACATACAGGTACATGATTCTGCACTTCTGGGTCTGCCGGCTATGCGCTCCTGTTGTGATTGGGACCCGCTGATCATTCCTGACAGTGGCAGAACGGCGGCCTGCCTATGTAAACAAGGCAGATAGCTGTTCTGTTAGTAGGGAAGACAGAGATACTGTGTTTATGCTAAGCAGGAACACGGATCCCTGTCTTCCCACAGTTAAAGCATCCCCACACAGTTAGCAAACACCCCCAAGGGACACATTTAACCGTTTGATCGCCTTTGATGTTAACCTCTTCCCTGTCAGTGTCATTAGTACAGTGAAAGTGCATATTTTTAGCACCGATCACTGTATTACTGTCACTGGTCCCCCAAAAAATATTAAAAGTGTCACTTTTGTGAGGTCAGGCACTGATGTTGGACAAGAAGGACTGGCTCTCAGTCTCCACTTGAATTCATCCCACAGGCATTCCATCAGGTTGAGGTCAGGACTCTGTGCAGGCCAGTCAAGTTCCTCCACCCCAAACTCGCTCATCCACACTATATTGCCAAACGTATTTGGCCACACCCTCCATTTGGTGGAGGGGGGATTATGGTGTGGGGTTGTTTGTACAGGGGTTGGGCTTGTCCCCTTCGTTTCAGTGAAGGAAACTCTTACGGCGTCAGCATACCAAGTAATTTTGGACAATTTTATGCTCTCAACTTTGCCAGAACAGTTTGGGGATGGCCCCTTCCTGTTCCAACATGACTGTGCACCAGTGTACAAACAAGGTCCATAAAGACATGGATGAGCAAGTTTGGGGTGGAGGAACTTGACTGGACCTGACCTCAAACCTTTGGGATGAAATAAAGCAGAGACTGGGAGCCAGGCCTTCTCTCCAACACCAGTGCCTGACCTCACAGATGCGCTTCTGGGAGAATGGTCAAACATTCCCATAGACACACTCCTAAACCTTGTGGATAGCCTTCCCAGAAGAGTTGAAGCTGTTATAGCTGCAAAGGGTGGGCCAACTCAATATTGAACCCTACGGACTAAGACTGGGATACCGTTAAAGTTCATGTGCGTGTAAAGACAGGCGTCCCAATACTTTTGGCAATATAGGGTATACATATTTCCCCCACAGTAATCTTTGTTTTACCACTAGATGCCCCCAGTCTTCCAGGTTAATTAATTAATACCTGTTCAATCCAAAAGACAGAGAACATAAGCGCTATGTAAACTGTTGGCGCTATATAAATCCTGTATAATAATAATAATATTGTGAGCGCAGAGCACAACTTTTTTTTATCACTGTAGCCGTATCGCTGTATGTTGTGATTTGTAACTATTTTTGCTGATAAGGAAGGTGACTAAGGAGGGAGAACATGAATTGCAATTTTTTTTCCTGTAGTCATTTATTACACGAGATTCTACCATAAACAAGATTTTAGAAGGACGTCAAACTGTTCATGTAGACGATGTCTGCTGCTATACAAACAAGGTAGGATGTACACATATGGCGCATGCAGCTAAGATTATAAGAAGATTCTAATGTTTTTCACGCTCCTATATTAGGAACACACATGGGAATTTTAAAAAGTTTTATTTTTTTCTTTACTTATCATCACATTTGTTGATTTCAAGGTTAAACACGAAACTTTGAGGGTTAATTAGCTGCTCTCAATCTCATTTGAGCGCTTAAAGGAATTGCTTTCTCTCCTATGACAAGATGTCATTAAACAAATTATATTTTAGAGTGCATGCATAATCCCATAATAGCCATACATCCCGTGAATTAGGTAATATGCATCTGCACCTCGCTGAAGATGTGCATCAAATTAGTCTCGCTTAACGGGTTAAATGTACCCAAAAATAGCACAGACAGAGGACCTTTGCACTTTCTAAAAGTCAGCTCTGCTCAAAGCAAACTTCAGATAACCAGATAACATATAGATAAAGCATTTTGAAACTTTATTTAAGTTATTAATAATAATACTCTCTCTCTCTCTCTCTCTCTCTCTATATATATATATATATATATATATATATATATACATATATATATATATATATATATATATTAAAAAACAACAAAGGGACACGTTCTCCAAATGCAAATACTTTACTGAATCTTCAAGTCATCAGGTTATCCAGTCCTATAAATCAGCAGCTACCGTATACATTTGCAAGCATCCCTGCTCTTCCTCAGGCTGTACTTGAAGATTCAGTAAAGTATTTGCATTTGGAGAACGTGTCCCTTTGTTGATTTTTAAAGGATATTGGTGGAAGACAAGGAGCCCACCCTGACATCGCTCCAGCTGAAGCCAGGACTAAGAGAAGGCAGTAACCCACCCGAAGTTTATATATATATATATATATATATATATATATATATATATATATATATATATATATATATATATGTAAATTCACTAATTCAAAATTCTTTGATACACAGAACTCTACATAAATCTAGGAAAGTGAGCTCCACCTTTGAGCTTCACCTTCAGGACAAGCCCCACCAACTAACCCTTCCTGCTCTAGTAATAGACTCCTTGATAGACTAGGTTCTAAACTCTTCCACATGTAGCACAAGTTTGTCTGATAAGGAAGCAGCATGGCAGATAATACTTTTTTCTTGTATAGCTTCAGTCTCAAACCTATAGAGGTGGAGGGCTTCATTCCGAAGGACTGTAAAAGGTTTTTCATAAACTTGGGAAAAGATGATAAGAATATAGTGATACACTTCGACTCTCGTTTTGACCATGGAAAAGATAACCGCACAATAGTCTTGAACTCTATGGTGGACGGTGTCTATGGAGAGGAGCAGAGGGAAAGCTTCCTCCCCTTTCCAGGAGGCATCTGATACCATGATTTGCTTCAAGTTTGAGCAAGACAAGATCATCGTACAATTACCTATCCTCTCTCCTTTCCAGCCCGCTTTCCCTTAGAGGATATCTCATACTTGGAGATTGAAAACCTCAAGCCCAAGTTAATCAGACTAAAATGAAGAAGAATTCTGCAATAGAGGAGCTGTCTGTCCCACGTGTCCATATCCAGGCTCTGTGAAATGACCATAGTGGAGGATGGAAAGTTTATGGGTTTAGTAACCCCCTCCCTCCAATCTGCATCCTTGCTGCTCATGTAGACATACATTGTGCTTTGCTCAGTGAGCTCCACCTTTGAGCTCCACCTTCAGAACAAGCCCCACCAACTAACCCTTTCTGCTCTCGTAATAGACTCCTTGATAGACTAGGTTCTAAACTCTTCCACATGTAGCATAAGGCACCTTGTATAGTTTCCACATTTGGCCAATAGATGCCCCCATTGCTAATTTTTCAACCTCAGCTATGGAAGCCAACTGGGTTGAGTGTCTGCTCAGCTCCTGCCAGCAGTAGGGCACCTTGGGAAAATGTGAGGAAAATAGATTGTAATGCCTGGGAAGGGGGAGGCGTCGGAATGACCAGTGTGTGGAACCATGTTCTGCTTTTTATGTCTAGAGGCCTGAAGACACAACACCATGTACGTAGGAACTTTTTAATAAATGATGGCGTCAGAAAGAAGCTGGTAGGCTCTGAGATGCGCTGCCATGCCCCCCGCTGCTGTTCCTCATAGGTGTGACATTTCCTTTCTGGGCTTGCACCCTATGCACTCTAAGTGGATTTCAGGACTTTTGCGTTCATCTCGTCAGTGTCCATCCACCCAGCTGGTGGCTGCATGAGTGTTTTCACCCTCCATGAATACACCATTAGGCTGATCCACTGGATAGCATGTTGAATTAAATGAGCTAAAGATATCTTGCATACTGCACTTAGTACACCCCCCCTCCTTTCTTTGATGTAGGTGGGGAGCCATCTTAATTTTAGCTTCCTCTTAGGGAGAAGCCAGGGGGCTGTTTTTGTACTTTTTGAAACAGGACTGTTAATATCCCTTGTTGGATGTTGGGACTTTGAACACTCCTCCGTGCTAGGTAGTGGATTTCCTGCTGCTTCATATCCCTCCCTCTACTCTTGAAATGCTGGAATTTGTACCCCTGGGGTGGCTGAACTGTTATGCTGAAATATTTTAATTTCCTCTAACCTATATGAGACTTTGCCTGGAAATGGCCCTATGGATGAGGTCACAGCATGGTCCATTGATGGTAAAGCCTGCAACACGTAGAAAAGGACTTTGGGGAATACTGTTAGACCAGGGTGGGTCGCCCTTCAGGTGTCCTGTAAAGTTACCACCAGCACTGGGGTTCTGGTGGCCACATGCCACTATGCCAGTACCTCACCAGAGGACATCGCCCAAGCGCCTGGTAGGAACAGGTAAATATCTGTCCCAGTGCCTTCTTCTTGTGTTGGCCTTTTCTGGATCAACACTATAAGTATTAGAATAGATTGATCTTAATGCCTATTTCATCAGTGCTTCCATGGTTATTGCAGACATTTCAAACTTCAGGGCAATGAATACAACCTCTTCTCCAGTATCTTAGAAGGCCAAGTCATGAGAGATAATTCACTAGTAGACCTTTGAGTCAGTGAGTCACTGCTATTCAAGTGTTCTTATTATCTGTCTCCACAGTTATAGATAATGTATGTACGAATACAGAGAGCATAGAGCATAGATAGCAGAGAGAGAGGAATACATGACCATCAATCAATGAGAAGCGGCATTACAATTATATTTGCATAAATGGAGAAACTGATGAAGGTCAAGAACCAGACTCTTATGAGGTTTCTATCTGATATTTGCATATACATGGCATTTGAAGAGTTTTGGTGGGCAAAAGTAAGGCAAGGCCACTTGATGCAAGAAATAACGAGACACTAAACTCTGGTTAAAAAAGAAAAACTATTCCGGTATGTGTTCTTAGCTGTAAAAAAAGTTCCTTGTATTGATTTTAGCCTCCTCCAGATCTCTGAATTTCTTTTTTTTTTTTTTTCGCTATTGTAATGAAAATAGCTGTTAGAGGTGGCTACATTAGTTCTCCATACTCCCCCACTGTATGTAGGAATGTACTTGCTCGATCCCAACATAGACTATAGACTATGGAGTACGGGGTTTGTAGTTTGCATAGAGCAGTGAACATTCCAAAAAAAAGTGAGGGTGGAAAGGAGTGGTTTGTTAGCTTAAAGATCTTCACTGCATCCGACCCAACAAACCAAAAAACACTATTTAATTCATTTTTAATATTTAAAGCAAACTCCCCCACCCATCCATGTCTCCGTGCTTTATTTTGTTGAGAAATCACTTTGAAAAACACCCCCCTAGCATTTCTGGCCATGGCCATCTTGAGTATGGGCAAATGATTCATGTAGCATTTACTTTCTGGAATCCATTTGCCCTTAGCTTAAGCGAGCATACAGGAGAGTGTGCTGAGCTGAGAAAACCCCCCCTGAAGACTCTTGGGATGTATGACATCATTTGCCTAGGCAAGAAACCAGGAAGTAACTGATGGAATATAAAAAAAGCTTAAAAATATGGTATACTTCCCTATCTAATTACTAATGCTAGCAGCATGTGGATTAAAAATAATCAATGTTGATTGGGAGAGTGAAGTTCCACATTTTGGAGGACATTACAAGGAGGCAGTAAAAGACAATTTCATAACAACATGGATTACAGGGTCATGTGTATGTATTATTTTTAAAAAATAAGGATACCATTTAGTGTTTCTTTAGTGTTGTCGGGACCTGGAGGCTGGGCCGCATCATTCTCTCTGCTTGAGCGATATATATACCTTTTAAGTGAGCATGCACTGGAATAATGAGACTACCAATAGGAAAGAGTCAGGTTTAGGTGAGTAGTCGGCGCACTTCTGAAATCAGGGTCATTGCTGAAATAAGTCTATGCCATCGCTCACTTCATTACTAGACAGCGGAGCTTGGTAGTGGTCACATGACCATAGAAAACAACAGAGAAAATAGGGAATTTATAAGAAGGCACAACAGGAAAAAAGAAGAAATCACTACATAAAAAGGGGAACAAATATGAGCTGATCACTTTCCCACCTCTAATCTGTTATTGGACAGTGAGGAGGTAGCGGTAGACTAATGAAAGCATCTCTCTCTTGCAGGCACAAGCCGTGCTGCACTTCCTCAATGCACTATGCCCAACGCGCACGTTCCTGTAAAAATGGCTGTGCATGTTAGTGGGTGTTGCAGCGACCACCAGCTGGAACCGTGTCAGGTCAGAGCAAGAAAATGTCACCAGCACACCAAGGATCTCCAGAATGGGTCCAAAGCTTTAATCAGCGATCACATTGTTACAGCAGATTTCAATGTTTCGGAGCCAAGCAGGATCCCTTCATCAGGTATATGATTACATGACTGATGAAGGGGTCCTGCTTGGCTCTGAAACGTTGAAATCTGTTGTAATGATGTGGTCACTGATTAAATCTTTGAACCCATTCTGGAGATCATCCTTGGTGTGCTGGTGACATTTTCTTGCACTTTTTGAATGGAAGGCTGCGGGCAACTGGGGGGGGGGGGATGAATGTTCCGAGCGCCTGTTAAAACCCGCCCAAAAAATAAAAATAAAAATAAATTTCGTAAGGTGCTAGAGGAGTGGGCAGGAGGAGGAAAAGCGCAATAGGGTGAAGTTTCGCTACATTAAATAACTAAATGAAACAAAGAATAAATAACTGCATTAAATGGTTTACATCGGCCTCAAGTTCAATAAGAGTTGTAGCAAAGCAAACATCCTTTTATCTCTCCGTTTTTTCATTTGCACAATGCAGACCAAAAAAAAAAAAAACAATAGAAATCTTTGTACTGAACTTCAAAGCATCTTTTGTTTGTCTTTTCATTTTTATGTGTTTTGTTTTATTTTTGCTACAGACCGACGGGATAATAATGTGATGTGACACCGCACGCTGTTTTTAATGCATGTATACAAAAAACACGGATAATTTGCTCTGACATGTAATGCTAATAGTCATGGGAGCTTTCTTCTAATATAAATCTTCTATACATAGTTTAATATATGGCAGCGAGCGTACAAATTGTGCAGCCAAGTGCAAAAGGCAGACTTTGTACAGTACGGGACTGCGTGCAGCGTAGGTATTTTATATTTAAAGGCATTGTACAGTAAAAAGGCTAATGAATTGAATAGGGCCCTTTCACACCGGGTGCGCTGAGACTGGACATCCTGGGACAGGGCAGTGCAAAGGCAAGACAAGGCAAAAAAGCCTTGCCTCATACGGGGCCAGTTCACAACACTGAAAAAAGTATGGGCTGCTACCTTAATTTTCAACACGGCATAGTGCGATGCAATCCATTGATCACACCACACTGTGGTCAGTAGAACTCAGTGATATCATAAAACGTCACTTACAACATTTCTGCAAAGTTCCTATTGAAAAAAAAAGGCAAAATGTGAACCAGTACATTACCAGGATCGGTGCATTGTACGTTCAGCTTGGCGGTGGTGTAAAAGAACACGTAAAAAGGAACTTTGGCCTACCCACCTGCATTTTTTCCACCTCACACCTGTAATGCAACTTTCTTCCAAATTCACATGCTTACATTCCCAGAGGATCCAGTGCTGTCGTGCTGTGACCTACTGCACCACGGTCTTATGCCCCGTACACACGATCGGACTTTCCGCCAACAAAACCGTGGATCTTTGTTTGAAGGTTGTTGGCTCAAACTTGTCTTGCATACGCACGGTCACACAAATGTTGGCCAACAATTGCGAGCGCGGGAACGGGGTGACGTACAAGACGTACGACGAGCCGAGAAAAAGGAAGTTCAATAGCCAGTGCGGCTCCTTCTGCTTGATTCCGAGCATGCGTGAAGTTTTGTGCGACGGACTTGTGTACACACGATCAAACTTTCCAACAACAAAGTTTTGTTGGCGGAAAATTTGAGAACCTGCTAGCCAACATTTGTTGGTGGAAAGTCTGACAGCAAATGTTCAATGGAGCATACACACGGTGGGACTTTCAGCTGACGAGCTCACATCCAACATTTCCCGTCGGAAAATCTGACCGCGTGTACGTGGCATTGGTCTGCGATGCCATCTTTGCTCTTGACGTTGCAGGGTGCCTCCTCTTGGTTCAGGCCCACTTATGACACATGCCAAACCTTCACTGCAGCTTCTGTGAATGAAAGTTAAGCATCCTGGAATAAGTGAAACATATCCCAGGAGACTTCACAGCGCTGGAGACATCATTCTTGCCTAGGCTAAACTTAGGGTCGGGCAAAAACTCATAAAAAATTCTATCCCAATTGTATATGGATGGGGGGTGCAAGGTCCATAACCACAAAAAGCTGTTGGCAGGTTTCCAGCTGCGTTCAAGTTAGCCAGAACTGATACTGTTGCTTTCATTGATAGTCTATTGATAGTCTATTGACAGAACTGTCCATAAAGCACAATCACCGTGCTGAACATGAAGCAAAGCATGCATATGTAATGAGTAAATGTTATTTAAAATCGATAAATAAAAACAACCATTCGAAACCAAAAGGACTCACTGAAGATTAGATTATGTACATTAAAGCAGCCATTCTCATCCAGGGTTCCTCCAGAAGTTGCTAAGGTTTCCTTGGTCAATGAGCAGTAGAGGATTGATCCTTTGGTTGATGCAACCTGCCCTCTTATGTAGGGAGCATTTTCCCACTGACCACCAGCGTAAGGAGCATTCTTTTTCCCACTGACCACCAGCGTAAGGAGCATTCTTCTTCCCACTGACCACCAATGGAAGGGGCATTCTTCCTACTGGGACGGAATAGGCTTGTTTCGTTTTATCTTTCTTTGCTGAATGCATTGCGAGCTCGGCGCTCGTAGGATACAACGCTTATGAGAAAAACTGCTAATGTGAGTACTCTGTACATTGTATATGTTAATAAAGTGACCCTAAAAAAACATACTTCACTATCTGGGTACCTTGTCCTATATTTTACATACACTGGAGAGATGATGTGGAGGAGGAGCTAGGAGCCGCACTGTCCTAGGACCCCAACTAGGACCACAACTAAACACACCCCAGCCCCCAATAGGATCCTGCAGAGTCAGCAAGTCTGGACACAGAAACGCAGGAGAGACCCAGGACCTTGGGATTTAACAACTTATATGCGGTTGACCTAGCACCACTAGGTAAGGGGCCATTACCTACACTAGTGCATGCTGCATGAAGAGGACATAGAGTGTCTGATCTGCATAGCAACACCCCACTGTTATTTGATTGCTGTGTTTGAGCACTGTTCTTTTGTACACCTTGGCTACACGGACTTTGTGGACACTTGATTACTTATGTAATATCTTGGACACTAATAAGCATAGTGGGTTAGTCAGTGATTTATTTACTCACGCGACTACTCACACTTTTGTTGCACTGTCGCACTGGTCGCAACACTAGGATCAGGCGACCATACCTTTCTGTTTGCTTCACTTGATATATGACCTTTTTATTATATTATTATTGCTTTATTCTTTGCACTTTAGTATATGCATCAGTTTTGATCTTTTTATTTAAGGCACGAGAGCACGAGCACTTTTTGATAATTGTACTATTAGATTGAGCTATTTTAACACATGAGAAATGGTTTTCACTTCTATATATTTTATATAATAATTTTCTGTCACCCTTGGATCAACATATATGTATTAGTGGTTATATTTATATTTATTTATCACCTGTTTGATCAACATATATAATTATCTTTAGTCACTACATCCATTTCATGCGTACTCTATACTCCAATTCATGCGTTTTTTTACGAACGGTTTTAGATTCCACTTTTTATTGAGTCCTCGTGACCTATGAACACTAGGAGTATAATTAATACCAATAAGTTGAGCCCCTCCGGTTAGCGCAGCACCCCCCCCCTCTCTTTTACATCATTCTTCCTACTGGCCACCAATGGAAGGGACATTCTTCCCACTGACCACCAATGTAAGGAGCATTCTTCCCAATGACCATCAATTGAAGAGGCATTATTCCTACTGACAACCAATTTAAGGAGCATTCTTCCCACTGACCACCAATGTAAGGAACATTCTTCCCACTGACCACCAACCTAAGAAGCATTCTTCCCCCTGACTACCAATGTAAGGAGCATTCTTCCCCCTGGCCACCAATGTAAGGAGCATTCTTTCCAATGACCACCAATGTAAGGAACATTATTCTCACTGACCACCAATGTAAGGAGCATTCTTCCCCTTGGCCACCAATGTAAGGAACATTCTTCCCATTGGTCACCAATGTAAGGGGCATTTTCCCCACTAACCACCAACCTAAGGAGCATTATACTCCTGGCCATCAATGTAAGGATCATTCTTTCCACTGAATACCAATGTAGGAAACATTCTTCCCACTGACCACCAATGGAAGGGTTATTCTTCCTACTGACAACCAAAAAAAGGAGCATTCTTCCCACTGACCACCAATGTGAGGAGCATTCTTCCCAATGACCACCAATGCAATTGACATTTTTCCCACTGACCACCAATGCAAAGGGCATTCTTCCCAAAGACCACCAATGGAAGGGGCATTCTTCCTACTGACCACCAATGGAAGGGGCATTGTTTCTACTGACCACCAATGGAATGGGCATTCTTCCCACTAACCACCAATGGAAGGGACATCATTCCTTATGGCAACCAATGTAAGGAGCATTCTTCCCGAAGATCACTAATGGAAGGGACATTCTTCCTACTGTCCATTCCACCAATGTAAGGGAGCCCTTTTTACTTCCCAGCTTCAAAACAATGGAAAACGTGTCTGTCTCTCCATGGGTTAAACATGCTAAACCACTTGACATGGGTATCTGAATGCATCTGGATTGTGGTTGTGCATGTGACCACCCTTAGTGTCTGTGGGCACCTACATAAAACCTTATTCAACTGTCATTGTTTCCCCCAAGCTTAGCCCATACCAGAATGGTCTGCAGTGGGTAAAACCCCTCTACCCCATTCCTAACCCCTTTTGCCAAAGAAGGAACATCCCTTATCTTCCCATTTTAAAAGCAGCATACCGCAGGGCAGTTTAAACCATGCTAATGATATTTTGTTAGAACTAAAACACAAAAGAGGATATCAAAGCCAATAATAAGTGGCATATAACCTTTCCCTCCACCGAGGGGCTTTGCCTAGATAAAATAAAAAATATACGTTTTAGAGAGTCAAATGCACTAACTGCCAAATAACAAGCAAGAGACCGTGCATTCGATACAGAAAGGCTGTAAAAGGTCAGGATTTTCTGCTTTTGCTTATAACGGCTTGTTTAAGTCCAATTTACTGTCCAGTTCTGTCACTGCCTGGAATTATTCCAGGTAATGGGCTCCCTTTGGACATTTTTTTCTTCGTTCCTATTTTTTTCTTTCTGCCAACTTGACAGCGGGAAGTGAGTAGTTTTAAGACGGACGTCCGCTGCAAGATGATTATCATATGATTTAAATCTTTCAAATGGTTTAAAGCTATCTTCTCTGCATGGAACACTCAGTTCTTCCATACAAATGAATTCAGTTAATTACAATATATAAAAAAAAAAAACACACAAGTTTTCAAAAAAAAAAAAAGTACTTTGAGAGCCTTTTGTTAGGTAATAACAAAGTAGAAGCTGTGAAATCTCGAAGGCCTCGGTGGTAAGTGCTTGACCGAAACTTCAGTACAGGTTAATGCATAATTTCTCTCAAATTGAGTGTAAAAATGCATCCCCATGTCTACACTTTTGTATTCTTAACAGCCGGCACTGCTTCGCATTACAGTTTTTCGGCTTTTTTTTAGACGTGCGATGGACAGCGTGTTATTTTTGCAGTCTTTAATTTGCTTAAAGAGCAAAAAGTCTCTCTGTTCTCTTTTGAAGCAACATCTCCATGAAAAGAGCCTTTCTAGTTAAACAGGTACAAAGGAGGGATATGCATTTGTGCAAGATATTTTGTTTGCTAAAGTGTTTGAGATTCTGTCCAGTTAGTCCTGCAACCCACACACCCTTGCACCGCCATCTTTAATACTGATTGGACCCTGGACAAACACCCCAATATTCCAAAAAACAAAAACACACGTAAACTTATGTATTGAAACTTTTGTATTTGTATTGTACCTGTACTGTCTGCCCTCATGTTGTAAAGCTCTGCACAAACTGATGATGGTCTTGGGGGGGGGAGAATACAGGACTCCAGGATAATGTGTAGAGGGGGGGATAGCGGAGTGCAGGATGATGGGGGGGGGAGAGACAGGGAAGTCCAGGATGATAGGGGGGATAGGGGAGTCCAGGATGATTGGGGGGGGGGGATGGGGGAGTTCAAGATGATGATGCAGTATAAAGTCCCAGTTTTTTTGGGTCTCACTCAGATTTAGTTCTCCACACTAACCACAGTGGGCAGGGCAGCTCCCATTCTAAGAATGCCTGATGTTTTTTTCCAGTGAATTCAAGTTACTTTCTGATTAGATAAGGAGGAGAATATGGTAAGTGTCATCTCTGCCTTATCCAACCTTGTATTCATTGAAAAAAAACACAAGACAAAAATGTGAGAATCCGAATAATAAAACATATCATTTTAGTACACCAATTGGGTTTAAAACACAGTAACAATAGTAATAATCACAATACTACATCCTGAATAAAATATGGAACTAATAAGAATAAAAATATGATAAAAATGTATCTACCCACATCAACATCAATACCTTAAAGTGGTTGTAAACCCTTACAGACCACTTTTACCTACAGGTAAGCCTAGATTAAGGCTTACCTGTAGGTGCAAGAAATATCTCCTAAACCTACATGGTTTAGGAGATATTTCCAAAAGACAGGCACCGATGTCTATGGCGCATGCGCCGTAGACAGCGGTGCGCAGGCGCACTGAGCGTAAGTGACGTCATGCGTAGGAGTGACGTCATTGCGGCTCCGGCCGATCACAGCGCCGGAGCCGCGATACCCGGAAAGAAGATGGACGCTTCGTGGAACAGGGGATGCATAGTAGCCCATTATGCTTTACCTTTGCAGGGAAACAAAGAGGAAGTAAACCTCATCAGGGTTTACTTCCTCTTTAAGATAGGATAGCAACGGAGGGAGGAGTCGGATGTCGAGGCGGGGTTAGTGCGGACGCCGAGCTCGTCCTGGGTGCACGCAGCACGGGCTCTCTCCTGACATGCGGCTGATCGGAGACACGGCCGTATAGCCCCCCCCCATGTACCCCCCCGCACGTCTTCCCGAGGCCGGTTACAAGCGGCAGGATACCAGCCGATCCCTCTGGTGAAAAGTTTAAAGAACCGGAATTCAAGAGGGAGCTCAAGAGCAGTGCAGCGGCTGCAAGGACCGGACCATCCAACCGAAGGAGCTCCGCAAATAGGAGACGGCTATAGCCACCACTTCTACTATCTGACTGAGATGGCAAACAACACAGGGTGAGATCTTTCCTTTTTGCATCCCTGATCTGGGACTGTTTTGCTTGGGTTTCCACCGCATGTATGGTTTGGCTTTCGTTCTACAGGGTCAGCTGACCATTCATCCTGCTTCCTCCATCCCAGCTGCAGGCAGGTGCTATTCACATACCTTGGTCTGCAGCCTTGTGAGCCATCCCTGGCCTAGATAGGCTCCGACCAACCAGCCCACAGACATACCTGTCCTGCAGCAACGGTGGGGTCATCAATTTCATCTCTCCCTGGTAATCCGCATTATCACTATTCTCTGATATTATTGTCTCCCCCAACCACGGCCAGTCCTTTACCTTATCACCTGATCAGATTACTCAGTGTGGATCAAACCCAGATGCCACAATCACATAGCAATTAATCTACTCTTGCTGTCCCCCCCCAAGCATCTCGGACTTTCAATTAATATTTTGCATATGTACAACTTGTCTGGACATCTCGGCTGTTCATCTGTCCATAGTATATAAAGCTTAATATTTATCATGAGTATTCGGATATGACAGGTGGCCACCTGGGTCTGCACACGACAGCTAGCCCCTTTAAATGATGACGGTACCTGATTAACCAGGATATCTCATGGATTGGTGCATATCCTGAGTGGGAGGATCGCTGCGTTGAAAAAGGTTGGAAACCGGCGGAGAAGGTAAAATAAAAAAAAAAAAAAAAAAAATATAAAAAAAAAAAATATATACATAAAACTTCTGAGGGTCGGCCGACCCCAGGAGGAAGGAAGTAGTGGCAGAGCCCTGGGTGAGCTTGGAAAAAAAAAAAAAAAAACAAAAAAAAAAAAAAAAAACAAAAGTGACAGTCTTTGCGGAACAGAAGTCCATGATCTAGGAGGTAGGATTGTGAAAGCCCATAGAGGTAAACGAAGGAGGATCCATTCGCAGGACTGTGGGGAATCTTGCATGGTATGCTGTGTTATTGTGGGCTTCCCTGCCGTAACCAGATCGTTTCAATCACGGTAGAGACACTAGATTTAGGGGACCTGCACGACGTGGGGGACTGAACCGCTTAGCCAAAGAACTACTTTTGCCTTAGTGTGAAGGAAGTGGAGTAAAGTAGTTAGACCCAGGCCCTGACAATAGAGCGAGCAGATCCCCTACCCCATACATACCCACAGTGAACAATAGATAGTTGGAGGCATAGGAAGAAGAGACTAATCAGCGACCTGGACACCTGCAAAACCTCCAGTTAGGAAATAGGAGGAGATGAAGGGTAAGGCCGGGAAAGGGACCCCAGGAATCCCACCTAGAGCGAGCGCCAGTCCGGGGACTATAAGAAAATATATGACACAAGAAGCGACAAAAGAAAACCCGGAGACTTTGTCAGGAACAAAAAATAAACAAACAGCGAGCCCGCAGAGGAACGGAACAAAGAAACAACTGGTAGTGACGGAGACCCCAGTAGGAGGTGCGACGCCGCTAGACGAATCAACAATGGAGACCCGACAGAAAAAACAGCTACCAACAAAGGATGAAATGGCAGAAATGTTTGCAAAACTAGAAATGTCAATAAAAGGCGAAATCGCATCAATGCAAGAAAGTTTGAATCACCTTCTGCAAAGGGTGGAGGCCACAGAAGAGAACCTGATGATACAAGGAGAGGAGATCAAAAGGCTTAAATCACAGATGACCGAGATGCAAAGAGACCAAAGAAATCTACTGTATAAAATCGAGGATCAAGAAAACCGAAGCCGAAGGAAGAACTTAAGGGTCAGAGGCCTACCCGAGACAAGAGGTGAAAATGACAATCTACAAGAAAAAATAAATTGCATCTTTGGTCATATAGTGAATAAAGCAGGTTCAGATAAAAAAATCAAGCTTGAAAGAATCCACAGGGTAAGGAAACCGGCCGAAATATCGGAAGAAGTGCCAAGAGACGTCATAGTGAGATTCCATAATTTCCAGGAAAAAGAAAAGATCAGGATTTTCATGAAAACAAACCAACCTTTAAAATATGGGGAAACTACCCTGCAAATTTTCCCTGACCTATCGGTGGAGACCCTAGCAAGGAGAAGGACGTTAAAACCCCTACTAGAGCAGATGAAATCGCATGAGATTCAATACCAATGGGGATTCCCGGCATGTCTAACGGGGCGAAAAGAGGGAAGAACGTCAGTTCTGAGGTTCCCAGAAGACACGCCTAAATTTTGCAAATACTTCAACTTACCAATAATAGATATACCCGGATGGTGGGAAAACCGGGCAACCGGGGGAATCGCAGACGAATCACAAACATGGCAACCAGTTAACCATCCCAGACGAAGATTAATTTAAATATTTAGCCATAGTAAAAGAAACAGGACCGAGACTGGTTCATACAATCCCAATTAGATGAAGGAGGCCCTGGGTGGCTGGGTTGGGGGGGGTGGGGGGGGGATGGGGGGACCGGTGCTGAGGTGGGACACTCTTCCCCCCAAAATCCACCTGGGAGGGAAAAAAACGAGCCCCGTCAGTGTCGGTATCGGAGCTCAACCTCAGAGGGGTTAACCGGTCAGTTCGAGATGGGAGAAGGCGACCGGTTTCTTCCTACGTCTGCTCTCTTTTATTCAACTAGGAGACCGAGGAAGGATAGCCCACCCCGGGCGAATTGGAGGGAAGGGGAGGGGGGGAGGGAGAGTGGGATGGGTGGGGGGGACTGGGCGGGTAAGGGTGGGGGGAGGAAGATGAGTGAGGGATTGGGAGAGGAATGGGGGGTTGGGGAGGGGGAGGGGGGGGGCACTAGAGAGGAGGGGGTAAGGGCGACCCAGTTCCCTACTAAGTGTAGACATCCAAAAGCTAAAAAACAAACAACAAAAAAAAAAAAAAAAAAAAAAAAAAAAAAAAAAGGAAAGTAATTTATAATGTCTAGGGTCAATTTTATTTCCTATAATGTAAGAGGCATGAATGCCCCCATAAAACGTGCCAATATATTAAACGAACTAAAATTTTTAAAAGCCGATGTCGCTATGCTTCAAGAGACGCACTTATGTATTAATAATCATCAAAAAATATACTCTAGGGATTTTCCGATATGGTACTATGGGGACTCCCCGGTTAGGGGAGCAAAGGGAGTCGCAGTTGGGTTTGCCAGAGGGGTTAGGTTCGAGTTAGAGGAGAGAAGGTCTGATCCGGAAGGAAGGTATATTTTTTTAAGAGGCAAAATAAATGGATCCGCCTGCTCCCTCGCAAACATATACTGCCCAAATCAGAACACAATTAAATTCGTACTGGGAGTTTTATCCAAGTTTGAGGAGTTTAAGAGAGAGGGCGCCATAATAGCGGGCGACTTTAACCTGTGTTTGGACCCAGGGATGGACAGTACGTCCCGTGTGCGTGACTTAAACGGAGGGTGGGGGTCAAAGTTAAAAAGGAAGCTCCACCAACTCCAGCTGGTGGATGTATGGAGGTCACAGCATTTGGACCTCAGAGACTACACCTACCGCTCTCACGTGCACGGGACGTACTCGAGAATAGATTTTTTTCTTGTAGAACATAGACTGTTAGAGGAGGTACCAGAGTCGAGCATTGGCAGTATCACATTCTCTGACCATGCCCCGGTGAGCCTCCAATGGACTACAGAGATGCCCCAAATACAGAGTAGTGGCTGGAGGTTAAACGAGGAGCTTCTACATGATAAAGAGGTAGAAAAAAGAATCAAAGAGGAATTAGATATGTATTTCAAAATTAATGTACCAGGGGAGACATCTGAAGCCACGATTTGGGAGGCGCACAAAGCCTACATCAGGGGCATACTTATGATGGTGGGGTCTGAAAAAAAAAGGAGCAGGGCCAAGGAGAAGAATATCTTACTAAAGAATATCCATGGCTTAGAGCAACAACACAAGATAACGGGAGATGGGGAGACACTGGCCAGATTGATGAGCTGAGGGATCTAATGGAGCAGGAAACACGTAAGACATTCAACCTAGTGAAAAAGGATAGATATATCAACGGGAACAAACCGGGGAAGTTACTAGCAAGGGTCCTAAAAAAAAAGAAAAATAACAACTACGTAGAGAAAATTAGGACAAAGTCTGGGGAAATTAGATTTAGATCAGGGGATATAGCAGACACCTTCCAAGAATTCTATGGAGGGCTTTACGCCATCAATACTGAAAACACGCAAGAGAACAAAAGCAGCAAAAGGGCAGGAATCAAAAAGTTTTTAAAGGAAGCAATGCTACCCAGGATAACAGACAGTGACAAATGCATACTAGAGGCCCCCATCTCGGAGTTAGAGATTAGGAAAGCTATTAAGGGAATCCCAAATGGTAAAAGCCCCGGGCCCGATGGCCTAACTGCTCTTTACTATAAAAAATTTCAGGAACTCTTGATCCCCAGGTTGTGTTCGTATATGAACGGAATAGGTGAGAAGTGGGAGATGAGGAACGAAGCATTGGAGGCCAGCATAACTGTAATCTGGAAAGAAGGAAAAGATAATACGCTTTGCTCAAGCTACAGGCCCATTTCTCTCCTGAACGCAGACACGAAGTTATTCGCTAAAATCCTAGCTGACAGGTTGAAAAGAATAATTAATGGGGTCATCCACCCAGACCAGGTGGGCTTCGTGCCAGGCAGGGAGGGGAGGGACAATGCCATCAAGACGTTACTGGCAGTCCAGGGTGTTCATGATAGTGGGGCCCCAGGTCTCCTCCTGTCAGTTGACGCCGAGAAAGCCTTCGACAGGGTTGACTGGGGCTTCATTTGGGACACCCTGGAGGAGATAGGTCTAGGAGACAGACTGATCAGCTGGATAAAAGCTCTATATTCACATCCTTCAGCGCGAGTGAAAATTAATGGAACCCTATCGAAACCATTTAGAATGTATAATGGTACGAGACAGGGGTGCCCCCTCTCCCCATTGCTGTTTGTGATTGCTTTAGAACCCCTCCTGGCAAAGATAAGGATCAACCCGGATATCAGAGGGGTAAAGGTGGGTGAAGAGGAGTATAAACTCTCCGCCTTTGCAGACGACGTACTGTTCTATATCACGCACCCGAGGATCTCACTCCCGAACTTGGTAGCGACCCTCAAAGAGTACGGCAGATTGTCCAATTTCCGAGTGAACCAGGCTAAATCAGAAACGCTCGAGATAATAAAGGGAAGTACGAGCGATACGGCGTATCAAACGTCATTCCCATTTAAATGGGGAGCAAAAGAACTCAATTACCTAGGTATTAAAATAACCACTACCAAGGAGTCTCTATTCCTCGCAAACTTCATACCACTCCTCAACGAAGTTAAAAATGATCTTAACAGAATATCACATACTCAGTTATCATGGGGAGGGAGGATTAATCTATTCAAGATGTCAATTTTGCCAAAAATCATCTACAAAATGCAAATGATACCAATTCCAATCCCCCAGACCTACTTCAATAAGTTACGCACTATTTTCTTAAGATTTATATGGAGAGGGAGAAAACCTAGATTAAAATTAGCACAATTAATAAAGGACAGGAAGAAGGGGGGGTGGGGAGCACCTGATATTAGAAAATACTACTTTGCGATTGCTTTATCACGGTTGTTAGATTGGGTAAAAAATAATGAAGAAAAATTATGGGTGAAAATGGAAAAAAGTATGAGTGGAGCGGATTTGAGTAAGATGGTCTGGATCCCACCACAGTATAGAAAATTAGGCACAGAAACAACGTATATAACAAAGCATACACTGAATATCTGGGACAACGTACACAAAAAAGAGCACTGGGAGTTCAATTCACCATTAATTTTTTTAAAAAATACAGATTATTTTACACCAGGGAAAGAAGAGGTGTCTGGGAGGTGGATTATAAAGGAGGATTTGCAATTAAAAGATGTCATGATACAGGGGAAGATGTGTACTGAGGCTGAATTAAAAGCCAAAAATGAATGGCTGATAATAGATCCCTGGCGATACTACCAACTGAAACACTTTGTTAACTCACTCCCGCAACCAATCAGACCGATAGAGAATCTACTCCCCCTGGAGAAACTATGTATTGAGAAAAAAGGGAAAGGAGGCATAGCCAAGACTTATAGAGCGCTTGGGGAGCTGGAGGGAGTAGGAGACCTGAGATTCGTGGAGAAGTGGGAGGAAGAGCTGGGTATTAAGATCGACAGACAGGAGGCGGGGAGGATCATGAAAAGGGTGAACGCAACTTCAGTAAATAACAAGCTCACAGAAATGAATTATAAGATCCTCACAAGGATGTACATAACCCCAGATAGAGGGCATAGAATTATGGAGGGACGGTCACAGCTATGTTGGAGGGGCTGCGGAGGAATAGGGACTATGGCGCACATATGGTGGCAGTGCCCGGTAATCATGGAATTCTGGGGGGAGATAGGGCAAATCATCAATAAGATCCTTAAGATAGACATCCCCTTAGACCCCTGGGTGTTTTTGCACCACGGGAGGAAAGTCCCCACGAAGGCATATCTGAGGTCGCTACTCCCCCACCTCTTAAATGCTGCAAAAAGCCTCATCCCCAGATATTGGCAAGACAAAAGGAGACCTATGGTACGAGAGTGGCTAGGCAAGATAAACGAGATCTATAATCTTGAATACTTGAAGTATAGTGAAGGAGCAGAGATGAACACCTTCGAGGAGACATGGAAGGACTGGGTGAACTTTAGGTACTCACTCCAAGCGGCAGAATTGTGGGGAATCTGACAGCAAAAATGTAAAAAACTATCTAGGTAGTAACTTGCTAAACTTGGAATAGCACATCGACTTCGAACCCTGAGACACGGATGTAGGAGCTGGAGTCGGGAACGGGTTGGGCTATACGGGAGCAACGGGGGGGGGGAGGTAGGGGGAGGGTAGGCTTAGGTGGGTCACGGGGGAAGGGATTATGTTTCTTCTGTATTTCTTTTTGTCCCTCCTTTCCTTATAGGAGATGTTTCTTATAGAATTTGTCTTGGAAATTTTTGAATTAAACAAGGAAACATAGCCACAGTGATGTGAATGCTTATTGGGACAGACTTGAACTGTAAAGTTGAAAACATAGTCCCTAAAAATACTTCGCTGAAGTGGCAAAAAAAAAAAAAAAAAAAAAAAAAAAAAAAAAAAAGATAGGATAGCAACACCAGGAAGATAACCTTATTAAAAAAATAAAATATATAAAGTCCAATCACTAAGTGGCAAAGTGTAAAATTAATTTCATAAGACAAGTGTCCAAAATGAAAAGCAACTGTGGTCAATTCCTTGGTGGCAACACGAAAAGATGTAGTCACAGGGGTAGCTGTAGAGCACATTCAATACAGGGCATGCCCCAGTTGAAGACCATTAGGTCCAAACGTGTTGGGCTTTGTCCCCACATTGCTTTTACTTTTATCCTGTCCATGATTTTACAGTCATCAATTATAGATGTTTGTAATTTTTTTAAAGATTAAACATCTTTTTAATCTTTTTAATTTATGATGTGCGCCATATGGAGCCTTTTTTCTTTTTTATCATGGTTGCAATGCGATAATTACATTACATTTCACCTTTATTTATTTCGCTGCACTTCACAATGTTTTTTTAGCGCCGCACTTTTAGATACTATAATGAATTATTTACATTTCGTATTTTCAATCCTTTGTCTGTTCGTAATTTTGTATGTTCGTATTTTCATTTGTGTGTTCGTAATTTCATTTCTTCGTCTGTTCGTAATTTCGTTTGTTCGTGTTCTCGAATCGTTTTTTTGAATGGACAGTGTAAGTGTATCTTAATATGTATGTTCATAATTTCGTATGTTCGTAATTTCGTGTTCTCGGATTGTTCTTTTGAATGGGCAGTGTATTAGTGAGTGATGTATCTTACTTAATATCTTTAGCCAATCAGCTTATCCCTTTTGTTTCTGAGTCGCACTGCATTCCTGAATCTTTTTAGATTCAGTTGAGGAGGAGACGGAGTCAGGTCTGGTGATTGAGGAAGTGGACTGGAGTTATTAGAAAAGCCAGCATAGGAGGATTATTCTTTATTTCCTACGAAAGTACGAATCAACGAAAAAGGCAATCTCACAAAAGTAACAATTACTAAATTACGAATTTCGAATCAAAGAAAATTAGAGTAACGGAATTACGAATCATTTCGTATCAAAGAAAATATAACTGTTACGAATATAAAAACTTGCGTCTTACGAAATTATGAATCGTTGCGAATCAACGGAAACGTGAAGGAACAAAACTAAACAAATTTTTTTGTTGTGCACATGTCTACTGATTTTGCCCTCTCTAGCTTTAGTAAATAAACTCCACTGTTCTAAAGTGTGTAGAGAGCAGGATTCAGCCGAACTCACAGCGCCTGTAGAGGGGGGAAAATGCGGCCTTACTGTCTTGTGTCCAACACTCAGATGCCCAGAGAAGTTGAGAGCCCTACGCTTTCCCTTCTTGTCAGGAACCTTTCCCTGTTGCACCTAGTTCTATCTCTACCAGGCGAGGTACCTGTCCCTATTCTACCAACTCACAAAATGCGCACCAAACCTGGGAGCCAGGGCCTTAAAACGGTAGTAAACCGTGGCACCTAAAAAAACAATCCCCGGCAAGGCAATGGTATAATGTGCTAGTATGCATCACATACTAGAACATTATGAAATACTTAGCTTAGGACAAAGCCCTTCAGAGGTGCGCTTTCACCGCTGACAGGGCTTCCGACTTCTCACAGTCTTTCTTCCAGGTTCGTGGGCAGATTGAACGGCCGAGCCGCAATGACGCCACTCCCTTGCATGTGTGCAGGTGTCATGGCCATTCCTTCAGAGCTCATGCACGGTGACGTCACTGGCTGCCAAAAGGGTGATTACGGTATGTCCTAAACGGTGCACGTTTAGGAGATATTAATTTTATCTACAGGTAAGCTTTATTATAAGCTTACCTGCAGGAAAAATGAAAAAAAAAAACCACAAAGCAGACTTTAATACTGCTTTAAAAAAAGCTCTACCTGACCCAAAATGGCTGCTAGAGTCACATGAGGTTGCAGCATACAATATGATAGGTCCCCCAGTGACCCAGGAAATCATAAAGGAACCCTGTTCCTCTTGACGTCCTCTTTAACACAAGTACTGCTGCATAAGAGCACCACACACACAGTGGAGAAAGTAGACTGCACCCGCCTACAACCCTGTAAGACCCCCCAAAACATTAGCATG
This sequence comes from Lithobates clamitans, assembly GCA_037952925.1. NCBI lineage: Eukaryota > Metazoa > Chordata > Amphibia > Anura > Ranidae > Lithobates > Lithobates clamitans. Next base: position 348,142 of record JBBGZY010000614.1, on the reverse strand, counting down.
GCAGTTTGACCTATGTGTCATGATACATTGACAATAAATTATGGAAATGCATTTTTTGGGTTGCTGGTGGCTCTAGTTATGTGCGGTGCCATACGTTGCAGTCCCCACAAGCACCCCTTGAAGTTGTATCTGGTCTAAGCGCCATCAGGATTGTGAAGCTCTACGTGGAACTATTTTGCAGACCTCACAATTGAGACTTCCAAAATACACTAAAACCCTTATCAAAGTCCAGCCTAGTGCCCCATTTTCTTCATTTAGTTTTTCTTCTTTAATATTCTTAGTACAGTACAGGTTCTCTTCTTCACAAGACCACATAAAAAAAACACAAAAAAAAACTTTCTACATTCTAATGAATAATAGAAAATGAGTTTAACAACTGACAAAAGTTGTAGGCATATGTGAAATTTTCATTTACGTAGTTACACTGTTCACAAATTACATCCTGATGAGGGAATAGCAGGCTGCCACTCATAACGAGGCAGTGAAAACTTTTTTTTTGTTCTTATTTAAATTTATCTCACCCTGAAATGTGTTTGTCTTCTCAGTCCCAGTACAAGAAGAATCCCATTACCTCTTAATGAGTTTTCAAATATTGCATATTCATCAGCAGAAAAGAGCGCTGTGTGACTGGTGTTAAAGAGTTTTCCTACACGCAGCTAACTATCATTACTGTCTTGTACACAAACGTGAAATAAAATGCCTCAATTAATCTTCCCACTTAAAATATGGCTTCCTACCTGTGGCAGGGTGTCAGAGCCCCAGATCGCTTTGCATTGGTGATACACGCTTTCCCTTTTATACTACAGGCTCCAGCAGTCTTCTGGAGAGTTACATCAATAGGCTACCTATTGTTGGTCGTTTCTTAGTTATGGCATGAGCAGCTATAATTGAGGACTTCTCTGCTTGCTTTCTCTGCTAGGGGTGGGATTTCAAACTGGGATTGAAGCTGGTTGTTTTGCAGCAAGGTTCTGAGGCTGGGCATAGACTTCTTGAATTTTGGCAGTGCAGCCCACAAGAGAAAAAAAGAACATTGCTTGATTTCCCCATCCATGCTAACAGATTGGTTGGAGGACATTCATTGAGTTTAGGCTGTCGCAGCACCCACAGTTGCATGAATATAACTGAGCTGCCAAACAGTAACTAAACCTGATAGGATGCAGTCACAGTTTGGTTGATAATTTTCCACTTTTGTTGAGTTGGGTAGTGTAAGGCCACCAGGGCTTGAATTTCTGCTGATCTAGCATTATTAAGCCAAGTTCGGACAGTTAACATTATTCAACAAAGATCAAGGCATCTACAGTATGGCCAGCTTTATTGGCCAAGTCCTTTATTAAATGTGGTGACAAAAAGCCATTAAAAGCCAACGTGTTTCAGCCCCCAGGCCTTAATCATGGCTCATGAGCCATGATTAAAGCCTGAGGTTCGAAACACGTTGGATTTTTATGACTGTTTGTCATCACATTTAATAAAGGACTATACATTTTAGCTGATTTCCAGCCTTTACTTTTGTATATTTGAAGATTGGAGGCTTCCAGAGACCTTTGAGGCTGGGAGCCATGGCTTGGAAGCTGAGCATGATTCACAGAGGTGGTAGCTCTATACAACTATTCCAGCTTTATTGGCTAGTCTGTCTCTGAGCAATCCCATTTATTGACTTGCACATTGCTCAGAAATTGCTCATTGGTCAAGGAACCCCTAGAAAGCTCTGGAGGAACCCTGGTTGAGAAACCCCACTCTAAACACATGAAGTGCAATATTCGATATGAAGCTAAGATCATGATCATGGGGACATGACCTCAAACTAGCAAGAGAAAACTAATCGAAAACAAAACTAATCTTGGAAGGTATTTTTAATTCACTGAAAGACTAGTTGATGCTAGTAAATATATATATAACATATACACACACAAAAAAGCAACCTTTCCATGTATAGTGATATTTAGCCACAAATCTTTTATCTTTCTCCCTATAATCAGTCAATTACTATAGTATGCAGTCATCTCAGTCATCGCCAGATCAGGACCAGTATAAAAAGAATATATTCAGTATATAATAGGTGCCTCTAACAGAGGGGAGCTTCTCCGGGCACCAAATGTTACGTGCGCTGCTAATATTACATTGCAAATTCAGCCATTTCTATAAATGTCTCTGTATTCAGATGGTATATAAACCTATGCATCAACTGACTGCAGTAAAAACATTCTGCAAGCAATAAAACAAGGGGAGGGGAGCTTAAAAAACAAAAAAAGATCATTTTCAGCAGGTAGAAAGTAATTTGGGAAGAAGATGGCATTTACAGGCAAGAGAAGATTAAAAATTTAGTGCGGCAGGAAAGGTGCATTCAGTTCATTCCGTCATCGCTCTGTACCGGCAGCTGATGAAATAGAAGGTGTCACCAATGAAGTGGAAAGATTGCACGGCAAGGTTTAAGGTCACGTTTTCCATTGAGACCACCGGGGCCAATCACTTTCCTGTTTAGACACAAAGGGTCATGGTAATCATGAAGCATGTAGCGAGGTCTTCACCTTCACTTTCTCCTGTCTAATTTATATCATTTCAGATCAATGTATTTGCAAGCATGAAGCACAAAAAGAAATAAAGCCTAGAGACTAGCAGAGCTGCTTGTTTTGTGATGATGGAATGGCTCACACATTTCTTCATAATCAGTGGAAAAACAACAGATTCGTCACCCAAAACAGAAAATGTAGAAGTATAATTGGTAGACTCTGGTCAACGCTGCACATAGGTTATTTTGAGTTTATTTTAATGGCTAAGTTGGTTATTGTATTGATGGACTGATGAATGCTGGGACAATGTGGGTATAGAGAGAGAAAACATACCGTACAAAAATGTCATCAGATTATTGTTTCTGTAATCCTCTTATAAAATGGTTTATTCGAAGGGTCAGTTCACCCAAGTCTGATACAGCATTTCAGTTTTTGGTAGATGCTGGAAAGTTAATCCACCTCTCAGTATCTTCTATCTCTCGGGAATCCTGTTGGTGAGACCTCTGTGATGAGTTCCCGGGCCCATTATCTGGGGCTCCGACTTTCCATATTATGAAGAATGTACCAGCAGAAGCTGGAACACACAAAGCTGGGTGGGAAAACCCAAAACACCCAGGTGGCCAGAAACAGAGAATTATGCCAGGGGGATCTCAGTGTTGGAGCATCCAAGATAATATATGTAGGTAGGCAGGGGCTGACATAGTTCATCAGATTCCAACTATAAGTTAGATATGATTTTTTGGGGGGATTGGCCCTTTAAAACTGCAAAATTACATAGCCTGGGTTTTCACATTTATTTTATTTAACACAAGTACTTATATAATGCCATCAATTTATACAGCTCATTACATATTTATTATACATTCACATCAGTCCCTGCCCCCAAGGAGCTTTATAATCTAAGGTCCCTAACAAACATCCATACATATACTAGGGCCAATTTACCTAACAGCATGTCTTTGGAGTATGAGAGGAAACCCATGCTGGGAAATGGAGAACCACTTAGTCACTGCACATCCTCCTGGGTCTTCTGTTAACATCAGTGGGTTCAGAGCAAGGACGTTGCAGAGCATCTGACTCTGGCCTACCGCAATAATCTTTGCCCTCGAGGATGTTCATTGTCACCTACACTTCAGAGTGTTTATCAGTTTCCCCAATCCCAAGTGCCAAGGAGTAAGGGTGTTGTCTTGGAAATTTTATAGATGGGTAACTCTTATCCCAATACTGATCAGTAGTTTAGTAGATCAATTAGCTACTGCAGTAGGGAACAGACACCAAAATATACACCCAGAATCTTTCCAAATACTGCAACTGTTCTGCTTTATTGGTGCATTTAATATATTTTTTTTATAACCATGCTTATGTACTGTAGGTATCCCATTAATAGTACAATAATACAGCAAATAGGCAGTTGGGTTTCTTATTGGGGTCTTAGGAATCTGAGTACATGGCATAAAGAGTTAGGCAGGCTATAGATGATATGATTTTCTTTCCTGCAACCACGGTCAGTGTTGATGGAGGAATCCTTCCCGCAGAGCTATTGTTCTCTCCCGGCAGGAGGGTGGTGGGGAGCCTTCCCTGCCAGGAGAACACAGTGATGAGGGGCTATACCCACAGTGATGAGGGGCTATAGGTCCTGGCAACAATCACATGTAAAAATCCAACACGCTGTTTTTACCCAAGTCGATCGATGAATCAACCTGCCCATAGATGGTTCGAATCCTCGGCTGAACCGGGCAAGATTCAAACCATCTATGGCCGGCTTTAGTATAATGTAATGACGTAGGCTGCAGTAGACAAGTTATACAAAACGAAAATCATGTATATACAGAGCATAACATTTATTTTCCAGGTGTTCACACATGTTCTTCCATGTAACTCAAACCATTAACACCTGTCACAGACTTCATGGCACCCTGGTGGTTGGATTTTGCCATTAGAACAAAATGATTTCACAGACCTTCATATTTTCCATCATGTTCTTAGACAATCAGCTCTGACTTGACACATTTCATGGTGATTGGAAGGTAATTGAATTACCCGTGTTGTTATAAATGCTGGGATCAACAGAGCGAGGCTCAATATATATACACTCTATGTATTGCATTAATTCAAACCTTTAGATTCTGTTTCAGCACAATATAGATTTATTTTTCTCCTGCTTACCCATAGTTTGAGAGAATATTTTTATGTATTGATTCTCAGCTGTCAAACTTACAATTTCTTGATAATAAAGGTAAGATATTTCTGGGGTCAAGGTACTGAGAGACTGAGGGCTGGGCCCCAGGCTGGCTAATTTGTAACAGGCAAGGAAGGATTTCTCCATGAGTTGTGTGTATACATTTGTGCGCAAACACACAGGTCATCCCTGGTGTACAAAATCATAAGAATTTTAAAGTAGACCTTTCAGTAACTTTACAAGTCTGCATACATAAACTCCTGGCACATCACAATATACAGAAACAGTTTAATTTTTTTCAAAAATGCTATAACTTTTATCGTTGATACACCATCCACAAGCTGCAATCAAGAGACTTACCTAGGCTGAGAAGATATCATCAGTCAGTTTTCTCAAGCTTTTGACCCTAGAGGAACCCTTGAAATAATTTACAGGTTTGACTTCACAACCAGGGCACAATGCCCTTTATATTGGTGGTCCAGTGTTAACAAAGCCCCCTTTACAGCAGTGGTCAAAATGTCCCCCCTTACAGATAACCATAAAAATCATTGGTGGCTTGCCACTGACTCTGCCAAGTGGGATTGACACCAAAACTAAGCAGGCAACATCAAATTTGAGATCAATCAGTCACAGCTCAAGCCATGCCAAGTGGCTTCTGAAGGAACCCTAGTTGAGAATGGCTGGGTTAGAGTTATGGTTAGGGAAACTTTTTCAGGTATAATAAAGTTTAAGGTGCCCAGAAACGTTCTGTCAAAAAAGGACTGAGGAAGCCACTTACAGTACGTGAGAGATAAAACATCACCATTGTGAAACTTCATCTTCAACATTCGAAAACATGCCTAAATGAGTATGACTGGCTATTATTAGCTATACCATGAACTGGTTAAGGAGAACTTTCACAGACCTGTTGCGTTTAAGACTCTAAAACTATCACAACAGTGTAATTTCAGGGGCTCCAGGGTTTGTGTGGTGGAAACAAACCTTGTTGTTTTCCCAGATTTTAATAAATTCAGTTCTGGGTCCTGGAGCCTGCAGGCTTCACAGGGCTTAGGGTGGGATAATGCCTCCATTACTAGATCACCTCTTACCTGTACTAAGTAGTCTTAGTTGTCCACAGGCCTTTTTATATCTGAGCTCTGCCAAGTGGCATTATACCCAAAAATATGTAGTCATCACCCGATGGGAGGTCAATCGGCCACAGTTCAAGGAACCCCTATCAACCTCTTGGGGAACCATAAGGTTCCACAGAACCTTGGTTAACAATGGCTGTGCTAGAATCTTTCTCTTTCACCCTCTCCGCTGTGACAGCCAGCTGCTGGGTGAAAATCTGACTGCTGACAGAACACTAAAAAAGTTCAGGTCCTGCCTTGTTTGTTTTGGGGAACCCATTTGGGGCACCCTGTTAGTCAGGAACTGACACAACTTTAATAAGTGGCCTGGACAAGCAGATGTTTTGTTTGTTGTATGCAATGAACTTGTTGTACAAAGCCCTGTGTTTCATTCGCTGAATAAAAGCGCAAGGCAAGCCTGCTTGAACTGTACCCGGGTGTCCCTGTCTCATGCATAGTTTACTGCTGCCAATGTCGGTTGAGCGTTTTCCCTTTTACAATATACAGTATATGACTTATGCTTTTACACCTCCTGTTGCAATGCCTCGTTAATAATTTATCCCCTTATTGAAGCTGTCAAGAGAAGTGAGACCAACAATCTATGGCTTGTTTCTAGGAATTTCTTCCAAGAATGAAGTATAGAGAATATTTAAAAACTATTATAAGCTCCTGGCAGATATGAGTGTCGAGGATAAAAAATACGGTGCCTCTTGACCATACTGTACGTTCACCTCTCCATCAGATTAGATTAGATGTGCAAAGATTTCATTTAATACCCTTGTGTTTGTAGGGGTGTGCTCAGGTGGGACAATAGGCAGCCTCATGCTTAATAATCTGATTTATGTGAAATATAGGGCATAGCAAAAACTATATGACAAAAACAAGAACAGTAAGAATTTTATACAGAGTCAGTGTATATTTTGTAGTTTTGATTAAAATAAATGATTCTGCATAGTTAATTACTGACTGCTTAAAGTGTATGTCTAGCCAACTTTTTTTTCTTAGTTGCGGATAGAGTGGGGGGGGGACCCCTGTCAGGCTTTTGCTATCTGGGGCTCCATTAGAGATATTTGATCTCACTTCCTGTCCTGCTGACAACCTTTTTCCAAACAAGTTGGGGAACTCTGCAACAGCAACACAGACAACATATCAAAATATTTTCCTTTGGTAGCGTATAGGAAGGTTTCCTTGCTGTATGAGCCCCTGTTGTAGATTTTCCCTCACTTTCTGTCTAAAATTATTGTCAACAGTGCAGGAAGTGAAAGGAAATCTCTCAGCGCTCCAGACAGCAGTAAAAAATAGTCAGGGGTTCTAATTCTTCCATACTCTATACAAAACTAGAAAAAAGCTTTTGGCTTGATATATTCTTTAACAACTTAAGGACCAGAAGGATTTACCAATTGACAATTGTGCAGTCGTGCGACGTTGTACACAAACAAATTTATGTCCTTTTTTTCCCTATAAATAGAGCTTTCTTTTGGTGGTATTTGATCACTTCTGCGGTATGAATTTTTTTCACTATAAACAAAAAAGACAATTTTTTTACTAGTAATGGCGGTGATCAGCGATTTTTAGCGGGACATTGCAGTGGACAGATCAGATACATTTGACACTTTTTTGGGACCAGTGACATTTATACAGCGATCAGTGCTAAAAATTTCCTGATTACTGCATAAATGTCACTGGCAGGGAAGGGGTTAACGCTAGGGGGCGATGAAGGGGTTAAGTGTTCCTAGGGAGGTGTTTCTAACGTGGGGGGAGGGGACTGACTGGGAGTACAGAGAGATCACTGTTCATGATCACTAGGAACAGACAATCGCTCTCTACTCCCCTGTCAGAACGGGGATCTGTTTGTTTACATTGACAGATCCCAGTTCTGACTCTCTGTGGAGCAATCGGGGGGTGGCCGGCGGACATTGCGACCGCAGGCCACGCACATCGGCTCCAGCGACGCGACGCAGGCGCGCGTGCCTACTATTGCTCTGAGAGCGGCCGACGTACACCTACTGCGATTCGCACAGCTAAGCCAACCTGCCACAGTATAATGACGGAGGATGGTCATCCATCGGTTAAAGCTCAAGGTTTTCCCATGCAGTGGGGCTGTGGCTGCACTGCATGGGTCAACTGCCTGTTTTGTCTAGGGCAGGGGTCTTCAAACTACGGCCCTCCAGTTGTTCAGGAACTACAATTCCCATCATGCCTAGTCATGTCTGTGAATGTCAGAGTTTTACAATGCCTCGTGGGATGTGTAGTTCCGCAACAGCTGGAGGGCCATAGTTTGAGGATCCCTGGTCTAGGGGGTGAGGAGAAAGCTTATACTCACCCGATCCTTCATTCCTCCGCAAAAAAGTGCACCCCCAGGGTCCAGTGGTGGACTGTTCCTGGTCTACGGAGCCTACGGAACAGTCCACAACTCAAGATCGCTAGAGCAAAGGGGTGCCGAACCGGTCTTGTGCTGGGAGGATCAGAGGATTAGGTAAGTAAATCTCCTTCCTCCTCTCCCCTAGACAAAAATGACCAGTTAACCAATGGCTGAGAGCACTGACTGGAGTGTTCTGGTGGGTTTTGGCCATCCCCCAGACACAGAACACAATAGAACAGCAGGGGAGATTGCTGTACTAAGATTGAGTTTTTAGTACAGTGGCTCCGACCAGAGCTGTGAGATTTTTTTTTTTTCGTTCAACCAGCTGGGTGTGTACCACGATTTAGACTCTGCACCTTGGGGAACCCTGAGTTGGGGCGATCTACAAGGGCTCACAATCACTAAAACCTGACATAATGTGGTGGAACTTGAGTAGTCTGTACAGCGACTGACCTCAACCAAACACCTTTGGGATGAATTCTAATCCCATTGCAAGCCAAGTCTTTCATTATTAGCACCTCACCTCACAAATGATTTCTTGGCTGATTGGGCACACATCCCCAAAGTTCTTGTGGAAGACTAGAAGCTGTTATAGCTGCAAAGAGGGGGCAACTCCATATTAATAGTTTTGGAATGGGATGTCCAACAAGCTCATTTAGGTGAGCTGGTCAGGTGTCCAAAAACCTTTGGCCAGGTAGAGCATGTGTTGTGTACTGGGCTGATTGCCGTGTTCAGGTTTAAAACATATGGAAACAAAGCATTTGAAACAAGTATGGAAGCAGCTTACCTTTTGCCCCACTGCACGAGGCTCTTTTACTATAGATTATAAATTGCTGTTTTCGGTGTTGTATGTCTAAGTGTGCAACTGCAGGTCCTGAACGTTTTTGACGTTCAGAGGAAAATGGAATGAATGGTTGAGTCCTTGAATTAAGTGTTCCTGTCAGGACCTGCTATGCATCAGATTAAACACTGATTGATGGTTGTAGGGACCTATTGGTATTCCCGAATAATGAATACAGTAGAGTACTCCCCAGCCAGATGCAGCGTCCGGAGCATTTTTTTGTGATGCAATGTCAAGCTAATCATTTTATCATCTGCCGATTATTCTGCTCAGTACTGCTTGATCATGTGAAGATAACTTAATAAATACATTGCTTCAGGGCTCCCTTATTCAGGTCTTGACGGCACGCAAAAAATAAATAAATAAATAAAAATACACTTTTATAGACGCGACCCTTTGGTTTCATGCGAAGACTAGGCTCCATGGAAACCATTTGCTATACAGTGGCATACTATCATTTTACGAAATCAAAATGCAGTACCTGTTTTTTTTTTTTTTGAAGGCTTGGTAATTGCTACATTAAATCTCGGCGGCATTCTTAGCATTGCAAAATTTGGCGAAGGCATAAAATTGACTTTATCTTTTGCTCGCGTAAAAGGAGGGCGCGCACTGTCTACTTAAGATATTTATTATTCCATAATAAATGTTTGCTGCAAGCCTTGATAGTGCCCTATTAAAATGCGGCATAATCAAGTCACTGCTGGCAAAGTGTTTTGTTTGCTGAGCTGAAGGGATCTTGTAAAGAAAGTAGATGCTTAGAGTAGATGAAAAGGCTACACAAAGCCTACTTTTCAATCCTACCTCTCTGTGGCTCTGACACTCCCTCAAATATTTTTAACAAATCACTTTAAGGGCTTGTTTACACTGGCTTCAAAACTCAACCCCCCCCATTCCCCCCCCCCCCCGCTGTCTGCCGGTCGGTCCAATGGCACTTACCCCATCTAGGCGGCAGACATAGGCGGGGACCAGACAGCGGCGGGCATCCGAGGAGCGGCAGGGATTAGGGCACCGAGCAGCGGCGGGGATCGAGCATCCAGGCATCGGCCAGCAGCTCTTCTTCTCCTCGCTTCCGCCGTGTGTCTCCTCCCCTCCTCCTAGGCATCCAGAAGGATCGCCTGTCCTTTCAGCCAATCGGGTGACGGGTATCAGACCCGCTTCCCAAGTGGCTTGGAGAAGGATCAGTGTTGCAACAGCGAATATTCATTTGCTGTTGCAACACAACTGGGTGGGCTCCAGATTCAATGCTCTGCGTCCCGAGCCCACCCTATTTTAAAGCCTATTAGAGCCTCTGGCTCTAATAAGGTGCTTAAAAAAAAAAAACTGCCGCTGTAATTCATGCGCCCTGAAAGAGGTCGGGCGCATGAATAGGGAGGGTGGCAGGGCATGGATAGGGGGGGGGCACCCGAGTGCCCACAATGGACAGGCCACCCCTGCTGGTGAACTAACAAGCGAACCAGAAAGACATCATCAGTAGTCACTTCTGGTTCATTAGTATATATTCTGAAAGTGTCTGGATGTCACATCTGGTGTTCAGAATGGAGCAGCAGGAAGGTAAGTGGGGTCCAAACTGGAGCGGATCAACTAGCAGACCGCAAACGTGGTGTGCAACATGGGAACACTATAGCAGAGGGTGAGTGGGGACTGAGCAGCAGAGCAGAACTGGGGGACCAGAGCAGAAGAAACTAGCAATATTACACGTGGAGAGTAGCGCCGGAGCAATATAGCGAGAGGTGAGTGGGGGACCGGAGAGAAAGGGGGATCAGCAAGCCAGAGGATCAGCAGAGCTGGGGGTTACTACTGAGTGGGGGATGAGCAGAGCTGGGGGTTACTACTGAGTGGGGGATCAGCAGAGCTGGGGGTTACTACTGAGTGGGGGATGAGCAGAGCTGGGGGTTACTACTGAGTGGGGGATGAGCAGAGCTGGGGGTTACTACTGAGTGGGGGATGAGCAGAGCTGGGGGTTACTACTGAGTGGGGGATCAGCAGAGCTGGGGGTTACTACTGAGTGGGGGATCAGCAGAGCGGGGGGTTACTACTGAGTGGGGGATCAGCAGAGCTGGGGGTTATTACTGAGTGGGGGATCAGCAGAGCTGGGGGTTACTACTGAGTGGGGGATGAGCAGAGCTGGGGGTTACTACTGAGTGGGGGATCAGCAGAGCTGGGGGTTACTACTGAGTGGGGGATCAGCAGACCTGGGGTACTACTAAGCATGTGATAGGCTGAATGAGGTTACTAATAGGCTGGGGATCTGCTGAACAGGTGTACTAATGAGCTGGAAATCTGATGAGAGGGGGTATTACTGAGCAGGGGTTCTACTGGGCTCTGTTAAAACAAATAGAAAATCAACACATACAGGGCATTTGCCAAACTTCATTAAATCGTCAAAAAAAGCATCACTGAAGCATCAAAAACACAATAAAAAAGCTGGTGAGATTGAATTATCCGCCGTCCAATGACGCCTATAGAGCTATTCTGCTGGCACTGTTGAAGGGGATTAGGAGATCAGATTCAGCAGAGATGTTGGCCCTCCACATGAAATAAAAGCTACACAGCGGCATTGGCATGATCAATAGGTAACTAACAAGAACACAAGGAGATTATTTAACAATATGCTTAATGGTTGGCTATTTAAGTCCCCGTTCACATCAGAGCAATTTGTTATTACAATAATTCCATTTTATTCTATGGGCCCATTCACATCTGAGCATGTGTTGTCACATCGAAAGAAATGTAGGCAACTCTTTGGGGCAGAATTCTGCAGGTTTGGCCCTATAGAAATTAATGGGTCAGCCTATAAATTGCATATAACTTGTGTTTTTTGCAACTAACAGCCAGCCCCCTCCTAGTAATCTGCTTTCCAGTGGCCTTAACAAAAAAATTAAAACCCGAAAACACATTAAAAAAAAAACACCTAAAAAATGCCTGAAGAAGCATTCACAACAATCTCCTTGGTCTTCTTGATTGAATGGCACCTAGTGGAAAATTGAGGACATTAGTCTTCTTGATTGAATGGCACCTGAGGACATCTTGTGGCAAAAAGGTATTACTGCATGGACCAGCTCTAAGGCTGGGTTCACACCATTGCAAATTGGATGCGGGATTCCCCGCATCCAATTTGCAATAGCAGGAGATTTTGACCGGGTCTCTATGCGAATTTGCATCGGAGTCCTGTGCGTCTTTTGTTCCTGTTTCAGGTCCAAATTCAGTCCAAAATCTGAAATCGGGCTGAAATGGGACCTGAAACGGTGAACGGGGACGCACCGGTCTCCTGCTGTGAGCCGCATCGGTATAAGGTGTGAACCCAGCCTTAATTAGAGGTGAGGATTGAAGCCTGTGCTGCTTGGGTAAATAAAAGTGCAGACACATTGGGATAACACCTACTTTATATTTGTTAAGTTTTCCCTTTTACATAGCATTACTAAAAAAAAAAAAAAAAAAAAACCCTGCAGCTTACCGTTTTTAGATGCTCTATTCTGGATCCTCCAGCCATCAAAAATGCTAAGTACTTATTTTTGTTTAATGAGGGGGCTAGGCATTGGTGTTTTCCATAATTAACTCTGTCTATACTGTGCATTCAGATCTTCAATATCAATTGCAACTAGATTTAAAATCGAACTTGATTCAAAGGGAGAAGGTCCGCTTTTCTGTCCCCTCCCCCCTCCTCTTCAGTTTTTGGCACCTGTGGGGGGGGGGGCTGCAGGTACCTGGTTTTGACAGGTATCCATTCCCACTTCTGCCCAGATTGCCTGGCCGATCCAAGTGGAAGTTCGGCCCACCCCTCTTCTTGCCCACAGCCTTCTGGGACAAGTCACAGATCCCAGAAGGCTGCGGAACCGTTCACAAAGCACAGCATGGCTCGCGCATGCATAGTGGGAAAGCCAGCTGTAAAGCCCCAAGGAGTCACAGCTGGCTTCCCACACTAAACATGCCAGCATCGGGGACCCGAAGACCGGAAAAGAACCGGTCCGGGTGAAGACTACGCTGGATCCTTGGACAGGTAAGTACTTTTATTTCTACAGTGTTTGTAGCTGCTGACTTCTTTTTTTTTCTTTCTAGGGTTAAGATCCTCTTTAACTAGTTGTCGCTCACCCCGCCGTCAGTGCGGCTCTTGTTCTGGGATGCCGTCATATGACAGCGTCCCAGAAGGGCCGCTCTCGTGCGCCCGCCGTTTTGCTAGGACACGGCGCGAACCTGATCTCTGTAAAGAGGCGGGCCACGGCTCTTTAACTCTTTAACATGGAGATGCCGGTAACCAGCGCTCCTCGCCTCACACTGACAGAGTGTGGGGCGAGGAGAGCCGATCAGCAGCATCTCTTCACAGGAGACATCCACACATGTATTCTGTGCCCTGGTTACAATAGCGACACCAGTGCCACAAATCAGTGCCAGCAATCAGTGCCCCCCACTGCCAGCAATCAGTGCCCACCACTGCCCACAAGTGCCACCAATCAGTGCCCATTAGTGATGCCAGTCCATTCTGGCTATCAGTCCCGCCCATCAGTGCAACCCATCAATGCCCATCAGTGCCCATCAGTACCGCCCACCAGTGCCACCCATCAGTGCCCACCAGTGCCATCTATCAGTGCCAATCAGTGCCACCTATTAGTGCCCATCAGTGCCACCTAACAGTGCCCATCAGGGCCACCCATCAGTGCCCATAAGTGCGGCATATTAGTGCCTCCTTATCAGTGCCACCTAATCAGTGCCCATAAGTGCGGCATATTAGTGCCTTCTTATCAGTGCCACCTAATCAGTGCCCATAAGTGCGGCATATTAGTGCCTTCTTATCAGTGCCACCTAATCAGTGCCCATAAGTGCGGCGTATTAGTGCCTCCTCATCAGTGCCACCTAATCAGTGCCCATAAGTGCCACCTCATCAATGTCCACCAGTTCAGCCTATCAGTGGCCATCAGTGAAGGAGAAAAATTACTTAATTACAAAATTTATTGACAGAAACTAAGTAAAAAAAAAAAAAGTTCACATTTTTTGGTCTTTAAAAAAAAAAAAAAAAAAAACCAGCAGTGATTAAAAACCACCAAAAGAAAGCTGTATTTGTGTGAAGAAGATGATAAAAATGTCATCTAGGTACAGTGCAGCATGACCGGGCAATTGTCATTCAAAGTGCGACAGCGCTGAAAGCTGAAAAATGGCCTGGGCAGGAAGGGGGTGTAAGTGCCCTGTAGGCAAGTGGTTAAAAACTGTCTGGCCTATCAAAGAGTTAAAGGCATAGAGGCTGGGCTTCTTGCATTAAAGGTTAATGAGGACAGACTTGGAACAAGCTCAGTCTAACATTGTTCAAAAAAACCTTTGCAGTCAGCCAAGATGCCTTCTCCTGAAAATATCTAAAAGGTGAGATATATATATTTTTTTAATGTAGGCATGTTGTGTGAATTGGAACACATAACAAACGTATTGGAGTTTTTCTTAAATTCGACTGCAAAAGTGGAAATACGCTTTAAAGCATAACTCCACTTTTGTTGAGAAAAAAAACATTCCCCCTCTGGGTGATCTATGTACATTACAAGGATTAGAATAACCTTAGTTGCAGATTACTACCTTTTGTTATTCTGAAGAAACCCTTGTGTGTTTGTCTGTGCCTCTGTACTGGGTGGGTCTAATGGGAGTGGTTTCATAATTAACTGTCAGGTGTGCAGCTGCAGAGCACTAATGAGGAAATCGGCTGGGCCTGCATCCCTTTAGACGGGTTCCTATTAAAAGTGTCTCTTGAAAAGTGACATTTTTGTTGCAGGGGATGCCTGAAATCTGACTTCTATCTTACGCAGACTTCTGGGAAAATCGGTGAGCCAATCACACAAGCAGGAAATGATGTTTCTGGGGAGTGGTCAGCACACACTCTGTGTACAGAACAACTCCAGGTAGCCATATTGCATTGTATTCTCAGAAAATGACAGCGGCTGCAGATTGAAAAGGAAAGGTCATTTTTAATAACATTCAATCACAAAATGATTAGTGTCGCAATTATATGTTTTATATTATTTTTTCTTTATTTGCTATTTTTTCCCCACGAAAGTGGAGTTACCCTTTAAGCTCTTTGCTGTGTAGCATTGGGGTTGATGTTTGGATTTTTTTTATTTATTTTTTTATGACTTGGTTAGTTCCATTACATTTTTAGATCTTTAACTGATTTAAATTCTCCAGTGTTCTCTGTAAAGTGGAAAAAAAAAGTGTTGCTGTTTCAGAAATCATTTGTTTCCAGATTGGTGAAGAGTTTTGCTTCAAATATAAATCTGGCGTGACATAGTGTTATCTCACAATGAAGAATCTCTTAAAAAAAAATGTTCTAACCAAACTTACAAGCGCGCAAAGGTTTAATAGCTAATAGAGAAGAGCATTAGTGGCCATGGAAACAGGAAAAAGATGTAATCAAGGAAAATTAACATTGGAGTTCAGAAGTATCTTTGCTCTGCAGAGAATTCTTGCTGCTTTTCAGGAATTGCACAGGTCAGTGGCTTGACTCTAACCTGCCGGAACACATTTTGTGTGTGTCTCAGCCTCCATGTATCCCAGGAATTAGACGTTTTCATCTCACTAAATAGCGCAACATAAGCAGAGAACGGTGCCTCGCTTTTGAGAGCATACAATGGCAACTGTGAAGATGATCAACTTAACATACATTATAACCAAAACTTTTTTTTTTTTTTGTACTTTTGGATAAAATAGAAAAAAGTTCAATCTCCTCTCAATTTGTTTTTAGGTCATGGCCTCATTGGGCTCAATAGTCTTCTCCATCATTGTCCAATCACAAGCTGAGGGTGAGGAGGTGACCAAGCTGTACCTGCCCAACTGCAGAAGGGAAAAGTGAGGACTGTACTGTATGGAAGGATAAATCTAAGGACTGGATGGACAGCATAGTAAATCCTTTCAAACGTTAAAATTTCAAGAAACTATTAGATAAGCACCTGAATGACCACAACATGCAGGGATATACAAGGTAATACTGACATATGATCAACCACATCGGTTGGACTTGATGGACTTTTGTCTTTTTTCAACCTCACCTACTATGTAACTATATGTAAATACCGTATATACTCAAGTATAAGTCGTTCCGAGTATAAGTCGAGGCCCTAGTTTACCACAAAATATGGGAAAAACTTATTGACCCGAGTATAAGACGAGGGTGAGAAATGCACAGCTTCTGTAAGTGGAAAAGAGGGTCAACAATGCCCATTTGCAGCATCACTGTGCCCATTTGCATGCCTCACTGTGCCCATTTGCAGCCATAGGTCCCCCGAACTTCAAACTCGGTAGTTAAGGGTTCCTAGATGCCCCCTAGCTGCAGCAAAAATTTGGGGTCTCTGAACCCAAAGGGTCCCGAAATGACATTGCTGAAGATGGACACAGTTAACCAAATTTGGGGCCCCATATCTCGGGGCCACTTAGTGCTAAGAACCCCAAATTTGGTATGCAAACCCAGTGGAACTAACAGCATAAAATATCCAAAGCTGGGGTTTCTAGCACCAAGTGACCCTGAGATACGGGGCCCCAAAATCGGTTCAGAAAATGTCAAGCACTTTTCTGCAGCAGAGAATGACATTTTCCGAACCGATTTTGGGGCCACTTAGTGCTAGGAACTTCAGCTTTGGATATGTTATGGAAACAGCTCCAATGGGTTTGCACACCAAATTTGGGGTTCCTAGCATCAAGTGACCCTGAGATACGGGACCCCAAATTTGGTTCGGAAAATGACATTTTTTGCTGCAGAAAAGTGCTTGACTCGAGTATAAGTCGAGGGGGGCACTTTCAGCACAAAAAAATGTGCTGAAAAATTTGACTTATACTCGAGTATATACGGTATGTAACAGATTTAGTTTCTTGCCAATGTAGCACCCTCCTAGCTAGGCTGCTAGTCATAGATGTGCACAGCCTACTGCAGTAGGGTGTGCACCCCAAAGCTCAAATACATATGAATGCCACCTGCTGTCACAGGGAGGAGGCTCTGATGGTGGGAGCGGGTTAATTGGAAGCATATTACGTTACATCCTAAGTATAGGTGTAATGTACAGTTAAACCTAGCCTTTAATATAAGGGTGGCATTTACACTGGCCACTGGCACCCCAACCACCCACCTGGTGCCACCCCTGGATAGTGCTAATGCACATGGGGTGATTAGGGTGTGCCCAGGCACACCCGGCACACCCTGTGCGCACGCCTATGCTGCTAGTAATGGATAGGCAAATTTAGTTATTTTGGCTCTTCTGTAATCGGCCTCTTGGGAAACCCTAGTCATGTGTTCCAGGAGACTTCAGGGCTTTGTATAATCCAACTACACATACGTGTAGCACCACCCTAGTTGGGTGCTAGCTAGGATAGTTAAATTTAGTTCTTTAGTTTGTGTTTATTCAGTGGCGCTGCTTGTAAATTGGTTTGGTCTGCTTTGGGCTCTGTAGACTGCAAGTATGTTTGCTTCCCCCCTGTCTTTTGGAGACATCCAGAATTTTGTGGGTGAGAGAATCAAATGAGCAGCCTGAATATTTTTGCTGCAGCCAATCCCTGGGGGCAGGTGAAGTAGAATGTACACCGCTCCAAGGCTGTCTGCAAATTAAAGATCTCTTTATACTGCTGTGGCAACAAGACTGGGGGCCTGCCAAGGTCCATGCAACAAAGAGAAAAAGCAGCACATCCAGAGATGAAGAAAAATGTGTTGGTTTATTCTAGAATCAAAGGTTAACAAACGTGACATAGGAGGGTTCCACACTGTTCAGCAGACGTGTTTCACACAAAGTGCTTAATCATTGATTAAGCACTTTGTGTGAAACGTGTCTGTTGAAAAGTGCTGGAAAATAATGGTGGCCAAACAAAAAATGTACACTTTGCACCCAATTTGGACATTTTGACTTAGGGGTGTACTCACTTTTGTCGGCAGCAGTTTAGACATTATTGGCTGTGTGTTGAGTTATTTTGAGAGGACAGCTAATTTACACTGTTATACAAGCTGTACACTCACTACTTTACATTGTAGCAAAGTGTAATTTATTCAGTGTTGTCACATGAAAAGATATAATAAAATATTTACAAAAATGTGAGGGGGTGTACTCACTTTTGTGAGATACTATACATATACAATTACAGTTTATACAAAGTTGCAATGTTTTTAACGTATTAAAGCGGTTGTATACTGCTGGAAGTTTTTTTTTCTTCTTCCTGCAAGGTAAAGTCATAATGTGCTAGTATGCATTGCATACTAGCACATTATGTGAAACTTAACTTAAAACGAAGCTGTTGCAGTGCCTCGATGTCAGCGCTGCAGCTGCTTCCATTTTCACCCGTCTTGCTTCTGCGTTTGCGGTCTCCGACTCTGTGATTGGCCAGAGCCGCGATGACGTCACTCCGGTGCAGGCGTGCGGGAGCCGCTATTCACAGCACAGGGCTCAGAAGGGACAACACCCGTGGCCGTTCCTTCAGAGCGCATGCGCCAGTGATGTCACTGGCTGAATGTAATGTAAATATCTCCTAAACGGTGCATGTTTAGGAGATATGTACACTACCTATAGGTAAGCTTTATTGTAGGGCTTACCTATAGGTAAATGTCAGCAGAGGAAGTTTACTTCCTCTTTAACAACACATTGGTAAGACTTTACAAGCAAGCAGATTTATTTTACCTTTATCTTTTAAATACATTTTAAAGATTTAAAACGATTGCACGTTGACTTTAAGGATGCCAAGTGTGTCTTACAAACGTGTTTTGCCCTGTACATGATTGATATGAGCAGAGCGGTCATAAATTGTGCGCTCAGTTGTCTGAAGTCTTAGATAAAGTTCAGCAGAACTTCATTGGGACACGAATGGCTTTTGTCATAAGTGTCCAGAGGCAGCTTGCGCGACTACGAGTGGAACTAACTCTCTATGACTGATTTTAATAAAAACTCTGTTGCTTGGAAGTGAAATGGAAATATTTCCAATCCTTTCAATAGCCTGGGGGACAAATACATTATTTCCACCTCTTTCCTTGGCTGCTTGTGTTATCGCTCCAAAGTTCTTTCTCTGTGACATTTTGAATGTCTAAATAGATTTGTGGCCATTCACATGCTGGCCTGAAAGGCTAAGCGATAAAAACCAGGAAATCACAGCGGATTAAGGATTAGGTTCCTTGTTCCATTGCAAACAGGATTTATCCATTAGGGTTAATCCCTTATTGTTACAGTGTGTCTGTCAGTCATCCCTACATTTTTTTTTTTTTTTTTCTTTTAAAGCCGACTTTCATTAAAACTGATGTTTTAGTTTCGGGATGTGACAGTCATAGATAGTTATAGATGGGGCAGTTGTAGATATGAAAAGCACAAGCTTCTCCTGTTTGCTGGAGGATCCAATGGCCAATCCCTTGATTAGCTGATTTCCCAATGATCTGATTACTGCAAATTCTTGGCAATCCCTTATAGGTGTATTGGTATGCAACGATCAAGGTATTTGGATGGCGCTAAGAATTCTACTGGAGACATCTCAGCGTCATAGTATCACATTTGCAAAGTATATACATACAGTATGTATCTAGCAAGTGATTCCGTTTCATTGAGGAATAGATAGCAGTTTCAAGGTGAGGACACCATGGATGCAGTTGTATTATTGATGGCCGAATAAAAAAGCTTTTGGAAGAACGGATTGGTGTGAGGCACCAATTCCTTGGTGTCCTTGATGAGCCGAAACGAGCTTCTTGAGCAGGCAAACAAATGGAATGTTCATGTCAGAGCTACAGATGGAAGAACCCTAAGGGTCCAAGTAGTGACCCAGAAAGAACTCCTCTTGCGGAACCAATAGCGAGCAATCACCACAAGGAGCTAAGAAGACACCACTTTGGCCTTGCTGCCCACTTCAGATTGGGGAAAAGCAAACAAAGGCAAAAAGAAGAAGGCACACTGGCCTAGTGCACTACCAGAAGAGCATTTATTAAAAATTACACAAGAAAAATGAATTCTAATATATTCACAAAAGTACAGGGTAAAACGCATGTAACACAATGCAGTCCATTTCTCGATGCTGTAGCATGTCCATTCAAATGTGTGTGACTTATGCATCTCACGGGCTGTGCTGAGCTCTGATGAAGGGCTCCCTGGGTGTCTGCAGCGAATGAGGTAAGATTGGGTCTGGAGCTGTGCTCTATCTTTGGGATGTTTGATTCCATTTGCCAGAAGCCAAAAAAGTTGACTGCAGGTCGCACATATAGCTTATATACAGTGCCTTGGAAAAGTATTCATAGCCCTTGACATTTTCCACATTTTGTCATGTTACAACCAGAAACGTAAATGTATTTTATTGGGATTTTATTTGATAGAGTAAAACAAAGTGGCACATAATTGTGAAGTGGCAAGAATCAAGCCATTGTTGAAAGAAAGCCATAAGAATTCCCGTTTGTAGTTCGCTAGAAGCCATGTGGGGGACACAGCAAACATGTGGAAGAAGGTGCTCTGGTCAGATGAGACCAAATAGAATTTTTGGCCTAAAAGCAAAACGCTATGTGTGGTCGAAAACTAACTCTGCTCATCACCCTGAGCACACCATCCCCACCGTGAAGCATGGTGGTGGCAGCATCATGTTGTGGGGATGCTTTTCTTCAGCAGGGACAGGGAAGCTGGTCAGAGGTGATGGGAAGATGGATGGAGCCAAATACAGGGCAATCTTAGAAGAAAACCTGTTAGAGTCTGCAAAAGACTTGAGACTGGGGCAGAGGTTCACCTTTCAGCAGGACAACGACCCTAAACATACAGCCAGAGCTACAATGGAATGGCTTAGATCAAAGCATATTCATGTGTTAGAATGGCCCAGGTAAAGTCAAGACCTAAATCCAATTGAGAATCTGTGGCAAGACATGAAAAATGCTGTTCACAGACACTCTCCATCCAATCTGACAGAGCTTGAGCTATTTTGCGAAGAAGAATGAGCAAACATTTCACTTTCTAGATGTGCAAAGCTGGTAGAGACAACCCTTAAAAAGACTTGCAGCTGTAATTGCAGCGAAAGGAGGTTCTACAAAGTATTGACTCAGGGGGGCGCTATACAAATGTACACCACACTTTTCACATATTTATCTGTAAAAATATTTGAAAACCATTTATCATTTTCCTTCCACTTCACAATTATGTGGCGCTTAGTGGTGGTCTATCACATAAAATCCCAATAAAAACGAGGGTATCACCTAAACTCCAAACTTTTGGCATGAATTACTGCTATAATGGCAACTTTGTTTTTTTTTTGTTTTTTGTTTTTTTAAAGTTAGGCGGAACCACAGCAGATCAAACTTTTCAGAAGTTTGCTCATCTCTAGTTTCAGGAGGTCTGACCCTTATTAAAGCCCTAGAGCCCTGTCAGTGTTTTGATTGATGACCAGCAACAGTAATAATCCAATGTGAAGCCTGGAGTGATTGCTTGCTGCGTTTTGGAGAAAGGTGGATTTTTTTTTGGAGTTACACCAAGAGGTGAAAGGCCTTTAATCTGGGCGCATCAGCAATTGTCCCCCCTTTCCCTGATGTCCATGTTAGCAATTTGACCATGAACCAGATAAAAGTTGCTGCCTGTCCATGGTCGGCGGACACTTTAGCCCTTTAATAATTCCCATTGTAGGAATTAAAGTGGAGTTCCACCCACTTTTACAACTCTTCAGCATCCCTCACTAAACTGTGCACTGTAAACGAATTGGATATTTTTAAATTTTTTTTCTCAGCACCTACTGTATATCTGCTGTATTCATTTTTCACTTCCTCCTCCCTGGCCGCGGCCCATCGCATCATTTCCTGTTTGCAATGCCTTCTGGGAAGGGGCGGCAACTTCCTCTGTAACTGCCGTTGCTATGGAAACCTGGCCTGAAACATATTACACTGCTTGTGCTGCACTGAGCACGTGGGGCGGCAACTTCCTCTGAAACTGCCGTTGCTATGGAAAACTGACCTGAAACCTATTACACTGCTTGTGCTGCACTGAGCATGTGCGAGATCTGCAAGGATGAGATCCAGGAAGAAATACAGTCTGGCTTCAGATGCCCACACTTAAGATGGCCACAGCCTGCTGTAAGTTTATAAAATAACAAACTACTGCTATAAACTAACAAAACAGACCTTAGTTTACAGACTAACTTTACTAGAATACATTAAGCTTGTGTATTATAGGGGTATTTTTATTTAAAAAGTATAATTTCGGCCGGAACACCACTTTAAACACTGCAGCCTGTTTATTGTGTTGGTAAATCTTTACAGAACCGCACAGCTGACTGCCTCTGGGTCTCACTACTGAAGAAAGGCTACAGCTATTCATTGCTGTCTTGCATTCAGAATACACTAGACAGGTTTTTGTTGCTTTCTGCACAAAAGGCAGATTTTTTCTTTTTCTTTTTTTTTTTTTTTTTTTACATCAAAGGTGTGTGACAATGCCTTCTGTTATTCCAAGGCTTTTGGGAAATCCGCTCCTTAAAGACTCTTTCTCCTTCTTCAGCCTTTCTAAAATCAAATAAGGAGATTACAGATTGAAGATGGGTTGAGATTATTATAAGCATCTTTGGATTCTTGATTTTGATGGATATAAACCTAAGCCTAAATTTTCCTGCTTGCATGTTTTATCTTCTTTGCGGTTTTCTCATTAGTAATATGCAGCGTGCCAAGGTACAGTAGATCATTAAAGTGCACCTGTCAAGCAGAACCCGCTGTGACGTGCAGGAACTAACCGTCCTGTTACATTGCTAAAAACACTTGCATTTTGAAATCTTAAATTCAGGAAGATGTGTATATATTAAAAAATAAATTCAGTGATGTATTAATAAATGTATTTTTCATTGCAAATACTATTATTACCTGAATCTTGATATCAGCCTCCGAAAGGGTGACTACACTTTCATGAAAAATAACAGAGCAAATGCAAATATAGCCATGCTGTAATTTTATGTTATTAAACACTTCAATACCGGGCACATTTACTACCTTCCCGCTCAGGCCAATTTACAGCTTTTAGCGCTGTCGCATTTTGAATGACCATTGCGCGGTCATGCAACACTGTACCCAAATTGAATTTCTATCATTTTTTAACATAAATAGAGATTTCTTTTCTTTTGAGGTTATTTAATCACCACTGGGTTTTTTATTTTTTTGCTAAACAAGTAAAAAAAAATTGAATAACATTTTGCAAATAAAAAATGTTTCTTTTTCACTGATGTGCATTGATGAGGCTGCACTGATGGGGAAATAGTGAGGTTGCACTCATGTGCACTGATGAGTCTGCACTGATAAGGCTGCACTGATGAGGCGACACTGATGGGCATTAGTGAGGTGGCTGTAATGGGCACTGATAAGCACTGATGAGGAGGCACCGAGGGGCAATGATAGGAGGCACTGATAGGCAGCACTGTTGGGCACTGCTAGGCTGGACCAGTAGTGTATTTATTATTATTATAATACGCGATTTATCAGTTTACGCAGCGCTTTACAATGTATAGGGGGACAACACAATTACAGTACAGTTAAATACAAAAGGTACAGGAGGGCCCGGCCCGTAAAGCTTACATTCTAAAGGGAGGGGGTGGTGGTACAAAAGGTAATAGCTGCAGAGAATGATTTAGTTTTGTGCTGTCCTAGGCCTAAACTCATGTCCCCCCTAATTTAAATATGACCCACCCCTTCCTTTCAAGGCCACACCCCTTGCTGTTTAAGACCCGCCCTGAAATTTTCGAGTGGGAACACTAGTTCTGCGGGCCGGATTTACTCTCACTTCCTGTTTGGGGCAAGAAGTGAAGGGAAATCTCTGCAATGGGACAGGGATGGTAAAAAATAAACTGATAGGGGCTATAACCCTCCCTTACTCTATCCAAAATGAAAAAAAAAAAGTGTTGCCTATAGTTCTACTTTAAGCACAAATTTCTGTACCCTGATTATCTGTGGAAATGTTCCCTGTCACACTTGCTGGTTACCGGGTCTCCTGTGACAGCGTGAGATGAAAGGAATGCTGATAACCAGCAAGTTTGTTTACATGTGATCAGCTCATATGGTAAAGGACCCCTGTGATTGGCCCTTTACCTCAATCTGTGATCAGCTGTGGATGCCCTTCAAGAACAACAGAGCCATGCTGTAGCTGTCTTTCGGCTATGGCACAGTACTGAAGTTGTTAAAAATTACCTTTTCTTTTCAATCTGCAAAATTCAATGCAATATGGCAACCTGGAAGTGATAAGTGATAAGTCAAATTTTAGGCAGCCTTTGCAATAAGAATGTCACGTGTGGTGAGATACTCCCCAAGGATTAAATACTTCTAAAGGGATGCAGACCCTGTAGTTTTCCTTATTAGAAGACTAAGAGTGCACCAGCTGATTATAATGAACCAGACCCTCCCATTCAGAATCAGTCTGCACAGGACATGGTGAAACAAAATAACTCACTGAGTGCATTCAACTATAGCCTGGACAACCCAAATATATATTTTTTAGTTTAAAAAAAGTAGGAAAGGGTTAAAACATGCCTGTTACAGTATAATTAAAGGCAAAGCTTCTTTTTTATTTGTTTTGGATAGAGTGCGAGGAATTAGAACCCCTTTCAGTTTTGATTGCTGTCTGTGTTCCCTGTTAAGGAGATTCACCCTCTCTATTTTACTATTTAATATTATCTTCACCACTAGTGAAAGTGAGAGAAAATCCAAATTTTTGGGTTGTCATCAGTGGGGAAATCTTCAAAATGGGAAAATTAATTCTGATAAACTGGTGGCAACCAAGAATTCTCTAACTTTGGAGGGATTTACTCTCACTTCTTGTTGTGGCTATGGGACAGGAAGTGAAGGGAAATCTCACCAATGGGACACAGATGGCAAAAGAAAATCAATGACAGGGTTTATAACCCTCCCATACTCTATCCGTAAGCAAAAAACAGTTTTGCCTTTAGTTGTACTTTACTTTACAAAATGAAGGGAATCCCCTCTTAGATAGTTATCACCTAAACATAGTCCCCATTAAAAGATCTTTATTCCTGTTATGTGGACAACTGAAACGTTTTTGATTTTCCATTGCTGTTTGTCCTGTGGCATTCTCCCCAGCAAGAGGCATAGCAGCAATTAATACTCAACAACAAGGGTTCTAATCCTTGACTACTCTATTCAAAACTTTCAAAATATATTATTTGTTTTTAAAATATTTTAAAATTATATTTAAAACATACACTGTAATTATTGTAATTAGGTACAATACTGTCCATTCTATAATTGGGCAGCCTGACTGTTTGTAGGAGGCACCATAATCTAATGCCCCGTACACACGGTCGGATTTTCCGACGGAAAATGTGTGATAGGACCTTGTTGTCGGAAATTCTGACCGTGTGTGGGCTCCATCACACATTTTGCATCGGATTTTCCAACCCACAAAGTTTGAGAGCAGAATATAAATTTTTCGGACAACAAAATCCATTGTCGGAAATTTCGATCGTGTGTACACAAATCCGACAGACAAAGTGCCACGCATGCTCATAATAAATAAAGAGATGAAAGCTATTGGCTACTGCCCCGTTTATAGTCCCGACGTACGTGTTTTACATCACCGCGTTTAGAACGATCGGATTTTCCAACAACTTTGTGTGACCGTGTGTATGCAAGACAAGTTTGAGCCAACATCCCTCTGAAAAAAGCCTAAGATTTTGTTGTCGGAATGTCCGAACAAAGTCCGACCGTGTGTACGGGGCATAAGAGTACCTTCTACCTGCCTGCTATGCATCTGAACTCGTTAAACACCAACAATGTGATTTATTTTAAAAATATTCCTAAATTATATTAAAGCACATACACTGTAATTATTGTAATTAGGTGCAATACTGTCCATTCTATAATCGGGCAGATGTGTTCTGTACATATATTGCAGCCTGACTGTATGTAGGAGGCACCATAATCTAAGAGTACCTCCTACCTGCCTGCATGGCATCTGAACTCATTGAACACCAACAATGTGATTTATTTTAAAAATATTTCTAAATTATATTAAAACACATACACTGTCATTATTGTAATTAGGTGAAATACTGTCTATTCTATAATCGGGCAGATGTGTTCTGTACATATATTGCACATTGACTGTTTGTAGAAGGCACCATAATCTAAGAGTACCTTCTACCTGCCTGCTATGCATCTGAACTAGTTGACCACCAACATGTGATCGTGCCCCCCCCTCCAGCGCTGGTACTATGGAGCAGCATGGAGACCATCCTCCGGTCAACCAGCTTCAGACATCTGCAACGTCATATGGACCAAAAAAAATGTATCTGCTCCATATTGTAATAACACGCATGCTGGTGTGTGTTGTGCTTGCGTGCTGTAATGCATTATTACAGCGCATCACAATATTTACATGTTTACATTTTAACAAAAAGACTTCATTTAACCCCTTTCAACCCAGCCCTGGCACCCCTTTAAAGAGGTTTTTACACCCGCTGGATGGGATGGACTTCCGGACCACTGTGATTGGCTGATCTATAACCCATCCCACCAACTCCCAGTCATGACTAGAGACCGAGAGCTGTCCATGACAGCTCAATCAATGTGCTGGTAGCATGCAGTGAGCACACACTCAGCGCAGAAACCTCAGCTGTCCATGGACGCATATGTGGGTTGTGCAGACGTTTATGAATGACTGAGGTTACTGTGCTGAGAGCGTGCTCACCTTGTGCTTTCACCACAGCGACGGAGTTGTCATGTCTCAGGCTAAAGACCCTTATAAAGGGATGACAGGGGGTGGGAGGGATTTCCTGGTCCCATGACCACTGCTATTGACTGTCACATTGGTTACATGATTAGGAGCCCATCCCACCAGCTCCCAATCATAACTAGAGACCGAAAGTTGTCCATGACAGCTTCATCACTGTCCTGGGAGCACACTCTCAGCACAGAAACCTCAGCTGCCCATTGGCCCATAAGTGTGGCGTGTGAACTTTAAAGCCTATCTTCTTTGTGTTACATGGTTGGCAAGAGGTTAACTCTTTGCACAATTTATGATGAAGCATTTCTTAGCTGTGCATCTACAGAAAAAAGGCCCGACCTTATGATGCTGACCTGTTGTGATGCACTGACGTGCGCTGTAATGCCTTTTTGTGTGTTGCCTTGCAACTTTTATCCATCATGCACCCAGGCACTTGTATGGTGTGAACATGGCATATAAAGAACAATTGTTTTGTCGATGTCCTTGAGTTGAGTCGGTGTTGATGAAAGCAGATCAACACACCTTGTGTGAACGAACCCTAAACGTGGACCTGGTGAAAAGAAAAGATATCTATGTGATGCTAGGGATAGATTTCTGCAGTGCCGGGGTCACGTTTACTGTTGTTATGCAGTTATGGGATGTTATAGCTTTAAGAGGTCACATGTCCCACAAAGAAAATTGATCAGGCTGTCTGACCTCCGGTATGACAGCATGTCAGCAGAGATTCTGCGAGCATCAGAAGGTCAGCTTGTTCTGTAGATAGACAGCTAAGATATGCTTCATCATAATTTCCTGCAGGGGGAATTGATCAAAATCCATTATTTGATCTCCATGTGCAGTCGTCTGCCTGCCTTTCCTGTTGAAACACTCTATTGATTCTTTCGCCCAGACAGTGGTATTCGTCCAGCATTGCAAATCTGCACGTTGTTTTCTCTCTTTTTTTTCTCTTACTGTATTGGTTTTGTTGGATGCAGCATGTGAGATATCTGTATAGGCATGGTACAGGGTGGGGAAGTGTTTACTTAGGGGTGTATGTATATAAAATATAAAAATATAATACCATACCTCCCAACTTTTTGAGATGGGAATGAGGGACACCTATCAGCAAAAGTATACAGGCATAGGACACACCCCTGGCCACGCCCTCTTAAAGGAGAATTGTACAAAAAAAAAACAAGATTTGTTAAACCAACAAGTGCTTTTTTTTTAAAACCACTACTATTCCTTTATATTGGCTTTCGGAATTTACAAATGCAGCAATTTAGAAACCAGATGAAAAGTTTAGGGCTGGAAAACACTTTTTGATAGATAAAAAGTGCATTTTATATACATCTATATAAATCAGACCAAACTGAGGGACAAATGAGGAGGAAAGAGGGACGGATGGACATTGCTCCAAATCAGGGACAGTCCCTCGAAAACAGGGAGAGTTGGGAGCTGTGCAATGATACAATTCACCCAGTTAAGGCTTCATGTGCACGGGACGTTTTACAACCTCTCCTGAACGATGTAACTTGACAGATAGTAACCGATGTTAAAAAAAAGTCAGTTTTGCTGCGTTTACATTCCGCGTTTAGCTGCGTTTGCGTTTAGAAGCGTTTTTTTTTTTTTTTAAATGGTGAAAACATAAACAAAACACAGCTAAACTAGAGTTACCACGTTTACAAACTGTTACAGGCTGTAAACTCTTCTAAACTCGTCTAGACTTTGTACAAAAAATGCTCTATATAAGCGTTTTTTACTCCAAAGAGAACAGACTTTTTTTAAGCCCAGTGTGCATGGACCCTGAACATCTGTCCTGAATGCATTTTTTTTTTGCTTTCTAAGGCACCTTTCACACTGGGGCGGTGGGTGCGTCGGTGGTAAAACACCGCTATTTTTCCCAGCGCTTTACCTCCAATTTCGCAGCGCTATTCGTCCGCTAGCGGGGTGCTTTTACCCCCCGCGCGCGCTAGCGGCTGAGAAAAGGTTAAAACCACTGCAAAGCGCTGCTGCAGTAGCACTTTCCCGTATAGCCGTGTTGCTCCATTGATTTCAATGGGCAGGTGCCGGGAAGGAGCGGTGTTTACACCACTCCTTCACCGCTCCAAAGATGCTGCTAGCAGGACTTTTTTTAGCATCCTGCCAGCGTACCACTCCAGTGTGAAAGCCCTCGGGGCTTTCACATTGGAGACACAGCAGCGCTCTTTCAGGGCGCTTTGCAGGCGCTATTTTTAGCGCTGTAGTGCCTGCAGAGCGCCCCAGTGTGAAAGGGGTCTAAAAGATGCTTCTAAACTCAACTGCCTAGAAAGGACTATAAACGACCCTGTGTACATGTACTGATAAGATAACATAGAGGAGAGTTCAGGGGCAGCTGAAAAAAAACACCCAACTGCTCCTAAATGTCCGTTTACCAGCAGCAGTGTACATGAAGCCTGAAATGCATGTACATTCATTCTGTACAAAGTGGACAAAACAAAAGTAATTAGGCTATTTCCTGTGCTGGTTGAATGCTTTTCATTAATTTGAAAATGGAAAATACTACATTTGGCCACTAGATGGCACTAAGTATCATAGGAATTATAAAGTGGCACTGAGGTTTTTTTTTTGTTTGTTTGTTTTTACTACATTTAACCACTAGATGGCACTAAGTATCATAGGAATTCTAAAGTGCCACTGAGGTTTTTTTTTTGTTTGTTTGTTTTTTTAGTTTTATTATGGTGAGGTTTGGTTAAAGTGCCTTAACCACCAATGACTGTGGTTTTTTTTTGTTTTTTTTAAGGTGGTGGTGGTGGTGGGGGGGGGGGGGGTTAGTTGTGCTGTTGGCCTCCATGATCATAGGATTGTTTTTTGGGGGGGGGTTTAAAGTGCTGCTGACTAACAATGACTGTGAAATGTTTTTTTTTTTTTTTAAAGGAGGCATGGGGGTTAAAGTGTACTCACCTCCATTACTGAGGGATTGTTTTTTGGGTGGGCTTAAAGTTCCGT
This sequence comes from Lithobates clamitans, assembly GCA_037952925.1. Lineage (NCBI taxonomy): Eukaryota > Metazoa > Chordata > Amphibia > Anura > Ranidae > Lithobates > Lithobates clamitans. Next base: position 318,517 of record JBBGZY010000614.1, on the reverse strand, counting down.
TGACCACCAATGACTGTGGGATTATATTAATATATTATTTTTTAAAGTGGTGGTGGGGATGTGCTATTAAAGTGTACTGACCTCCATGACAGAGGGATTGGTTTTTGGGTGGGCTTAAAGTTCCGTTGACCACCAATGACTGTGGGATTATATTATTATTATTATTATTATTATTATTATATTATTATTTTTTAAAGTGGTGGTGGGGTTGTGCTATTGAAGTGTACTGACCTCCATGACAGAGGGATTGTTTTTTTGTGAGATTTAAAGCCCTGCTGACTACCAATGACTGTGGGATTTTTTTTAAGGTGGTGGTGGTGGAGGGGTTGTGCTGTTGACCACCATGGTGATGGGATTGTTTTTTGGGAGGTTTAAAGCCCTGCTGACCACCAATGACTGTGGGATTTTTTTTTAAAGGGGGGGGGGTTAAAGTGTACTGACCTCCATGACTGTAGGATTGATTTTTGGGTGGGCTTAAAGCTCTGTTGATTACCAATGACAGTTAGATTTTTTTTTCAAAGGTGGGGAGTTTAAAGTGCCCCTGAAAACCACACTCGTGGGATTATTTTTTTTTTTTTTTTGGGGGGGGGGTTAAGTGTGGCTGACCACCAATGACTGATTGTGGGATTTTTTTTTAATTATTTAAGGTGGGGGGGGTGCTATTGACCACCATGGTTGTGGGATAGTTTTTTGGGGGGTTTAAAGTGCTGCTGACCACTAATAAATGTGAGATTTTTATTTTAAAGGAGGGGTGTTTAAAGTGTACTGACCTCCATGACTGTGAGATTTTTATTTTAAAGGAGGGGGGATTAAAGTGTACTGACCTCCATGACTGTGAGATTTTTATTTTAAAGGAGGGGGGATTAAAGTGTACTGACCTCCATGACTGTGGGATTTTTTTGTTTGGGTGGCCTTAACGTTCCTTTGACAACCAATGGCAGTTATAGTTTAAAGTGACCATCATGCTCGTGGGATTATTTTTTTTTGGGGGGGGGGGTTAAGGTGCGGCTGACCGCCAATGACTATGGGATTTTTTTTAAGGTGAGGGTGAGGGTTAAAGTGCCCTGACTGCGGTATTGTTTTGTGGGTGGGATTAAAGTTCCATTGACTACACCAATCACAGTTAGCTTTTTTTTCCAAAGGCGGGAATTTTAAAGTGCCCCTGACCACCATGCTCGTGAGGATTGTTTTTTTTTTTGGGGGGGGGGGGTGTTAAAGTTCTGCTGACCACCAATAACTGTGGGATTTTTAATATATATTTTTTTTGTTTTATGAGGAGCGCTGCGGGGGGGGGGGGGGGGGTGTTGAAAGTGCCCTGACCATCATGATCATAGAATTGTTTTATGATGGGTGTAAATTTCGGCTGACCACCAATGACTGCGGGATTTTTTTTAATTATTTTTTTTTAAGGTTCGGGGGGGGGGTTCAGTGCCACTGACCTTTATTGGTTATAGGAAACTTTTTTTATAAAGGTAAAGAAATGAAAGGTAAGCAAACCCAAGTTTTTTAATTTTTTTTTCTTTATAAGTTATTTAAAAAAAATATATTTAAAAAAATGTTAAATACCACTAAAAGAAAACTCTCAGAAGAAAATCATATAAAATGAATTTAGGTACATTGTTGAATGATGGGGTAGTTGTCATTTGGCCTATGATAGCAAAAAAAAAAAAAGAGCCATGGCCTGGTAATGAAGGGCTTTATATATTCTGGCACTCAAGCGGTTAAAGAGAACAAGACCGCACTTAATAACTTATTTTCATTCCAAATAAGCCCCTTTGGCTTCAGTCTGAGGATATTGTGTTGAATTACCCCACCAACGTGAGCTCTGCGCATTTTTTTTTTCAAGTCTTTCAAATGATTTTACACTGCAGACAAATACATGACATAAAACGTTGAATTATGGGACATGACGGGCAATAATTCTAGACAGTTCTGTTATTTAAATATATGCATCCCCACACTTAAATGCGGAGATTACCGCTTCTTTGAAAAATATTCGTCTCCATTAAACGAAACTTGTTATTGTCAGCAGTATTAAAATTTGCAAAACAGACGTGGTATACGCGTACACCATCTCCCCGCTGATGTATTGCCCTTCCCTATATAAAAAGATATGATAATGTTAATCCTAAAAATGATTGAACTTCTAGTGGTTTTCATGGTTTACGAGGATGAAAGCAGCAATGGGACTTATTTACCTAATGCGAGCAACTCGGAACATCAAAACGAAAAAAAGAAATGGGGCTGAGTCAACCATTTTGTTCCGGCGTTGCCATTTTCTGAGCTGAATAAGCACTCTATTAGTAGGGTTGTCACTTTTTCCATGTTAAAAATACCATGGTTTCAAGCAAAACCCCCTCTCTTAGTCCACCGTGTTATCCTCCTATATCAGCAGCAAGAGCGAGATCATGCACACAAGAATGAATCATGTAAGGATTTATGCGTTTTTGAGCACGCAATGTAAATTGCAGGTGAATTTCCTTACCCGGTATTGTCAGGGATGCTAAGAGCAGGCATCCAACAGCAGCAATGACCAGATCAATGTAGCTGCACTCAGGAAACTGAAACCAGACTATATATAATTTAAAGGCTACATTCAACTTTTATAATAAGAGAACACACCTATCTATCCAATCCAGTGGTGGTATTTTTTTGGGGGGGCGTCACTCCCCCCCCGGGTGGTGGATTAGTCCCCGCACTTACCCCATCTAGGTCGTGGGCTTCCTCCTCCTTCCTCTGCTTCACGCCGGCGCGGCTTCCCCTGCGTCTCCTTCCTCCTCCCCCTCAACAGCAAATAGGATTGCTTCTCCTGTCGACCAATCAGGTCTCAGGACCCGCTTTCTGAGCCAAGAGGAGAATCAGGAAGACAACAACGAATATTAATTTGATATTATCACACAACTGGGTGGGCTCGGGGTGCAGAGAGAACACCCTAAGGCCTCTGGCTCTAATCATGTGCTTCTAAAAAAAAAAAAACACCCTTGGGAATTCATGCATCAGGCGCCCTGCATGTAAATTAGGAACTGGGCACATAGATTAGGGGGACGGACGGGCTGCTGCTGATCCAATCTCTCTGTATACAATCAGGCAGGCCTTTGCACTACATAGTTGATTGTAGATCTAAAAGAGATTGTACAATCAGATTATACAGTATATGGTGAGCTTTACAGACTTCCAGGGACATGCTTCTGTTTTCAATACTACTGCCTACATGTCAGTATAGAGGTGGGTGGGAGCAATCTTCTGGAGGGGGAGGGCAGGTGCAGGGTGAGTGTTAATGAGATCAGCTGGTGAATTACTTCCTTTGTCTTAACAGTTTCCATGCCCTAAATCTACATAGAAAATGAATCAACGCTCAGGAGAACTTGCTTTCAGGTGTGTGTTAGTGAATCCTTCAGAGGAGAGGAGTCCCAGGTGCTGGCTAAATGCAAATTGAAGCAGGGTTTGAAACAGGAAAATCTGGATGCCGCACACCGGATAAAGTTGAAAACATCTTCTTTATTGTAAAACTTGGATCATAAAAAACAGGACAATCAGGCGGGTGGTACAGACACACTGACGCGTTTCGCGCTCTAGTTCGTAGCTATGAGTAAGCGCTCGAACTAGAGCGCGAAACGCGTCAGCTGTGTCTGTACCACCCGCCTGATTGTCCTGTTTTTTATGATCCAAGTTTTACAATAAAGAAGATGTTTTCAACTTTATCCGGTGTGCGGCATCCAGATTTTCCTGTTTCAAACTCTCCCTAAATCTACATACAAGGAAGCCATGAGCTTTTGTATGGAACAAGCTGGAAGTTGAGGTAAGGCCCTGTCTTAAAATACATAGAAAGCTTTTTCTTTTCTGCAACAGAAGTAGATTAATGATTTATTGGTTCATAGAGAAGCTGAAATAAAAAAAAAAAAGTGAACCTTGCCTATAAATAAAATTTATTACTAGTGTAAAAAAATCAATCCAAACACCAAGCAAACAAGAAGCTATAGGTAAACCAAATACCTAACTAGCAAGCTAAGTGACAGAAAACCTAAATAATAAAGTAATTATAATGCAATATATACAAACAAAAGGAGAGCACAAGTAAACAGAGTAAAACCGGAGATGCAAGGAATAGTCAGGAAGGGGAACCAGGACTGGGATTAGGAACAAGGAGAGCAGATAAAATAACAGAAGAGTAATGGAAACAGGGCAGGCGTAGGATCAGGCCGGAATAAGGCTCAGGAGGAATCAGCATGTGGTATCTGGCTAGCAGGTGAAACACTAAGATGAGAGGTGAATAGTAGAGGAGGCACTAAATACCCTCCCAGCAGCCAGCATCAGTTGAAGACTAATTGCTGAGATCTGCAGGCTGCTGGGAGACACTCACTAGAGGACACCAGAACTACAACCTTCTGGTCTGGGAACCACAGTGCCAGCAGGTGATCCAGTTCCTGACAGGTATACACAGTTGTTGCGCACAGCCGACCATAGTAATGAGTGGCCTTACATGGGTTTATGCCACTACTTGCATAAACCTGTGCATCCCTTAAGCCACCTTCCCTTCAACACAGGGTTGTATGCCCGACCCCATGCAAGGATTTACACAAGTAGTGGTGTAAACCTGATGCAAGCAGTGTTCTGGCTCTTGGGAGGACCTATGCAAATATAAAAAAGCCTTGATGAATGGGTGTCAATCTGGAGGAGTGGGCATTTCTAGCAGGCTGTATAGGCATGCAGACCACCCTAGGTAACATCCACCTCTGATGCTGAACCTCTGTATTAGAAAGAACTGAAATACAATGAATGAAAGGGCTTGAGGTGTTTCCCCATGACCCCCCCCCGTGGACTGTCCTTTGTCTTCCTCAAGTCCAGAGCAGGGCTATGAACCCTGTTATGGGCTTGATTACATCAGGATCCTAGACTGCTAGTGCGTGGGGCTGCAGAAGCTGCGGGGGGCGGTCTAGGGGTAGTGAAGGATTGAGTAAGTATATCTCCTTTTATTGTTCCTCTAGGCATAAACATGCAATTAACCTTAGCAATGCGGGCACAGCCCCACTGCAAGGGATCTTTTTTTATTTGCCTGTAGTTCAGCTTTATTCTATGCCTATACCTATTCATGCTTTGTAAGAGCTATACGGTGACTTTAAGTGTCCCTTTAATTAAGGCCTCAAGAAAGTCCATAGTTGCCGGACAGCCCTTTGAAGAAGTTTTTCCCTAACCCGAAGCTACCAACAAATCCTCTTTATATTCTTCGAGCAGCTTGAAAAGGTCAGCAATTTTGTGTTGTAAACAACCTGACTATCCTATTAAATCTAACCTCCGAAACACATATGGATTTCAAATGGAAAAGGTCGTCTCTGCAGTGCAGGTTAAATTGCTTCCTAGAGCAGAGAGGAAGGCGCATGGAGATGTGACTCTGTCTCATTGTCCGACCGTCGGATTCTCAATAAATTGACTAAATGATTTTAAGTGCAAGGACAGGAGTCTAATTAGCCAGCGGAACATTGGAAAAATGTGTAGTCCGTTAAAATAGGTTCATTTTGATAGCAAAAACTGCTGCAATAAAGTGACCACAGGAAAAATGTCAATCATAGCTCATTTGTATTCATATTTTTTACAAAAACCTGGAAAACAAGATGTGTATTTTGTACACAGTTTTTAATGACTACTTTCTGTGGCTCTGTAAAGGAGTAGTAGGTATGTAACTATGTTGTTGGGAGAGAGGGTCAACAAGGTTGCCATTTGGGTTTAACTTGATGGGTGGAGTAGACATACTAGGTCTTGGCACTGAATAGGGGCAAGAGCCAAAAGAATAGTATCTGCATGTGGTGTTTATACAACTGGGCTTGCTGAGTTGTGTTGGTGAGGACTATTACAACTGGAAGAGTGCAGCAACCCAAATGGCCAGTAGAGCAACTAGCACTAATTCATCAAGCTTCAAGTAGCAATTTAAATCGATGTTAAAAACATCTAAAAAACACATGACTGTGTGACCCTGTGCACAAAGCTAGCTTCATAAAAAATGAATTTGGTGTGAAAGAATTCAAGTGGCCTGCACATACTTCTGTTCTCAACCCAACTGAACATCTTTTGAATGTTTTCTGAACATCTTTGGAATGAATTGAAATCATCGTGCACCAGACCTTTCATCCAACATCAATGCTTGACCTTACAAATTCAGTTTTGGCTGAAAAAAAGTGCGTACAGACATTTCAAATGTTGTAGAAAGCCTTACCAGAAGATAGAAGACTGTTGTAGCCGAAAAGGAGGGAGAGGGAATTATTATTAAATTATTAAATTATTATTAAATCCAATTATGTTAGAATGGTGTGTCCATCATGCTCATACTGGTGTGATGCTCAGGTGTCCACAAACCATGATAGTGTATCTCCCAGGTTTGAAATCTGCTGCCTCCAGAAACATCAAAGCATGTTTTAGACTTCACCAAGAGGGATCTCAAACTACACCAGAACTTCCCATGACATGGAAAACTGACATTTGTTTAACCTTTACCAGTTTGGTGGTAGTAATATATTCCAGGACAACAAAATCCAGAGATATTTAAACACTAGGGTTGGTGACAACAGAGGAGTCACCAGGGGGTCATGGTTCAGATATGGAACAAAGGCCCCAAGAAATTTGCCCAAGTTCCTGCTCAACAGTATTGTTTGTCTCCAGACCCAATGCACATGTGCATTGAAAAATCGATAATTTATGACATTTCCTAGTTTGTCATTAGTAAAACATTCCAGGGCTAACACAATCCAAAAACACATCTTTAAAATCTGTGAATACAGGGTCATTTAAAAACTATGGTAACAGAGCACATGGAGTCATGGATCAGATATTGCCAAAGCTTGGGTCATGGATCAGATATGGCAAGAACTTGGGTCATGGATCAGATATGGCAAGAACATGGGGTCGTGGATCAGATATGGCAAGAACATGGGGTCGTGGATCAGATATGGCAAGAACATGGGGTCATGGCTCAGATATGGCATGGGTCATTGAGACATCATAAGGTCATGGATCAGATTTGGCATAAAGGGCCCAAGAAGTTTGACCAAGGTCCTGCCCAATCATATTGTTCATCTTCAGGCCCAGAGGGGCATAGGCTGTGTGCATTGAAAAATTGATTAATATATCAAATCTATCAGTTTGTCATAAGTGAAACATTCCAGGGTAAACAAAATTCAGAGTCAAATCTTACAAATCTGTGAAATCAGGATCATTTAAAAAACTACAGTAGGTTAAAACAGAAAAGACATCATAGGGTCATGGATTAGATATTGCATAAAGGGCCCAAGAAGTTTGGCCAAGCTCCTAACCGATTACATTTTTTGTCCCTGGGTCCAATAGGGCAGAGGAATACTCCGGCTATGTGCACTGAAATTACTCTAGAACTGCTATGCCGTTTTTTTTTAAAAAATCTATTAGAAAATAAAATGCAGCTGGTTAAGTACACGTGTTTTGCCTGGGGCTGTAATGTTCATAATCACCCTTTTTACAGGAATAATAAGCAGACAAGGAAGCAGCAATTAGTTCTGTCTATTTGGAAGCCACTGTGCACAGTTTATAATGGCGGATGTTTATGTTTTATTTATGCAATGAAAGCAGCAGAAGGCATTACCCTGTGATTGAAGAAAACCTTTTCACTTATATATAAGAAAATAGACGAATTACAAAAAAATAAATGTCACGATTTTCAAAGGCTAAAACGAAAAGGCATTTAATTTGTTAGGCGGGAAGATTCAGCAGCCTGGATAAAGCCATTAAGCTATCAGAGATGTCAATGTAACATCACCCGTTTTGTCTTATGTTGCGCTTTCTAGGTGACAAAAGCAGCTTTTTTCATTTTTAGCTTACTTTAATCTACTAATCTGACATTACCTTTTCGAAACATGTAAAAGTGATAATGCACACCATCATGACTGTATAGAATGGGAGGAACTATAATTCTGTACCATCATCAGTCGACAGAACCTGTTTGGCTATAAAAGGAACTCAAGAGTAATGTTAAATCTTTTTGATAGGTGAGTCTAAAGAAAAAAGCAGAGAGTACCATCTTGTCTTTGCCTTCTTTCTTCTTTCCTGTTGCCTTTCCTTTCCATCGTGTTTTCCCATGTCCTTATGCCCTAAAGCAGGGATCTCCAAACTTTCTAAACAAAGGGCCAGTTTACTGTCCTTCAGACTTTGAGGGGGCTGGACTGTAGCCAGTGTGAGTAGAAAATGCCCCGGTGTCAATGGGAGCAAATAATGCCTTATCATTGGCATTAGTGGGAGGAATAATGCCCTATTGTTGAATCAGGGGAAAGAATAATGCCCCATCATTGGTGTCAGTGGAAGGAATAGTGCCCCATTGTTTGTGTTAATGGGAGGAATAGTGCCCCATTGTTTGTGTTAGTGGAAGGAATAGTGCCTCAAGGGCTGGATAAAGTCAAGCGAAGGGCCACATCCAGCCCCGGGAAGCTGTCAGTCAACCACAGCTCAAAGAACCCCTTGCAACCTCTAGAGCAGGGGTCTCCAAACTTTCTAAACAAAGATACAATTTATTGTTTTTCAGACTTTAAGGGGGTTTTACTATGACCCAAGGTGTAAAACATGCCCCAGCCTCAGTGGGAGTAAACAATGCCTCTGACTTTGTAGTCAGTGGGAGTAAAAATAAAAATAAATAATACCTCTGGTCAGTAGGAGTGGGAATAGTTCCCTGTCATAGGTATTGGAGGAATAGTGTCCCATTGTTGGTGTCATTGGGAGGAATAGTGCCCCAATGCTGGTGTCATTTGGATGAAGAGTGCCCCATTGCTGATGTCAGTGGGAAGAATGGTGCCCCGAGGGCCGGATAAAGGCAAGCAAAGAGCAACATTTGGCCCACAGGCTTCCGTTTGGAAACCACTGCTTTCAGAAGAACCCTAGGATTCCACAGAACCCTGGTTGAGAATGGCTGCCCAAAAGAAACACTATCATCTTGCCCATGCAGAGTAAAGTGAAAGCGCCTCTGCAAAGGGCAACCCTCAACCTTTCTTTACTCACCTTACCAGCCCTCTCCTGCCACTCCTTCCTTCATTACAACTTGCAAAACTACCTGGTGTTTCAAGATATCAAGAAGTGGAGGAGGGAGCCTTTGCAGAGACACTGTCTTTTTGCTCAGTGTGGGCAAGGTAACAATGTCACTTTAAAGGGTAAGTCCACCCAAAAGTAAGAGTGAAGCTCAGTGGGTTGAGCAGCTCCTGCTTCCTATATGTCTTGAATAGTCAAACATTGAGATATCCTTGTCTTATTTTCATCTTTGTTCCTATCCACCTGGAAGTTTATGCTCCTATCCACCTCTGTGTGTTTCAACTCCTTTTACATTCTCCTCCATAGAATAAAATAAAAAATCCAGAAGAGTGTGATTTTACTGGCCACAGTATATTTACAGTATCTACACTGGTCACATGTGATGAGAAGGTATGACTGTCTGTGGTCCAGCTGGGTTGGAGCACAACGATATATTAGCTCCATCAACGAGTTCTACTACCAGCACAATATTGGGTGCTACCAAGAATCCACTACCTAGTTCCATTGTAAACACCACATTCAAAGCTCAAACTCCACCAGCCAACAAAAAGGTTTGAGTTTTAGATATACTTTAGATGCCTAAACATCATTGAGTTAGAACCAACACTGCAACATAGTAGAATTCCGAAGAGAAGATCTTTCAAGTTGTCACTCTGTCTGCTGGAGAAACAACTGCCAACTGCCAAAGCAAACCGCTGAGAAGGGTCATGTTTATTTAGGTAAATAATGAATAATTTCATGTTTATTAATCTGCAACACACACATTTAATATTTCAGCTTAACTTGACCTTTGAAGGAAGCCCATTGCATTTTCATGCTTTTCCACTATACGGCTTCATTCAGTATCAAGGCGGAAGTATTCCTGCAAACTGCACTGCGAGAAGAATTCACAGGAGATTGTGAGTTACTTACTGAACAGATCTTTGGATGAAATTACAGAAACACAGCTGTGCTCGTGTCAGTCCCGGCAGATCTATACAGAGACATTAACTGACATTGTTGTACATCAGGGTAATTAAGAATTTAAATCACTTTATATTCCAGGCGCTTTTTATTATGGAGAATTTGCGGGAATGAAATGTTTTGGTGGTTCTACACTGTAATAACGTCAGATTCAATTATAAACGGAGCTAAATCAGGAAGCGGTAGTTTAGAAATGGGTTACTTTTGTTACATGTATTAGGTTTCCGTAGCTGTTACAATGTAGGTAAAAAAAATCACAGTTTACTGCATTTTTTTGAAGGCCTCACTAGGGGTGATTCCTTCAAGCACATCTGCAATAGAATATTATTTAAACACACCTGTCCCACTGCCCATTATTTAAATGTTTGCCATGTTCAAGACCTATGGCCACCTTGAGACGCTTCATATCTGATTCTTCCAGGAGAGTGGGATGCTTACGTCCCCTCAACAGTATGCTATGGTTCTATCCACTGGGCCCTTTATCACTATTGTGTCCTATGGTGACGTAGTCAAAATAGGATACCACCAGCCCACCACAGTAAAAGTTAAGAACAGGCCATTTATTGGTCACCAACAAACAGCAATGTTTCTGGGCCATTGAGGACCCCTTCATCTGGCACAGTAACCTCAGGACGGGGAATGTTCCTGGTGATGAATAAATGCCCTGTTCTTAATCTTCTACTGGTAATATCTTATTGTTTGGACTACTTGTTTGACAGCGCCATTTTACCATAGCACTGGCCTATATAGCTGTATGGAATGCGTGGAACCTTTTAGTGATATAGGGGTCGGTGGATGGAACCACTGCATGCAGTAGGGGCCCTTCACACCAGGCATCCTACACACCTGGAAGTGTCAGATGTGCAGATAATTGAGGTGGCGATAGCTTTTGAATAGAGCAAAGATTCCAGTTTCAGGTGGTAGAATAGGTGACATAACTTTGTTAAATTGGAAGGAACTTGGTATTTTATTTATTTTACAAAGGGTAGAGTCAAGCTTAAATTAGAGCTGAACACTAACTTTCTTCATCCTCTTTTGCATCTCAGTGCTGACGATCTTCTACATCCACATGGCATTTTTCAAAGTGGGTTTCCTGATACTCACAACAGATCCCATGCCTACACAGTGCACATCAGCACTGCCCCTTGTGGTTCTTATTGGAAGCCTGTGAGACAACATAGGAGCACAACTAGGAAATGGGAAGAGGATGTTGTCTCTATAAAGGGAAGTGCCTAAGCAATGACCTTAATGGCAGGATTACCAATGTATTATTTTAACCACTTCCCTACTGCGCATAGTGATATGAGGGCGGCAGGAAACCTTTGTCCCTCCAGGCCGCCGCCATATCACGTCCTTTACTTTCTGAGCCTCTAGGGGGCGCGCACGCGCCGCGTCACTAGGCACCCGATGCGCGTGCCCGGTGGCTGCGATTGCCCGTGAACACAGCAGGATCGTGGATCTGTGTGTGTAAACACACAGATCCACGTCCTGTCAGAGGAGAGGAGACCGATGATGTGTTCCCAGTACAGAGGAACACCGATCAGTCTCCTCCCCTTGTGAGTCCCCTCCCCCTACAGTTAGAATCACTCCCTAGGATACACATTTAACCCCTTCCTCACCCCCTACTGTTAACCCCTTCCCTGCCAGTCACATTTATCAGTGCATTTTTATAGCTCTGATCGCTGTATAAATGTGAATGGTCCCAAAATAGTGTCCGAAGTGTCTGCCGCAATATCGCAGTCACGATAAAAATCGCAGATCGCCGCCATTACTAGTAAAAAAAAAAAAAAACTATAAAAATGCCATAAATGTATCCCCTATTTTGGATACGCTATAACTTTTGCGCAAACCAATCAATATACGCTTATTGCAGTTTTTTTTACCAAAAATATGTAGAAAAATACATATCGGCCTAAACTGAGGGAAAAATGTGTTTTTGTTTTTCTTTAATGGGATATTTATTATAGCAAAAATTTAAAAATATTGTGTTTTTTTCAAAATTGTTGCTCTTTTTTTGTTTATAGCGCAAAAAATAAAAACCGCAGAGGTGATCAGATACCACCAAAAGAAAGCTCTATTTGTGGGGAAAATGTTTTTTTTAAATTTCATATGGGTACAGTGTTGTATGACCGCGCAATTGTAATTCAAAGTGTAATAGCGCTGAAAGCTGAAAATTGGTCTGGGCAGGAAGGGGGTGAAAATTACCTGTATTGAAGTGGTTAATAAAAGCTGCAAATGTAAAATTATTTAAAATGACTTTTGCAATTACATTAAATTGCTAACGCTTATATGAGATTTTAGTGATTAGTTTTATATCTGCTTTAATAATTTAGAACAGGGGTCTCCAAACTTTCTAAACAAAAGGCCAGTTTACTGTCCCTCAGACATAAAGTGGAGTTCCACCCAAAAGTGGAACTTCCACTCATTAGATTCCTCCCCCCCTCCGGTGACACAGTTGGCACCTTTCAGGGGGGAGGGGGGTACAGATACCTGTATATTACAGGTATCTGTACCCACTTCCGGCATAGATAGCCGCAGAATCTGCGGGTATTTACGCCACTTCCTGCTCCCTCCCCGCTGCCTGCTGGGAAACACACGGGTCCCAGAGGCAGCAGGGACCATCCGTATTGCGCTGCGCGACTCGCGCATGCGCAGTAGGGAACCGGGAAGTGAAGCCGCACGGCTTCATTTCCTGATTCCCTTACCGAAGATGGAGGCGGCAGCACCCGAGGACGGAGAGACGCTTCGGCCTCGGGTGCCGACATCGCGGGCGCCCAGGACAGGTAAGTGTCCATGTTCTAAAAGTCAGCAGCTGCAGTATTTGTAGCTGCTGACTTTTAAAAAAAAAATTTTCGGTGGCGCTCCGCTTTAAGGTGGGGTTGGACTGTGTCCATTGGGAATTGAAAAAATCCAGACATCAGTGGGAATAAACAGTGCCCCATCTTTAGTGTCAGTGGGAGGAATAGCACCCCGTGGTTGGTGTCAGTGATGGAATTGTGCCTCATCGTTGGTGTAATTTGGAAGAATTGTGCCCCACGATTGGTGTCATTGAGCCCCATTGTTGGCATCATTGGGAGGAATTGTGCCCCACGATTGGTGTCATTGGGCCTCATTGTTGGCGTCATTGGGAGGAATTGTGCCCCATCTTTGGTGTCATTGGAAGTATTTGTGCCCCATCTTTGGTCTCATTGGAAGGAATTCTGCCCCTTCATTGGTGTCAGTGGGGGGAAGGGGATTATGCCCCATTGTTGGCATTGGTGAATGAAAATAGTTCCCCAAGGGCCAGATAAAAGCAAACAAAGGGCCATATTTGGCTGCAGCTTGGAGACCACTGATTTAGAATGTAAAACACATGGGGGGGGGGGGGTCCATTCGCACAGGTATTTTATTTGAGCACACAAATTTACCCCTAACCTCTTGTTTTGTGAAAACTGGTTTCACATCCAGGGATGCTCAACTCTGCTCATCCAAGTTCATATGTAGTCTCTGCCAAGAACCAAGAAGAGCAATTACAAAATGCCTGTGCTATATCCTTTACAATTGTCTTGTCTAAAGGACAAGGTTACCTAAATCTAGGTCTCCTCCTAATGGTATGTTCCTGATTCTAGAGTGGATGATGAGTGTCCAGGTCAAATCCCGAAGGTATAATCATCCCAATGAACATGGTCGTCAACACATGATTTCACATAAACGAATTGCTTTTGAAACAAACTTACCAGCAACCAATACTTTCGACGTCCGACTAATAATTGCGCCAATACCATCCAAAGATGCCTCGCACTGGTAGGAACCTTCATCCGGCCGGTGATGTCTGGAATGTACCACAGTCTGTATTATAAGAGAGCCATTGGGCAGCTGTTGCCTTCGGTCATCAATGGCAAGGTTCAGGTAAACGCCATCCTTTTTCCACTTGATGGTCGGAGACCCTCGATCCGAGGCCGCTGAGCAGTTTAACACCACGTAACTCCCCCGCATGGTAACCACATCTAACGGCTCAGTGGTGAACCATAATGAAGTGAAGCTTTTAACCTGGGAACCTGAAACAGAAAGAGTAGATGATCATTCATTATTACTGGGTCCCCTGTATGATGGCTCGCAGAATGCACTGATTCCTACAGTATATATGTCTTCAGGGTTGAATTAGTCATTAGGCCAAGTAAGCATGTGTCTACAGCCAACAGAGATAAAGGTGGAGCTTATGTCTGCAACGGTATAGGCCACTAATTTTTGTCCTAGTAGAAAAATCATCATCTCGTGATGTCACACACTGTACTGCATAGAGGAGAGGATGGAGTGTAAACTGAGACCCGAGTGGAGGGAATGTACACACCCCCTTCTACACAGTTTCACAGGAAAACATTTAGAGCTGAGGCTGTCAATCACCTTCTGTGTGCTGGAGGGGGCGGGCAAGGCAGTCCCCCAGGATTGTCTGGTGTCAGAAATGACTCATGCAGATAGCAGAGGAATGAGAGAGGAGGCAGGAATCACAATAGGTGCTGTGGATAGAGACAAGTACACACTATAGAAGAATTTGCCTTGTTCCTTTTTAATTTTAAAGGTTTACAGCCGAACCAGCAGCAGAAAAAAATCAGCTCAGACAGGAACGTGCTATGTGGCAGAGCTGTGCAAATCTCAGAACCGGATGGGCAGGAATACAAATACTTTGGCAGGTAAAACAGCTCACATATATGTATGGCGCCTGTTTATTTGGCTATTTGCCTGGAGTTCAGCTTTAACGGCTTCAGTTTAGTGAAAATAATGTCTTCCGTTCTAGTTTAAGGAAAGGCTTTACTATATACATTTACAAATGTGTAAACCAAGAATGTAATTAACAAGCCTACTGAAAAGCCCACCAATATCTGTGTTTTTATACACAAGATCGCCGCTTAATTTTAACATACAGCCGCCACAACAACCACATAAACATGCGTAATTGCTTTTCCAAACACCTTTAAGTACACGGCGCATCACAACAAAACATTATTCCAATGCGTTTTATCCCTTACGACAGCGCTGTTTATTTTCTACGCAGGACACCTGCATCCTAGAAGACTGTTTAGTAATGTAATAAACTAATTTGTACTTTAGACTAACACTTTAATCTTTTTTTTTTGTTTGCTCCCTGCACTCCCAACCAAGGGAACACTTTTTAGCATTTGCATGCATTAGCATAATGGCACAATAATTAAAGAGTGCTTTGCAAGGGACAAAAAAAGCACTTCAATCAATCTTAATCTTGCACAGTGGGGTGTTAAAGTAAAAAAAATAGAAAAACAACGCCTTTTCTTATTAGGGACTCTTAATAGATATAAACATGTCCGCGCTGTGTGTACATGTGTGATTTATACCCATCATCAGGAAGCTGAAAGCCTCAAATTACAAAAAGACAAATAAATAAATACCAATTATCTCCCAGAGATTCTTCCACAATGCAGCCTCAATGGCAGGAAAAGAACAAATATTGTTGGCAGTGGTGCTAAAGTGTACGTAAAACAAAATTAAAAATAAAAATGTTTTCTTTTTTTGGTATCGGTATCCTGCTGGGGAAAATACAATAGGAAGTAGTAGGAAATCTGTACAGCCTGTAGGAACTTCCCCTGACAGTTCGCAATGGCACAGGTGTCCCCACTGGAAGGATTCCATTATCTCTTGCTCTGGTGGCAACTGTAACATTTTTAAATTCCCATCACTTTCTGTCTCTGTGATAATGACCACCAGGACAAATGGTGGGAATGAAACTACCAAGCATGGACAAAGACAGCCATAACAACTGTGGTAATGGTCACCAGGACAAATGGTGATGGTGAAACAACCAAGCATGGACATAAACAGCAATAACAACTGTAATAATAGTTACCAGGACAAATGTTGAGGGTGGAACTACCCAGTATGGACTAAGACAGCTATAAAAACTGTGGTAATGGTCGCTTGGACAAATGGTGAAGGTGGGACTACCAAGCATGGCCAAAGACAGCAATAACAACTGTGGTAATGGTCCCCAGTACAAATGGTAAGGTGGAACTAACCAGCATGGACTAAGACAGCTATAACAAATGTGGTAATGGTCACCAGGACAAATGGTGAGGGTGGAACTACCAAGCATGGACAAAGACAGCAATAACAACTGTGGTAATGGTCACCAGAAAAATGGTGAGGGTGGAACTACCAAGCATGGACAAAAACGGCAATAACAACTTGACATTGGTTCTAACAGCTCAGCACTCTTCAAAACTAGAGAAAAAAAAACACTTGTTTCATTGGCTAAGCTGGCTAAGACCTCCAGTTGACTGCATTCACAGACACTAAAACAATGTTTGGTCCATATGTCTGTGAAGGTTCTAATTTATCCAGGTCATGGTATATACAGTGGTATTTAGTCACATTCAATCAACTGCACTTGTTCTGTAATGTTGAGTCTAGAGCTTGTCCAAGCCATTTCTTCATTTCTGAGAAGGGGGTACTTTCCCAATACTCTTTAAAACTTTAAGTGACTTGGACAAGCTACAAAATGTCTTCAACATTACAGAACAAGTCCAGGTGAATGTGACCACCTACTACTAGATACATTGTTTGGTCCCAGGTTTCTAAAGTACCCCTGGTTCCCTTAGACCAGACTTTCTTAACCTTTCTACCCTGGAGAAACTCTTGAAATAATTTTCAGGTCTCAGAGTACTCTAAAAGAACCAATCCATCAGGGGGTCACTGAGAAAAATGCTACTTACATTGTTGGTCAATGTGGTGAATGGCCCTCTTCCATTGGTTCTGCCAAGTGGCGTTGGCCTGGAGCTAAGCAGGAACCATCAAGTGGAAGGTCAATCAGCCATAGCTTCTAAAACCTCAGAAACCCCAAGGTTCCGTAAAACCCTAAGATTCCTCCAGAGGTTGCTAAGGATTTCTTGAGCAATGAGAAATTACTGCCTCTCAGATAAGTTCCCACTGACACCATTGATCCTTTTAGCTACCTGTAAGGGGGAAATTCTTCTTAATGACCATAAGCGTAAGCAGCATTCTTCCCACTGACCATCACACTAATGTATCGCGAGTTAGATGTAGTGATTTTTAGCAGGGGTTCCCTGAGATTGGAAAGTTTTTTCAAGGATTCCTCCGTGTTGAAAAAGTTGAGAAAGGCTGCTCTGGAGGAACCCTAGGGTTCTATGGATTGCTGGTTGAGAATGGCTGCCGTAGATGTTCTAAGCCAAAGATAAAAATATTACAGCAAGTAATAAAAAAATGTTTCACACTACAGGAATAAGGTAAAATAAAATATGAGACATGATCTAGAGGGGGAAGAGATGTTTAAGGGTACATTTGGGTTATGCCTAGACATACAAATATGCTCATAATGTATGTCTAATACAGGGGTCTAGTTAACTGTACTTCAGGCTTTAGTTGGGCCAGGCTGTGGCCAGTGGGATTAGAAAACTCCCTGGCATCAGTGGAAGTAAACAGTGCCTCCTCATTGGTTTTAGCAGGGGGAAATAGTGCACCGTTGTTGGTATCAGCAGGAGAAATGGTGCTTTATTGTTGATATTTAGGGAAGGAATAGCCCTATCATTGGTGTTTGTGGAAGGAATGGTGCCTTAAGGGCCAGATAAAGGCATGCAAATGGCCACATTTGGCCCACTGGCCACATTTTGGAGACCATTGGTCTAATACACTGCAGGCCAGGGAGATGGCATGTGCAGAGTAGGGAGGTTGAGTGTGGGTGTTCCTAATACAATATCTTCACTGGACCCCTGCCGCATAGAGCTACAGCACCAGTTGAACTTGAAAAGTCATGAATATCTACGAACAGAGGTGGTTTTTAAATTAAATAACTACATGGATGGAAGATCACATTAATTGAGAATATGGTTAAAAAGAGGGGTAGTTGTAGAAACCCCCCTTCAGATGCCTACACATGAAAATAGGACATTAGTAAGCCTTTATTATTATGGTAAAGCATTACAATGTTATATAGTTCCTTCAAAGGGTACTCCATGAAGGTTTAACCTCTTCAGTGCTGAAAGAGGAATTAGTCACCCTGTCACGGTGATTGTGAAGAGCTTAATCTACTGTACATGTAACAATTACAAGGTTAATTAACAGAACAATCATTATCTCAATCATTGGCATACGGGGGTAATCCTGCTGTCTCTCTATTGCCATATGTTTTATCACTTGTTGAGTGTTCACAATATAAATGAAGCTTATGCGAGGGGAGAAAGGAGAACTACTTCACAGAGCTGGTATAGAGTGTCTTCTGAGCTGGACAGATAGTAGTGGTAGTCACCTTCAACTGGACTTGTTCTGTAATGTTGAATACGTCTCACCACTCATCCAAATAGCTTCTTTAGTTCTAATGAGTAACAGCAATATTCCCCCTAAGTATGTATAGTCACTTTTTTCAGATATGGATAGAGTAGGAAAGGGTTAGAACCCCTGGCAAGTTTTTATTGATAGGAATTTAGTGAATTTAGTATAGAAAACACCACTCTGTGCTATTAAGGGTCCGCATACAGATTTCATCAAAAGTAAAATCAGGTGAAGACTGTACACATCGGGGTTGATTTACTAAAGGTGGAGAGTGCAAAATCTGGTGCAGCTGTGCATGGTAGCCAATCAGCTTCTAACTTCAGCTTGTTCAATGAAGCTTTGACAAAAAAAACTTAGAAGCTGATTGGTTTCTATGCAGAGCTGCACCAGATTTTGCGCTCTCCGCTTTTAGTAAATCAACCCCATTCTGTTTGAGGGAACAACACTCACTCGTCAGCACTGACCTTTGCAGCAAAAATTTTTCTGCTAATGCAAGTTGATTTCAAGCATGTGCCTTTTTAAGTACACCAGTCAAAAGTTTTTTGCTACCAAGTCTATATGCATCAATTACCATATTTTAAGCCCCGATGAAGGCACAAGATCTAGCACTCAAAACACTGTGCACAGTCTCCATCTGATTTTACTTTTTGAATAAACCTACTGTATATCTGAACTTAAATATGAAGTTGTGGTGCTTCAGTTCAAATTTCACTTCATTCATTCACAACCCAAGTTGACCAACAAAACCCTATGGTATGCAGAATCCAACTTAATGTTCAGACACCATATATCCAACCAAATTCTACCTTATAGGGTGATAATAAGCATAATTTGAGGGTATCCAGTGCCATCTATCCACACAAGTTTTTAGTGCTGTCTGTGTTCCCATAAGGTGGTAGATTCACTCGCTGTTTTTGACTTGTGGGCCACTGCCACCAAGACCACCAATGGCAACACCAGATCCGTTGACTGTTGTCTAAGTTGAAAATTTACGGAAACAGGAAGTTTCCCCAATGGGATACAACAAAAAATGATAGATTGTGGTTTTAACCCTTTGCCACTCTTTCCAAGGCCTTTATTTTGCAATACATACACTTTAATCCTATCACAATGCAATGTGCCAATGGGGATGTTGATTGGCCAAGGAAAGAGGCAATAAGATCCTGACAAGGTTTCTAATATTTTCTAGGGTTTATCCAAAAAGAAGAAAAAAATTTGGATGGATTTGGACCTTCATTTTACACAGGTTTTGTTTTAGGTTTATTGGTCATCTAAGATTAAGAGTCCATGCACACGTAGCTTAAAAAAAAGCCAGTTCACTTGGCAGAAAAAATGCTCATGTAGAGCGGTCTTGTACACGTGTTTAGGAGAGCTTTTTTCTAATAGAAAACGCCTCTCAAAAGCATAAACCAGAAGGGTTTTTTCTGTCTCTAAATGCTGAGCTGAAGATATGCCTCTAAATGTCCTAATGTGCATGGACACATAAGATAACATTGAGCTGCTTCTACAGGAAAAACACAAAATTCCTTTAGAAGCAGCGTTTTTTAAGCCTAGAGTGCATGGACTCTAATTGTACAGCAAACCCACCACTAAAATACATTTTAGACTATTCTGACTTACCCCAAACCATTGACAAACTTAAGAACTCCATCATGCCTCCAGTCAACCACTCAACAGTTGTGTCTGACCCCTTCAACTCTCCTTACCTAACTTCCTAGAGCTGCTATGGTAACCTCTCTGCAATATTAAGTCTACTGGGTTTTTTGTGAAGGTGTCAAAAAGCTGACAACCCAAACAAGTGAAATACAGCTAAACAAGTACCAATTATATTAGCAAGCCTTTCGCATAACTACGGGTCATGCATTATTGAAGGGTCCAGCTTCCCAGGCTGCAATCATTTATTGAAAAGCGAGCATAAAACTGAATCACAACTTGACCGTAAATTTCAGTGTTGGGGAATAACAAGTAACGAACTTGCCTGTGATTTAATAAGCGATGCATCACATAAAAACTGCTGGCCCCACAGTATTTTAATATGTGGCCACTTTTCGGCCAAACGATCATTTCTGCAAGCAACGTAATGGCTGGAGCTGTCTTCATAATATATCTCAGCAAGCTCGGAAAAAGGAGAGAAGACTTGTTGTCGGCAGCCAGCTGTAGCTGTTATATATGTCCTCCGAGGCATAACAAAGAGGAAAGATTAGCAGCCGGTTACCACACTAGATCTGCGCCTTATTAACATTTTATTTATGTTTATATAAATGGTAAATTCTCCCACAACAAGAAGGCCTGGACTATGGGAGGAAAAAATAATGTTTACAATTCTTAAAGTTAGTAGCTGTGTAAATTTACTGAGAATAAGATGAAAAAGACAAGGGGAAAAAAGATAAAATAATCATATGTATTTAAAATATGCATTGGGGGGGATTTACTAAAACTGGTGTACACAGAATCTGGTGCAGCTGTGCATGGTAACCAATCAGCTTCCAGGTTTTATTGTCAAAGCTTAACTCAACAAGCTGAAGTTAGAAGCTGATTGGTTACTGTGTACAGCGGCAACAGTTTTAATAAATCTGCCCCAAAGTACCATTAATCCACTCTCTCACTCACTCTTTTCCCCATTCACCTACTCTACTTTCCCCCCACCCCTCCCCATCTCTTTCTCTATTCCACTATTTCTCACTCCTTCTGTTTACCTCTTTGTCTCAATTCAATTTCTTTCTCTCTCTGGTTCTGTTTCTCCACCCCATGTCTTCTGGCACCCCTATCATTTCGTTCACTATGCCTTTTCGCTCTCCCTCCCTACATCCTCTCTCTCTCTCTCTCTCTCTCTCTCTATCTTATTTATCCCCTCTTGTTATTATCCCACTCTATCCTTCTTACTTATCCTTCCTGCCTATCTTTCTTTTTGGAGCTGTCTTCAGTGAGCTTGGAGAAAGGAGAGAAGACTTACTCTCTCTCTCTCCCTTCCTTCCCCTTCCTTCCTATCCTCCCTTCATCCTCCTATCTTTCTTCCCTTCCTACTTTCCTTCCCCTTTCTTCCTTCTCCCTTCTTCCTTCCCCCATTCTTTCTTTCCTCCTATTTCTTTCCTCATTCCTTCCTTTCCATTTCACCTTCCTCCCTTCCTTCTCCTTCCTTTCCTCCATTCTTCCCTTCCTCAATTCTTGTTCCTTCCATTCCCCTTCCTTCATTTCCTCAATTCCTCTTCATTTCCTTCCCCTTCCTTCCTTTTCTTCCTTTCCTTCCCCTTCCTTCCTTTCCTCAACTATTTTTCCTTTTCTCCCTTCTTCCTTTTCTTCCCCTTGCCTCCTTTCCTCAATTCTTCTCCCTTTCCTTCCCCTTTCTTCCTTTCCTCAATTCTTCTCCCTTCCCTTCCCCTTCCTTCCTTTCCTCGATTCTTCTCCCTTTCCTTCCACTTCCTTTTCTTCCTTCTTCCATTCCTTCCCTTCCTCCCTTCTTCCTTTCTTCCCTTCCTTCTTTTACTTCTTTTCCCCTGTCTCTTCTTGCTCTTATATCGTCCTTCTCTCTTCTCTTTTCTCTCCCAGCCCTTATTACTTCCTTTTTTTCTTCCTTTCTGTCTTTATTTCCTTCTGTTCTATCTTAATTCTTTTTTTTTTTCTTTTTCTCAACTTTTCTCTCTTGTTCTAAAAGTTGCCAAACACATTACATTTCTTCATATTCTTGATGAATCAGCTAAAATTGGAGCCATAAGTTGTACTGTTGGCACCACCTCAGTTATTTTAATTTTTTTTCAATTGACTTTTGCCGAAGGAGCTGGTTGGACAATTCTCGAACAACCAATAGCTGCATCTAATCAAATGCAGTCACTGCTCAGGTATTCTGGTAGTCACAGGTCTCGGCTATCACAATGCTATAGTCATCAGTGGAAATTTGTTTAGCATGGATGGGGGAATCTTTTGATCTTCTCTTGTTCAGCCCATGGCTTGAAGGAAATAAATCCATACATGTATGATTAGCCTCTCTTTCTTTATTTTCCTCTGTCTATGCTCATTACCTCAACACATAACTGTGAAGCCAGCCTAAGATCAGCTGCAGAACAGCAAGAGGCCGCAGTCCCATCCAGAAGTCCCATGAGAAGCCGGTAAATCAGACTACATGAAATAAGTGAACCTTAGTGACTTTATCACAGTTGCAATGCTTCCTGAATGGTACTAGCACTACCAGTTGACATTACTTGCCGCATGCTTGGTTCTTTAAAGTGTATTTAATGAGCTAACACATCTCATAGCACAGCTTTCTGTTAAGATTGCTGTTTTAAATTTAACGGCCTCCAACAGCAAACATTATTACTCAAAATAAACAACTTTTCATAAAGAATCCAGTACTCAGCCATACATTGCATTTTGGAACTCGGCGGCAGAAAAATTGGAGATATATTTGATACAAACATAAGTCTGAAAGCGCAAAAACAAATGAGACCATGTATCAAAATCCAGCAATGCAATGTAATAAACAGCACAACAACAAAATAAATAAATCATGCGTCTGCTCGGGAAAAACCATGATAAAGTGCAAATAATTTCAGTATCTGTTCAAACAGGGATTAGTTAGAGAAGAATGCATTCCAAGTATATGTTTATTATATCAAATTTTTCTTGAAAACAGAGTATATTTATTCTGGCCATATTTCATGACAGAAAAAGTATTGCAAATGTTTGTAAAAGTTTATACAGCTCTTTAAAGCGATCCTTGTACTAAAAAGACAAGATCTACTTATTACAAAGGGGTGTATTTATAAAAAAAAAAAAAATTGCATTGCAATTCAATTAGTGAAAGTGCATGTTGTGCGAATGGAACAAAACAAACCAAAAAATATATATCATTAGGCTTTATCCTATGCTAGTCAAATGTTTTTCATTGATTTAAAGAGAAAAATATCACGTTTGGCCACTAGATGGTGTTTTATAGGGCTGTTAAATCACTACATTAATGCTGTAACCTACATAACATGTGAAAAAGCATATAGGACACACTTTAATACTAAAGAAAGGTAAAAAAAAAACAAACAAAAAAACCTAGCTCTGCTATAATCTGAGACTTGGATTCCAAGCAACTGTAGCCTGTTGGGTTATGTATGGAAGCCTTTAATGATGCTGGAGCATGTGGTCACGGCCACGCCAATGTGCCAGTCTTAGCATGAAAAAAAAATCAGCAAGGTTGTAACTATTTATTATGGGCCCCATAGCAAAACATTGATGGGGTGCCCCCCCATCTGTAAAAGCTCCCTAATGGGGCTCCCTCTTTCCCCAGGCCCTATTGCAGCTGTCTGGTCTGTTCTGGCTATTGTCACTCCACTTAACATCACTTTAGGCCAAATAAAACAATTTTTACCATTCTGTTTTTATAGTGAACATAATATCTTTTCCCTGATATTTCAATGTTTGGTGGAAGATGAATGGTTAAAACATCTTACAATTTCTTATATTTCTTGATGACTCTATTGGTTAGAGCTCTGAGATAGGTTATCTGCTCTGCACACCTGCTGTGCCCATTATAAGGAGCTACACCATGCTTGATGGATTTTTTTATTTTCTTTTATAATATGGAGAATGTAACAGGAGAAGCTAGAAACACACAAAGGTGGCTGAGAACACCCAAACTCCCAGGTGGGCATGAACAGATTCAAGATTTATAACAGGAAGATCTCAATGCTGGACAATCCAAGATATATAAGAAAGCAAGGCGCTGACTCAGCCTGCTAGTCTTCACCGCTAACTAAAATATAACTTTTGGGTGGACAGACCCTTTTAAAAATTATGGAGGAGACTCTTGCTCTGCTCCTTCTGCTCCAGACCAGGGCTCGGTAAAGTCTTCCAAAACCTTCCATGCTCCACAAGTAAAAAATAGAAATAGAAATAGTATACTCATCCAAAAACGTATGGTAATGCAAAACATGTATTAAAATAACCGAAAGCTCTAGATGGGGCTCTGTAAGGGGGTGGAGGTTGTGGGAGCACTGTGGTGGGACACTGTTGGAGGTTGGGGGGCACTGTGGAAGGCTGGAGGCTCTACAGCAAGCTGGGGCAGCACTGTGAGATTTGGAGAGACTGTGGGAGGTTGAGAGCTCTCAGGGGAACTTAGGACACTGTGGGACACTATGTAAGGTTGGGGGGGCACTATGGAAGGCTGGATGCTTTGCAGCAGGCTGGGGGGGGCACTGTGGTAGGAACTGTTGAAGGCTGAGTTCTCCCAGGGGTTCTGGGGCCACTGTGGGCCACTATGGGAGGTTTGGGGCACTATGGAAGGCCAGATGCTTTTCAGCAGTCTGGGGTGGCACTGTGGGAGGAACTGTTGAAGGCTGAGGTCTCTCAGGGGTTCTGGGGGCACTGTGGGCCAGTATGGGAGGTTGGGGGGCAATGTGGAAGGCAGGATGCTCTGCAGCAGGCTCGAAACACTGTGGGAGGCTGAGTGCTCTCAGGGGACTTTGGGGCACTATGGGCCATGATGGGAAGTTGGGGGGCACTATGGAAGGTTGGATGCTCTGCAGCAGGTTCCGGGGAACTGTGAGAGGCTGAGGCTTCTCAGAGAGCCTAGGGCAGTGATGGTGAACCTTGGCACCCCAGATGTTTTGGAACTAGATTTCCCATGATGCTCAAGTACACTGCAGAGTGGATGAGCATCATGGGAAATGTACTTCTAAAACATCTGGGGTGCCAAGGTTCGCCATCACTGGCCTAGGGGCACTCTGGGCCACTATGGGAGGTTGGGGGGCATTATGGAAGTCTGGAGACTCTACAGCAGCTTGGGAAGCACTGTGGGAGGCTGAGGGTTCTCGGGGGGCCTTGGGGCACAGTGGGCCACTATGGGAGGTTGGGGGGGCACTATGGAAGACTGGATGCTTTGCAGCAGTCTGGGATGGCACTGTGGGAGGAACTGTTGAAGGCTGAGGTCTCTCAGGGGTTCTGGGGGGCACTGTGGGCCACTATGGGAAGTTGGGGGGCACTGTGGAAGGCAGGATGCTCTGCAGCAGGCTCAAAACCCTGTGGGAGGCTGAGTGCTTTCAGGGGACTTTGGGGCACTATGGGCCAATAATGGAAGTTGGGGGGCACTATGGAAAGTCGGATACTCTGCAGCAGGCTGGGGGGCACTGTGGGAGGCTGAGGGCTCTCAGGGGGCCTTGGAGCTCTGTGGGAGATTGGGGGCACTATGGTGGGCTGGATGCTCTGCAGCAGCCGGGGGGGCACTGTGGGAGGCTAAGGACTCTCAGGGGGCCTGGGGGCATTGTTGACCACTATGGGTGGTTGAGGGGGTACTACGAGACCTGGGAAGCACTGTGGGATCTACAACCAGCTGGAGCCCTGGGAGAAGGAAGGCTGCAGCCCAGCAGTGGTTCATGGCCTAATGGTTAATAACCACTGTAATAAAAGATCAAAGGGATATAGCAGCACGACATTGCATGAAGTGAGTCTACAGCCCATATATAAACTCTGTGGATTTTATAAAGCTCAGATTAGGTTCGGCACCTCCTAACAACATTTTATTTCAGATGGAATATTGACTGGCTGCACAGAAAGAGAAAATGTATTGTGAGCAGACAGTGGTTGAAGTGCTTGAAAAAGAGATATTTATTTTTCTGCTGGAGATGTCCCTTAATATCTTCTGCAAAACCGAGGCTCAGGGAAAGCATATGGGATCAATAACGGCGTGTCTTCTAAAGTCTGTTCAAAATAGGCGACTCTACCGAGTTCATCTTTAATGATTAAATACTGATTGACATCATATGCCACATTAACGTCTCAGAGGACACAGCATGGGCAAGTTTAATCACGTTTGATAGCTGAAATATAGAAAAATGACAATGCCCCATGCAATCTACAGGCGGATGCGATGCTGGGAGCTGGGTGCATTTTATAGATTTGTTATTTAGTGAACATAATAGGAGGTTATGAATGAAACATGAATTTATTTCATGCTAGATTGTATACTAAACTACCAAATGCTTTAAAATTGAGCTAAAAAAAAAAGCCATTGAGGGGTCCCAGCATGCCTGTGAGTTCCCTTTCATAAAACTGACTTAGCATCAGCTATATTTTTTGCACCCATGCTAACACCTCTAGGTATTTATTACATCTTACAGAAATCACAATCCTTCCCCAGACATCACCAGAAGAATGGCACCATCTTTGTTCATCTATTTCCTAGACTGAGATGCCATCTCAGAGGTAGACCTGCACCCAGAAGAGCTGGCTGTAGACATTCTGGCTCTTATGGTGGAGGAAGCTAGGGTGGGTTGCAAAAGCCTTTTAGGCCAGGCCAAGTGTTCCTTGGAGTGAGGCTGTCCCCCTGGAGGGACTGCTGCAGTTCATCCACTATATGTTGTTGACAAAATGCTGTCAAATGACCCCAGATAGTATGTCTACGTGATATGACTGTACTGCCATCTTAAAGTAACATCAGTAAAGTTCAGCAATCCTAACCTAATCCTTTGTGTGGACATTCCTTCCTTGGGATATAAAGGTCAATGGCTTGGAATGTCATCAGAAGGCCTCTGGTAAGGTGATAGCCACAAGATGGGGTTAAAGGGTTAAAACCTCAAGCATGTGGGTTGTTGTTCTGGCAGGAGAAGAAGTGGGGCAGGGACTTGTGCTGTTGGAACCCTTACATGGCCATTCACAGCCCTCCTTACACGCAGCTTTCCACCTGGTGACTTGCTACAATGGTCCAGTGCTTCAACATGTTCACTGGTGAGGAGGGCAAGGAGGTGGAAACTGAGCAAATGCTTCTTCTTGCCTGCAGAAGACTGATGATATCATCTCAGCCTAGGCAAAGACACTTGACTGGAGCTCAAGGACTGCTTTGATAAAAGACAGAGACTTTTTGACCCCTCGCATGTGCAAACATACCGCAGGTCTCTGCCATTATCAACATTGCACAATACTTCATTCCCTGGAATGCTGTCTCTTAGGATGTGTGACGTGAAAATCCAAAGAGGCAGAAGGTAGCCAATCCCTACGTCATCCTTGTCTAGGCAAGGAATCTGGAAGTGGCAGGTCATACCACTATATAAGAAAAAAAGGTATTTACTTGTCCTAAATTTTGTAGATTTGAGTGGGGAGGGAGTAGATTAATGGAAGTTCATTTAAAGGGGTGCAGGTCTGCTTTAAGGCTATGGCTATGGGTAGCCCAACACATTGATCCTACGGAATGTGCAGAACTGCCAAGAGGGATTTTAACCTTCACTGGGGCAGTGGCGGATGCTAACGGCTTAGTTTTCCTTACAAAGCGCTTCTGAATATATTGGTGCTATATACATTGATAAAATAAAAAAATATCTGTGATAAACACTTCAGCTTCTTGTTTTCCTATTATCATTACTCTTAATTGCGTTAGGCTTTTATTTAAAGAACATATTTCTACATTAATTAGAAGAATGCACTAAACATCATCTTTTCAAAACGCTCTGATTATGGAACATCCACCTCCAGTGGGGCAAAGGTAACCAATTAATCTTTTTTTATGAAATTACCAGCGTTTTTTTTTTTTTTTTCTAGAGTCAACAACATTTAGTCACTTTGCTGTTAACTGCCGAAGAAACATTAGCTCCCAAATGGCTCATTCCCACCAATTATGTGACTTAATTAGGAAAAAAGGGGGTGAGAGGCACACCCTCAGTTTTCAGAGGCAGAAAACGGGGAAGAAATTGAAAGCCAATTAGACATGAGAGCATTGTGCTGGAGTACTGAACAGACATTCACTTAATGGCACCACTTACATTAAGCCATATATGATTCGTCCCCAGCAGGGAAGCTCATCAGGGGTATTTACCTAGATTGTGGTGCATATTACATGTATATTCTTTAGTTCTATACCTGATGTCCCCTTAATGGACAGCAATTAAATGGAGATGAAATGGAATTGGATGTGTGTGTGTATATATATATATATATATATATATATATATATATATATATATATACACAGTATCTTACAAAAGTGAGTACACCCCTCACATTTTTGTAAATATTTTATTATATTTTTTCTTGTGACAACACTGAAGAAATGACACTTTGCTACAATGTAAAGTAGTGAGTGTACAGCTTGTATAACTGTGTAAATTTGCTGTCCCCTCAAAATAACTCAACACACAGCCATTAAAGTCTAAACCGCTGGTAATAAAAGTGAGTACACCCCTAAGTGAAAATGTCCAAATTGGGCCCAATAAGCCATTTTCCCTCCCCGGTGTCATGTGACTAGTTAGTGTTACAAGGTCTCAGGTGTGAATGGGGAGCTGGTGTGTTAAATTTGGTGTTATCGCTCTCACTCTCTCATACTGGTCACTGGAAGTTCTACATGGCACCTCATGGCAAAGAACTCTCTGAGGATCTGAAAAAAAGAATTGTTGTTCTACATAAAGATGGCCTAGGCTATAAGAAGGTGGCCAAGACCCTGAAACCAAGCTGCAGCACAGTGGCCAAGACCATACAGCGGTTTAACAGGACAGGTTCCACTCAGAAAAGGCCTTGCCATGGTCGATCAAAAAAGTTAAGTGTACATGCTCAGCGTCATATCCAGAGGTTGTCTTTGAGAAATAGATGTATGAGTGCTGCCAGCATTCCTGCAGAGATTGAAGGGGTGGGGGGTCAGCCTGTCATTGCTCAGACCATACACCGCACACTGCATCAAAATGGTCTGCATTACTGTCTTCCCAGAAGGAAGCCTCTTCTAAAGATGAGGCACAAGAAAGCCCACAAACAGTTTGCTGAAGACAAGCATACTAAAGGCATGGATTACTGGAACCATGTCCTGTGGTCTGATGAGACCAAGATAAACTTATTTGGTTCAGATGGTGTCAAGCATGTGTGGCGGCCACCAGGTGAGGAGTACAAAGACAAGTGTGTCTTGCCTACAGTCAAGCATGGTGGTTGGAGTGTCATGGTCTGGAGCTGCATGAGTGCTGCCGGCACCAGGGAGCTATAGTTCATTGAGGGAACCATGAATGCCAACATGTACTGTGACATACTGAAGCAGAGCATCATCTCCTCCCTTAGGAGACTCGGGCGCAGGGCAGTATTCCAACATAATAATGATCCCAAACACACCTCCAAGATGACCACTGCCTTGCTGAGGGTAAAGGTGATGGACTGGTCAAGCATGTCTCCAGACCTAAACCATATTGAGCATCTGTAGGGCATCCTGAAATGGAAGGTGGAGGAGCGCAAGGTCTCTAACATCCACCAGCTCCGTGATGTCATCATGGAGGAGTGGAAGAGGACTCCAGTGGCAACCTGTGAAGCTCTGGTGAACTCCATGCCCAAGAGGGTTAAGGCAGTGCTGGAAAATAATGGTGGCCACACAAAATAATAACACAATTTGGACATTTTCACTTAGGGATGTACTCACTTTTGTTGCCAGAGGTTTAGACATTAACGGCTGTGTGTTGAGTTATTTTGAGGGGACAGCAAATTGACACTGTTATACAAGCTGTACACTCACTACTTTACATTGTAGCAAAGTGTAATTTCTTCAGTGTTGTCACATGAAAAGATATAATATATACAAAAATGTGAGGGGTGTACTCACTTTTGTGAGATACTGTATATATATATTTATATATATATATATAGCCAAAAATGTTGGAAACCCCTCAAAATGATGGGGTTTGGGTGTTTCCTCTAAAGGGTACTGTTAATGCTACAACATACAGTACAAAGACATACTGTATTATGCACTTCTAACCTTATGGTATCAGTTTGGGAAAGGCTATATTTTTTCCAGCATGACTGTGACCCTATGTACAAAGCCAGCTCCATGGTTTGAAGTTTATTGTGGAGGAACTCAAGTGACTTGCATGGGGTCGTGACCTCTACCTTACTGAGCACCATATGAATGAACTGGAACAAAGCGTGCGAGTAAGTTCTTCTCATTCAACATCAGATTTGACAAGTTTAGTGTAGAGAAACAAAAGCAGCCTGCACGGAGCAAGACCTCAACCCTACTGAACACCATTACAATGGGTCAGAATGCGATTGTGAGCAAGGTCTTCTCATCCAACATTAGTACGTAACCTGACAAATGTTCTCATGGCTGGATGTGCACAAATTCCCCCAGGCACGCTCCAAAATCATGTTACAAGCCTCAAAGAGTGGAGGCTGGTCGAGCAGTAAGGACGGGGAGGAATCTCTATTTTAATGCCTGTGATTTTGGAATGGGATGTCCAAGCTCATACAGATGTGAAGATTAAGTGTCCACAAACTTTTAATATTTGCAAATAGCCAAACTTTCGATGTAATACCTTAGAAAAAATAAAAAAAGGAAATCCTATGTAAGTGCTAAGTTGATCCTTGGATTGTACACAGGTGGAGAATTTCATACCGGTCATCATGGGACAGCCATTTGTGCCTTAGCGGTCAGACCCCGTGCACTAGCATTATCATGTGGGAGTAAGGAGAGTGTGTCACATGCTTCTCATGCATACATATAGATTATTCAATTTCTTTGTTCCCAGTGGCTGAAAAGAGTAGAGGGGGAGTGAAGGAAAAGAGTAGGCATGGTCGGGGTGGCTGCAGCTAAGTGAACCTGTTGCTTTGCGCTGCATGGACAATTTTTTCTTTAAATCAGATTTTATTTATAAAGGGTTTTTTGTATCAACTGGTCCAAAACCATAGAACGAAAGTAAACGGGTTGCCTCAAAGGGCACCATGGCACCAGGCAATGGCATACATACTGACTCTCAGGTACATTACGAAGCCCGCAAAGTATACACAAAACACAAGAATTATAGGTAAATTGCACCAACAGTGTACCAGAACTCCTCAAGGAGCAGCAGTTGCCATACTAGGGATAGAAATATAAACATGTCCACGTTTAATAGGCAAGGGAGGGACACATTACTTCTGTCCAATTAGCCCAGATGTTTTCAAATTTGCAAGGGGCGTATAGGTGTGTTTTTCAAACATAACAAGTGTATTCATCTCAGATATCCATTCGCTTACTGTGGGGGTATTAGGCGAAACCCAACGGGAGGCTGTCAGTTTACGTGTCACGAAAAGTGATCTCACGATCACCAACACCTGGCAGGGGGCCGACTCGGTGGAGTTTACAAACCCCGGTAGATATAACGCTGGATCCAGGGTAAGCATGAGACCATATAGGGTATTGAGGGTGTTCAGTAGCGACTGCATTTAGAACATCTCCAGAGTAGATGTATCAAAGTACCTGGGGATTGAGCACATCTCAGACATTGCGGGTTGTCTTTGCAACCAATTTTGTACAGGAATTCTAGGGTACGATATACCCTATGCAGAAGGAAAAGCTGACCACCCTATGATTTGTAGAGAGTGAGGCCAGCTGTACATTTTGCAGAACTTCACCCCCTCAGATATCCTCTGAAAGGACATCAAGGTCTGTCTTATGGGCAAATGTAATTGTGATTGTGATCCTAGTAGGTAGCAATCTTGGGACAAGTTGCTTTGCAGCATAAAAAAAAAAAGACTATTTATACTGTGATCACTGCAAGATTATGTTAACTAAGGACCAAAAATAATATTTGTTTGAGCTTACTAAGGCCAAAAGTCACCCACTGACACTGGAGAGTGGCACCCTTTTAAAGCTAAAGTTTATTAAGTTATTTTTTTACTTAAAGTGGTTGTAAACCCCATCCATGAAATCTGACCTGGGCACATATATCTGTAGTGTTGACTTATCTCTCTCCAAAACTCTAATGCCGCGTACACACGAGCGGACTTTACGTCAGACTTTGCCCGGCGGACGGGATTTGGTCGGACAATTCGATCGTGTGTGGGCTCCAGCGGACTTTGTTTTCTCAAAAGTTGGACGGACTTAGATTTGAAACATGTTTTAAATTAATCCGTCGAAAGCGAATCCGGTCAAAAAGTCCGCCGTCTGTATGCTAGTTCGACAGACAAAAAGCCATGCTAGAGCAGCTATTGGCTACTGGCTATGAACTTCCTTGTTTTAGTCCGGTCGTACGAATTCGACAGACTTTGGTGGATTGTGTGTAGGCAAGTCCGTTCATTCAGAAAGTCTGCCGTAAAGTCCGCTCGTGTGTACGCGGCATAAATCTCGTGGCTTTCTGCTGCTCCATTCCTCTGTTGTCAGCATGATAACTTCTGACAAGTTCTCCGACACAGGAGCTAAAAGCAGCTGGAAATTTGTGTCAGGGAGGGAACTTCAGGCCCATACACACAATCGGACTTTTTGACAACAAACATGAAAATTACCTGTTTTATGAACTTGTTAAGATCCTGTTTTAACATCCGACCGTGTGTACGCTCCATTGAAAAATTTTTTTCGGTTTTCATCGGACAAATGTTGGCTGTGCAAACAGACAAACTTTCCGGCAACAAAAGTCCAATGGTGCAAAATCCTATCGTGTGTACACAAGTCCATAGGACTTTAGTCCAAAGTACAAACACGCATGCTCAGAACCAATGCAAAAGACAGCAATACAGAAGTTGACCAAAGGGTGGCGGTAAAGAGCTGAAAAACCATGTGATTTGGTGAAAGTTGGCTGAAAAAGTCCTGCCGTGTGTATGCATACCAAGTTCACGGCCAACGCCCTTTGGACAGAAATCCACGGTGAAGTTTGTTTGAAGTCCGATCGTGTGTATGAGGCTTAAGAGACAGATATTCAGACTACAGCTCTGTAAGTTTCTTTGTTCCTCTGCCTATGTGTATGTAATCATGTATGCCCAGACATCCCACCCACTGCTGAAACTGGAAAAAAAATGTAAATCGATGTGCACTTTCTAAAGAATGTAGAAAGCTGAAATACAGCAGATATACATGTAAAACTTATGTAGGGAGATTTGTTTCATCCCTGTGTATCATCTGGGGTTGTTCACTTCACTGTGTATGGGAGAGGGTTTACATCCACTTTAAAGCCTTTCTGTATACATTACAAACCATATTTTAGTCCCAGTGATGTCATCGCTGGGTCTCTGTGCTTTTCTATGCGATGCAGGCAGGTCATGCCGGGTGGGAAGGCCTGGCAGGGCACTGCACATAGCTTTCTGAAAACATCATAGCACCCTGCCTCAGTACTCCCCTCAAGTGCCCTCCACCATGTTGCAAGCAGTGGACTGGCACCTGGGAGGATTTTTGCAAATAACAAAAGGTCTTAAAGGGTGGATGTCAGTCAGGAAGCATAAGCATCTCTAGGCATTTGTATGCAGAACAGAAATGAATGCAATGGACCAATGACAGAAACACTAGAGAGTAAATGGCTGGAGGATGTTGGATGACCTCCAGCCAGGAAATTAGGTGGGCTCTGCCTGGCTTGGTGCAGCTTCTAATGAACACTGTGAGAAGGTCACAGTGTGCAGTGAAATCAGAGTAAGCAATGTCAGTACAGGAGAAGAGCTGTGCAACTGTGCAAGACCAACGAAAAGGCTGGAGTTCAGCTTTAAGAATCATTGTCAATCTTTTGGAGAAATCCTGCACTTGTGTAGTTGGGATGACAACTTTTCGGCAGAAGCTTGCAACCCAGTGACAGCTCAAAAACGCTTCTGCTAACAGACCGATGACGCAAGCCCCTTTCCTTTTTGGAGGACAGCGCAAGCTTTCTGTGGCTCCAAGTCACTAGTGGGGTCTCCATTACCACTAGGAGAGGGGAGGAGCGGAAGGTGTTGACTTTGTAAAGAAGTCGAGATTTGCATATGAATCCTGAGAGCCATGACTCAATAAACAACTTTGAATTGTTGGCATTTTCATGCATGGTATTCTGTTCTCCACCATTGAAACCATAATACAGTATTCAATGGATAACGTTGTCACATGCTTACTTTAAGCCAGCTAAATGCTGAAGCAGGAAAATACCTATAGTAACATTGAATACAACATACAACAGCAATGGAGCAAGGCCAACTGCCGCACTGATAAATCGCTAAATGAAAATATCTCGGGCATTCTGTTTTTGAATGCTTTCCACTGGCAAAAAAAAAAATTACATATGCTACGGAACAAAGTAGACAGCAGCTACGAAGTCAAGTGACAGCTTAAGGACTATTCATAAGGACAATCAGCTTCAGAACACAAAGAATTTCAGGCAAACAGAAGCAGTAAAAGTATAATTGTATTCTGCGCTTTGTTCGGGGAAGGGCAGAAAATTGGAGTTGGTACCCAACAATAAAAATATAAGTATTAAAGTAGAAAAATGTGTTGGCAGGAAAAGAAAAAAGCAAAACAAGGGAACTAAAGCCTTTTTTAAGCCTTTAGAAAACCACGTTCAGTGCCATCTGCTTATAGTAGAACTCTAGGTTGTTATTTTAATGTTTTAGGTCCTCCCTATCTTCTGTTTAAATAAAAAAATGTATATGCTCCAGTGCTGTCCCCGACTTCATCTCCAGTCTAAT
The DNA here is from genome assembly GCA_037952925.1 of Lithobates clamitans. NCBI lineage: Eukaryota > Metazoa > Chordata > Amphibia > Anura > Ranidae > Lithobates > Lithobates clamitans. Next base: position 283,891 of record JBBGZY010000614.1, on the reverse strand, counting down.
GCCGGTGGTCCTCTTTGGGCAGGAGGACACTGTCATTCTGCCTGTTACTGTAAGCCCAGTCTGTGGTTTACATGCAAATCCCTGTATAGGGGTTTAGAAAAAAAAATCTGGTGGTTGTGGAGATTTGTGGTTGGAGCTTTGGATCTCTTATCTAGTAGGTTTACTCTTACCTACGCTTTATCCTGCACTACTTTGTCACTTTTTCTTCACCACTTTTTCTCCGTGCATCCCTATTCTCTTTGTGCTTGACAGTGCTGCCGGGTGTATCACTTACAACACTTTTAATTTTCTTACAGATTTACTTGCCACTATTGGCATAATACTATATTTACTACTTTTGTTCCCTGGTTGGGGACTTTTCGGTGTGGGCTTGCTTATGGGCGGACTTTTATACCTCAGTTCCTGGGGAGGCTTGATATGGTGACTCCTGCATACCAGGATTATTCGAGGTTCAGTGGGATGTAAGTTTATGGACCTGACCATCTTTTTGCTCTATATATACCTTTGTACATATAGGAGGCCTCATCATTTTTTGATTTTGAATATCTTTATTATTTACAGATATTTTATATTTGCTCCTGATGAGTTGGTATACCGACGAAATGCGTCGAGTTTTTGAGGATACCACCCCTCATATTCCCATCAAGATTTTTTTTACTGTATACTACAAGTCATACTCATGAATTATGTATTAGTGTCCCCCTGTTATGGGGATCATTTTTTATACTCTGTTTATATGTATGCTATGTACTTCCCAAGATGTCTGCATATGCACTGAGCAACTATTTGTTATTTACAACGTTACGCTACCTTACACTCATGTACATTATAAATTTTATCTTTACTCTCAAATTTGTGTCTGAACCTGCCTCATTTAAAGTCCCACACTCGTTTTTTTATTTTTGTATCCCTAGTCTAATACAAACATTTTTGGCTTGACATACACTTTGAAACCTAGTACACACACTATCAGTTTTTTTTTTTCGTGGGGTTGAATGAAAAAAAACCTGATGGTTCAAGTCAGAGCTGCTGCACTAAGAATCAGATGTTAGTACAGCATTCTCTCCCAGCTGAGCTACTCTGTTCTGACAGGGGGACACCCCCCCCCCCCCGCCAGAACACTCCGATCAGCTTCTGGTTTTCCAGCATGCTTGTCCGACAGGAACGGCTGGCTTCTGTCGGACCGGCTGCCATACACATGGGCCGAATGTCGGCCGGTTTTCATGGAACCGGCCAATGTCGCCTGGCATTTGGCCCATGTGTACTAGGCTTAAGGCTAAGTTTAGGTTTGCATCAGACTTTGCCATCCATCTAAAAAGCGTTCCACTGTTTTAACCCACTAAATGCCACACCACCTTGCCACAACCATGTGCATCACATGCGGCTGATTGGCGTTTGGGGCCCCTAATAATTTTAATGGGTTGCATTCGGCTGCGGTACTTCCCACCGAACACGACAGGGCAGTGGTCATCAACCCTGTCCTCAGGGCCTACTAACAGACCAGGTTTTATGTATTACATTAGGGAGATGCAGACTAGAATACTGCAATCACTGAGCAGCAAATTATATCACCTGTGATGTATATCAGTTGTTTTGCAAACCTGGCCTGTTAGTGGGTCCTGAGGACAGGGTTGATGACCACTGCGATTGGTGATTTCCAGCGGGGGGGGGGGGGTGTTGGTAAGCACAATGGCCAAAGAAACCACCAATGCCACGTACACACGAGCGGAATGTCCGACAGAAAAAGTCAGACGGAAGCTTTTCATCGTATATTCCGATCATGTGTAGGCCTCATTGGACTTTTTTCCAATTCCTATCGGGAAAACCGATCGTCTGTATGCTGTCCTGACAGACCAAAAACTACGCATGCTCTGAAGCAAGTACAAGACGGAAGCTATTGGCTACTGGCTACTGAGCTTTCTTTTTCTAGTCCCGTCCTACGTGTTGTACGTCACCACGTTCTTGACGGTCGGACTTTGGTTTGACCGTGTGTAGGCAAGACCGCTTGAATGGAATTCCGTCGGAGTTCCGTCGGAGAAACCTTCGGAGTTTATTCCGACTGCAAAACCGACCGTGTGTACAGGGCATTAGTCCTAACTTAGCAGTTGAGGTACGTAGCCTCCCTGGCGGTTTTCCCGAGTGTGGCTCGGGGTTACATTTCAGCACCATTAGTGGTAACCCCGAGCCACACTCGGGATTACATCACAGGATCCTGGTGTGGCTTTACTTACCTTGTCCCCAGGATCCTGCAATGTCCCCCGCAGTGTCCGTGGGCTCCGTCCTCCTCCGAAGCCTCTCCTTGCCAGGCTCCGTTCCCTGTGAGCGTCGCGACGCACGGGGGCGGAGCCTGGCGGCAAATTCAAAAAATGTTAAAAATCATAACACATACAGTACTGTATGAAATGATTTCACATCCCTTTTGTCCCCAGTGCTTTGGCCCATGCCCTTCATGCAGTTTTATATTATATACACTGTTCTTTCTGCCTGGAAACTGGAGATTGTCCATAGCAACCAAAAAGTGTCCCTTTACGTCAAAAGTGGTTTTAGACCAGCTAGAAAACAGCGATAGTAAATTAGAACACTTGCAGAAATGGACGATAGTGAATCGTGGGGAAATTTATTTTATTATTATTATTATTTTTAAATTATTTACCTTTATTTATTATATTATAATTTATGTTTTTGTGTTTCAAACTTTATCATACCTGGGATATCTAATAGACTCTGGTTTGGACAGATTTAAGTGTGTTATTGTTAGGAATTACAGACCTACAATATAAAACGCCAAATTCTCATGCAAAATAATTGTACCGCTTTCAGCACCTAAAATCCGAAATAATCATACCGCCAGGGAGGTTAAAGCCATAATGAACCCAAAACCGAAAAAAATGTATTATATTGCAGCTTACGAGTCATTAGATGTGGTGGTTAAATTAGGTTTTATTTTCTTTGGCTTTCTTATCTCTGTTTTTGCATACTGATCTGGCCAGTAAAACACCTCCTGAATTAGCTTACTCCTGAGGACAGGAGGCACAGCAGACATTCTACCGGAGAGCTTGTGCTTTTGAAAAACAACAGACTTGCTGGCTGGATCACCAGATGAAAATAGAAAAAAGGAAGTCTAAAAAAAGAAAACCAATGCAGCCATCACATGTAAGAATTGGTAAGCTGCAATATAATAAATATTTGCTTTTGGGTTGTATACCGCTTTAAATGTTTTTCATAAACAGTAATGTAATACAAGCATCAGAAATCTCTGGACAAAGCAGATTCAGTTTGTTGCGTTGTGTGCGCTATGAAGTGCTCTACCAGAGGTGGCTGCTAATCCTAGAATCCACCGCTGACTCAGTGAAGCTGATAAAGGACACTATTAATGCTCTATAAATAGCCTGGGTGGATGCTATTAAAAATGAAGTCTATCAATAGCGGACACATTCAATGTCTGGAAGCTGTATGTCAGATGTCTGTGTTATGTAACCACATGTCTGTTTTTGTAAGACCTTGAGCAGAGACTACTATTTTTTACTATTATGTAGTTGAGCAGTAAAAAGGAATACTCTACTTTTTTTTATAGCAGCCTCTCTCAACCTTTTCAACACGGAGGAACCCTTGAAATAACTTCCCGTTCTCAGGGAAGACCTACTAAAAATTACTATATCTACATCTCATGATACATTAGTGTGATGGCCAGTGGGAAGAATGCTTCTTATGCCGTGTACACACGAGCGGACTTTTCGGCAGCAAAGGTCCGACGGAACGAATCCGCCAGACAATTCGATCGTGTGTGGGCGTCATCGGACCTTTGCTGTCGAAAAATCAGATGGACTTTAGAAATAGAACATGTTTCAAATCTTTCCGACTGACTCAATTCCGGTCAAAAAAATCAGTTCGTCTGTATGCTAGTCCGACGGACAAAAAGGGACGCAGGGGCAGCTATTGGCTACTGGCTATGAACTTCCTTATTCTAGTCCGGTCGTACGTCATCACGTTCGAATCAGTCGGACTTTGGTGTGATCGTGTGTGGGCAAGTCCGTTGTGTCGGAACTCCCTCGGAACTCTGTTGAAAGTACGTCAAAAAGTCCTTCAGAGTTTTGTCCGTCGAAAGTCTGCTTGTGTGTACACGGCATTACACTTGTGGTCACTGGGAAGAATTACCCCCTTACAGATCGCTAGAAAGATCATTGGTCTCAGAGGGATCTTATCTTGGGAGGCAGAAATTGTTCATTGCTCCAAGAACCCCTAGCAACCTCTAGAGGAACCCTGGTTGAGAAACCCTGGTTTAAAGGGTAGGCATATAATTAGTAATTACTTCAAAAATCATTTGTAATGAAAATTAAAGGTGCAGTCCCGGGGTCCTTGGTTAAGACAGGAGCCAGTTCTCCTACCAACATGTCTTTGGAGTGTGGAAGGAAACCGGAGTACATGGAGGAAACCCATACAAGAAGACCCATGCAAAGCAGAGGTTCTGGTCACTGAAAAGTGCTTGTCAGAAGATGAACAAAACAGGCAGGTGAAATTACATGCAAACTTTTTTTTTTTTTTTTTGTGTAGCACCACCCATCCTCTAAGAGCAGTTGGGGACCACAGCAGTTTTGTGGGCTGACATGACTTGTAATAAGGTTTTGAACAGATGGATGCCAGTTATTTTAGAATCATTGAGGGAGACAGGGTTAGAGAACAGGACACCCACAGAACAAGGCAGACTCCAGGAAATTCATATACAGAACAAGGCAGACTCCAGGAAATTCATATACAGAACAAGGCAGAGTCCAGGAAATTCATACCCACAGCCTTCACAGGTAAAGGATCTTTAAGCCAGACCGGCATCCTGTGATTTTCGAGCACTTGACTATAGAGCAGACGCAACACTGACTCTGTGGGTGAGACACCAGGCAGTCTGTGTAGCCCAAGCCAAATTTCAAATTCTTAAGGCGCCTCCAGCCAAAATTCCTCCCTGGTGCTCCTTTTCAGGATTGGCTCCACTCCTACTGAGAAAGCCGTCCTCCGGTAAGGAAGTTTAAGCCCAGGTGCCAGATTTCCGGCCATGTCTCATGAACACATGGGTGGCCTTCCTAGATTGCAGGCCTAGGAGGACCAGACTCCAGGACAAACCCTCTTCCAGGCAGAAGCCTGGTAGGAAATGAGCTTCACAAGGCCACACCCAAATATTTATATCTTCTTGCAGACTGCATCACTACTAAAAAAATGCCCTAGTGGTTGGTCATGGGCAGGGCTGCTGTTAGAAATCATGGGACCCCATACAGTCTACCTGACAGCCCCCCCCCCCAGCCTGGGTGGGTGCAGGTGTAGGACTCTGATCATGGTTACAGCTGCATGAACAAACCACTTATTCACGCGGCTGTGTGATTGAGTCCTTAGTTATGTTTATTCTTTTTTTATTATTTTTTTTCAAAGATTTTTTTTTTTTTCAAATTTCAAAGAATCACTCCTGAGTAAGGCAGGGTGGCTACATTTGCAAAAGTCAAGCTTGCCCCCCTTACAAGCCTCTATACTAGTCCTATAATGTGATAGGCACCCTCGCTGACCATTAGGGAAGACTCGGCCATGCTTGACTTTTATGGAAATTTTTGAGATTAGCCTATAATTTCAACTGCCAGTATCTGTGGTCTACTGATCATTCAATCATTTTTCACTGAAGACAACCTCTGCTTATGTATTTTTTCCATCATAAGCTCAGACGGTCTTGTCTAGCCTTGTGACAGGTTTACTTTAAGCGTTCATCGACATTTTCTTGGTAACAAGAAAGTTAGGGGGAAAAAAAAAAAAACCTTTAAAAGCTTTATTGATATTCTGCCTCGAAAGATAGCATTGATCTCATTTTGCTAGGAAGTCCACCGATAGCATCTCCTCTATTTCGTAGATGACCTAAAGCCTGCTGTCTGTGCCTTGAATTTGATGAGCAGGAAGGGAGAAGATGGTTTGGCAACCCAACATCCCCATGGTTAGAATTTTCTGAAATGACTCCTAGCGCTTGTAATTTACAGTGACGAGATCTGCCAACACGCTTGTTGTCAAAACAACAGGAACCAGATCTTCAAGTCAAGAACTGCAATCACTCACTGTACAAAGGATTCACACTCTCTCCTGCCCCTGATTACACTTAATTGCACAATTACCTAGAGACAAGTTAATGAGAGAGAATCTTTAAAAAGAGAAAAAAAAAACCACACCATTATAAGACAGTACTTGGAGTACAGTATGGGGTATAATGACTCTTTTATGAACTGTAATTACCAGGTATTGACGTATAACGCATAGAAAATCGCATCTTGGCAACTGACCGAATTATGATGACGCTATGACTGGCCACCAATATGATGATTATAGAGTAAAGCAGTGCAAAACATTCATTTTCTAGGTGTACATAGTGGATAGTGCGGCTGGATGTTCAGTCAATACAGTTCAACAAGTTGTGTTATAAAGAATGTAAGGAGGTTTTGCGCATGATTTCATTTATTGGTTATTAGTGACCATTTTTTTCTAAATGTCAGTTTTGCTGTAGCAGGTTGTATATATTGTACATATGTGCCACTTCACAGGCAGGTTCGGGGGAACCCCCAAGCATGTTATTTAATGGAATTGTGCATTTTAAATGTTTCACTTTAAGCATTATTAACCACTTCAGCCCTGGAAGATTTTACCCCCTTCCTGACCAGAGCATTTTTTGCGAATTGGCACTGCGTCGCTTTAGCTGACAATTGCGCGGTCGTGCGACGTTTTACCCAAACAAAATTGATGTCCTTTTTTCCCACAAATAGAGCTTCCCTTTGGTGGTATTTGATCACCTCTGCGGTTTCTATTTTTTTGCGCTATAAACAAAAAAAGAGCGACAGTTTTGAAAAAAAAATCAATATTTTTTACTTGTTGCTATAATAAATATCCTCCAAAAATATATAAAAAAAAACAAATTTTTCCTCAGTTTAGGCCGATATTCTTCTACATATTTTTGGTAAAAAAATTTGTAATAAGCGTATATTGATTGGTTTGCGCAAAAGTTATAGCGTCTACAAATAGGGGATAGTTTTATGGCATTTTTATTATTATTATTTTTTTTTTAGTAATGGCGGCGATCTGCTATTTTTATCGTGACTGCGACATTATGGCGGACACATCGGACACTTTTGACACTATTTTGGGACCATTGTCATTTATACAGCGATCGGTGCTATAAAAATGCATTGATTACTGTCTAAATGACACTGGCAGGGAAGGGGTTAAACACTCGGGGGTCGATCAAGGGGTTAGGTGTGTCCTAGGGAGTGATTCTAACTGTGGGGGACGATGGGCTACCACTGACATGACAGTGATCACTGCTCCCGATGACAAGGAGCAGTAGATCTCTGTCTTGTCACAAAGCGGAACGGAGAAATGCCTTGTTTGCCTCTCCCCGTTCCACCTCTCCCCACCGCAATCGCGGGCCGCCAGCGAACTTCGAGTTCCTGGGACCCACGGGCACGCTCCCGCGGCATGTGGCGGGCGTGTCCAATAGGTGGCAAATTTAAAGAAACGTACCTGTACGCCCATTTGCCTGCCTGTGCCATTCTGTTGACGTATATCTGTGTACGGCGATCGGCAAGCGGTTCAAATCAATGTTGGCCTTTTTTTTTTTTGCTCTCCCAGTCCCAGGGCAGTGCCCAGCTCCCCTTTGCCATTTGTTTGACAATCCTTTGCTTATTAACCTAGAAAATGGGAATTACTGCTTTTTTTAACCTTGTTTTTACATGGAGAGACATTTTATTGTATTATAGAGCTGAAGTAATATGTGTCTTTTATATCTACCGAGAGTTCAGTTATAAGAGATTATAATGAAATAATGAGTTGCCATAATCTTTCATAAGCCAGTTGTGACCGGTTCTCTTTAAAATAATCAATGTGCGCTCGTAGGCCCCAGTAACCTATAGATCTACCTGAAATTGCTTCACTCAGCACCACATAGAATAAAAAAAAAAAATGTAAGTTAGGTGGCAAAGCATGTAATCACTTTCCCTGACAAACACAAATTATTTCCTTAAATGTTGAAATCACCATTTGTATTCATTAATCTCAAGATAAAAATGGTAATGTTCGCACTGCAGTTATGCCATGGCGTTTGCACGCATAATATTCAATTGCTCCTCGATAAGCTCACTATTATGTTCTAGGTGAACAATGAACAATTTATTGTAATCTATTCATTAAATACAAAAATATGACATTCGAGATTTAGAAGGCCGGCTAATAAAATTCGGCACCAAGGCACTGAGACGCTGAAATTACCTTCACTGGCTGCATTAAGGAAAAAAAAAAAAAAGATTTTTTATTAACCTACATGCGTTTTCCTCTCGGTGCTGGCTGCGGGCGATGTAATAAACAAAGCCACGAGTGAAAAAAAAAAAAAAAAAACTGCAGCATTACTGGCCTTAATCCTATTAAATATGATATAATTGTTTACTGCTTAGGAATCAGACAGGGGTGAAATGCAAATTCATTTTGTGGATTTAGTAAAAGAGGTTTTCATTAGCGGATGGCTTTGGAAAGTGGCTGTGGGGCTTTTTTTTCTTTTATTTTTCAGTCCAACATTCTTCAGTAGATTCACAAAGGAGCAGAGTTGTGGACGGTGGGACTTTTACAAGGACAGGACGCAACAACCATTATATCGGAGGAAACTGTTGGTCAGTTAAAGGATAAGTGCAATTTAACTTTTTTTTTTATTGTGCTCAGGCAAAAAAAAAAAAAAAATATATATATATATATATATATATATATATATATATATGCATATATATATATATATATATATATATATGCATATATATATATATATATATATATATATAAAATTTGCCTGAGCACAATAAAAAAAGCTAAATTGCACTTATCCTATATATATATATATATATATATATATATATATATATATATATATATATATATATATATATATATATATATATTTATTGTGCTCAGGCAAAAAAAAAATATATATATATATATATACATATGCATATATATATATATATATAAAATTTGCCTGAGCACAATAAAAAAAGATAAATTGCACTTATTCTATATATATATATATATATATATATATATATATATATATATATAAACACACACCAATTAGCCATAACATTCTGACGACCACTGACAGGTAAAGTGAATACCTTCTTGTTAAAATGGAATGGTGGAATATATTAGTGAACATGTTGTGCCTGAAGTTGATGTACTGAAAGCAGGAAAAAATGGGCGAGCATAAGAATCTGAGTGACTTTGACAAGGGCCAAATTGTAATGGGTAGACGACTGGGTCAGAGCATCTCCAGAACTGCAGATGGTAGGGGTCAGGACCTACCAAAAAAGGTGTTCCGAGGAAGGAAAACCGGCAAACCAGTGACAGGGTTATGGGTGGCCAAGGCTCCCAACTGTCCCTGATTTCGAGGGACTGTCCCTGATTTGGATTTGAATGTCCCTCTGTCCCTCATAACTTCTCATTTGTCCCTCATTCTGGTCTGATCTATATAGTTGTATATAAAATGCACTATTTATCTTTCTATCTTTCCCAGAGCTAAACCTTTCATTTAATTTCTAAATTGCTACATTTGTAAATTCCACAAGCCAAAATAATGGGAATAGTAGTGGTAAAAAGCACTTGTGGATTTAACCAATCAATATCTTTTGTACAATTCTCCTTCAAGGGGGCGTGGCAGGGGGGCGTGTCCTATGCCTGCATACTTTTGCTAATAGGTGTCCCTCATTCCCATCTCAGAAAGTTGGGAGATATGCTGATGCACATGGGGAGCGAAGGCTGGCATGTACGATCCAATAGAAGAGCTACTGTAGCTCAAATTGCTGAAAAAGGTAATGCTGGTTCTGACAGAAAAGTGTCAGAACACAGTGCATAGCAGTTTGTTGTGTATGGAGCTGTGTAGCTGTACACCAGTCAGGGTGCCCATGCTGACCAGGGTCCACAGCCAAAAGAGCCTACAATGGGCATCAGAACTGGACCACGGAGCAATGGAAGAAGGTGGCCTGGTCTTGTGAATTCAAGAATGGTTTGAGGAACACAACAAGGAGTTTGAGGTGTTACCTTGGCCTACAAATTCTAAATCCAATTGATCATCTGTGAGATGTGCAGGAAAAACAAATCCCATCCATGGAGGCTCCACCTCACAACCCACAGGGCGTAAAGAATCTGCTACTGACCAAAAATGTGCCAAATACCACAGCATATTATAGTTATTATTATTATTATTATTCAGGATTTATATAACGCCAACAGTTTACGCAGCACTTTACAATATAAAAGGGAGACAATACAGTTATAATACAATAAAATACAAGAGGATTAAGAGGGCCCTGCTCAGAAGAGCTTACAATCTAATAGGGTGGGGCAGGTGGTACAAAAGGTTGTAACTGTGGGGAATGAGCTAGTGGTAGGAGATTCGTTGGAGACGTGATAGGCTTTCCTGAAGAGATGAGTTTTCAGGGATCGCCTGAAGGTATTAAGAGTAGGGGATAGCCGGATAGATGGAGGTAGCGAGTTCCAGAGGATGGGAGAGGCTCTGGAGAAATCCTGGAGACAAGCACGGGAGGAGGAGATGAGAGAGCTTGAAAGCAGGAGGTCTTGAGAGGATCGGAGAGTTCTATTTGGATGATATCTCCTTACCTTCAGAGGTCATGTGGAGTCCAGGTCTTGACAGGTTATGGCAGGTGGTCATAATGTTATGGCTGATTGGTGTATATATACAGTATATATATATATATATATATATATATATATAGTTCCAAGGGTAGCCTTGGCACTCTATGTTTGAAGTCAATGTCCACGTGCTCACCCACACAGAAATCCATATAAATCCAAAACTGGTTTAGAGGGACTCGGAGAGGGTCTTGCAGAGGAGGAAAATCAAAAACAGCAGTGATTTTATTGTCAACGTTTTGATGAAGGCTCAGTCCATCTTACTCATTTTTCTGAATAATAAAACCTATGCCTTTCTCTACTACTTTAAAGCAAGTGGTCTGCCTGTTCAGATCTCTATATGTCTACTCGATGCCAGTGGCTTTGAGGGGCTTTGAGATGCATTGTTACAAAAGTTAACTAGGCTGAAAAATCATTCTTGTTCATCAAAGTGAACCTTTCAAAGGGAAAACAGAAAACCTCCTGTGCATTGAGATTAGGGATACAGTACGTGTATTGAGGGTAGGGGTGTAGGTACTTTTCTAACTACATAATGGTAGTTGTTTCCATCCCCTACATCCAAAAATTCATTATTATAAATGTGGATATCATTAGCTGTAGAAGAGGCCAGAAGTCCTTTACTGCTTCTACCTTATGTTCCAGTTCTTACTGTGTCTCCTATGAAATGTTCAAAACTTCTGGGATGCATGTGGATAGATAGATGGATAGATGGGTAAAAAGATAGATAGATAGATAGATAGATAGATAGATAGATAGATAGATAGATAGATAGATAGATAGATAGATAGATAGATAGATAGATAGATAGATAGATAGATAGATAGATAGATAGATAGATAGATAGATAGATAGATAGATAGATAGATAGATAGTCATCTCCTGTAGCCCCACTAGGTGGCGATGATCTGCTCCTCTGGAATCCCCTGCAGTCAGTATCTGTCATCCTTGGCCCCCCATCCCTCTCTCGGAGTTTTATTCCCTTCATGCCTCGGGCTCCTCAAGTTATAAATAAAACTGAGAGAATAGAATTCCTGGTGATATTATTATATTATTACCTCATGAATTTCCCCATTTAGAGAGATTCCCTTCCCAGAACTATTACATGGAAAATCAGCTTTGTCAGACTTGCGGCTGTCACCGGTGAAATCCCTGGTAGACCGGTGATGCCGATTGCTTAGTATTTTAGGTATCAGCACCAATAATTTAGGATGTAAAGGCCCCACATAGAGGAAGCTGGGATCCTCTCATTTCCTGTACTCATGGATCCCTTCTATAATTCCCAGGAGGAGGAAGAAGTCCTAACCACCAGGGTTGGCCTGACAGCTGAAGGATTCATCCCTGGAAATTGTCCTTGGAAGTTGTCCTTGTTTTAAGTATTATTCAAGTGTCATCGATGGAGATATGGCATGTGGTTTGGGTAATATCAGCAACAAAGTGTCCACAGAAACTGACTCGATAAAGGTTGATACAAGAATGATGAAGGTCCTGGAACCTGCACCTTTACAAGTAGCTCCAATATATCAATCCTTACATATTTCTTGTATTGAAAAAAAAAAAATTAAATAAGCATTATTTGCACCTAAACATGATACATTTTAAAAATCTTATCTCCTGCAGCTCCTTTGCAGCCACTTTCCATCTTTATGCACTCTCTATGCACGTGGCTTTCCACAAGTTGGGTTTCCTCATAGTGACAGCAATGGACCATGCCTGTACAGTGTACACAAGCCCTGACCCCCGTAGTCTCCATTAAAAGTCCATGTAATAGGGTGACAACCTGTGTACCTGTGCACAGGTATACACCACGTTTAAGTGAAGTGGCGCACACGCACCGCCATAAATCCTGGTTACAGGGACTTAAATCCATGCAGAGATGATGCAAGCATGGCATAGACCCGTGTACAGCTAGAATACAGGCATTACTATGGGCGGCTGTATACTGCAGCTGTCTCCCAGGCACAGAAATATGGCCGCCATTTACGGCATGATGCCTAAAAAAGCTATTTTAGAGCCCATTTACTTCTTTGCGGAAATGCGCCTTATGGCACACGTTGTTTTAGGCTAGGATGCCACCTTGTGTGCATCAGGAATGTGCGCAAAATTGAACGTTTTCCCTAAAACATGCTGCCCTTTAGCAGATGCACAGTGGTGCATTGTTAATGGCGCCCTCATGCATCTGCTAACGCGTGCGCCAAATCGCATGGCACTACAGCGTTGTGATTTTGAGAAAGGGTCAGGGACTTTTTTTTGTACGTTTTTCGCGTAGGGCAGCCCGTTGAAATGAATGGGCTGCTCTACACGCGACAGGTGAGGAATGCACAGAAAACTTGCAGAACCGTGCGCACTCTCGGTCGCCCCTGTATGGTGTGAACCTGGCCCTAGGTACGTCAATCCACAATAAAATGGACCTAAAGACAAGAATACTCACACATTGTCCAACAGTCTGCCCACGCAGTCCCCTCGCTGGGGTCAACTTGTTCTCCCTGGCTTCTTCTGTGTGCCGATCTTTGGCCGCCTCGATTTGTCAGTGCGGGATGACGTCATTCATGCTGGCACACGGTAACTGTGCCAGAAATGTAAACAGAGCTGCGCATACAGGTAAGTGTATTTTATTGCAGAAGAGACACTGCATGTCTTTCTCCAACAATGTTTTATTTTTTGCACTTATTTCTGCTTTGACGTGCCCAAAAATAAATGTGACCGTTTTTTTTGATGCAACTTACTGCAATGCACTACCATGCGTAGCTACACTCTACAACACTGGTGTGCTGCCTTAGCAGCTTGGGTTGCCATTCATTTCCATTGGGTTACCGCATCGGGACAATGTACTACCATGCGTAGCAGGACCCCATAACACTGGTGTGTTGCCTTAGTGCCTTGGGTTGCCATTCATTATCTTTGAGTTACTGCCACAGGGTAATGTGCTATCACGTGTAGAAGCAACCTACAACACTGGTGTGTTGCCTTAGCACTTTGGGTTGCCATTTATTGTCTTTGGGTTACTACATTTGGATAATGCACTACCATGTGTAGCAGCACCCCACAACACTGGTGTGTGGCCTTAACACCCTGGGTTGCCATAACTGCCATTGGGTTACTGCATCGGGATAATGCACTACCATGCATAGCAGCACCCTACAGCACTCATGTTTTACCTTAGCACCATGGGTTGCCATTTTTGCCATTGGGTTACCGCATCGGGGTAATCCACTACCATGTGTAGCAGCACCCCACAACACTGGTGTACTGTCTTAGCACCTTGGGTTGCCATTCATTGTCTTTGGCTTACTGCATCAGGGTACTGCACTTGCATGCATAGCAGCACCCTACAATACTGGTACCTTGGGTTGCCATTCGTTGACATTGGGTTACCACACTGGATTATTGCATGCACTATGTGTTACTTTGGGTTGTCACTGATTTTTAATCCATTTTTAAATGCAGTCCAATGCACTAAGGTTGCTACAACACATGGTAGTGCATGCTCCAGGGCTATCACACATTACTACAATGCATTATTTTGAATGGGCCCTTAGTGAATTACAACAATCCAACAAGCATCTGTCACCCAATTTTTGGATTTGAATCAGCGGCGCAGTCAGAAATGTATTGAAGATCCAGAAAATGTGACCAGGGAATGCAGGACACAATGGATCCCAAGTTCATCCTTAATCCAGCAGGACTACATGAAAGAGCCTCACATGACTTGGCATGTTTTTAACAGAGCATCAACTGCTCTAATTTGCCGTGGAAGTGTAAAAGGATGGAGACAAAGGGAAGCCCAGCTCGGTAACCCACAGCACAAACACGAGACAATGAGGGACTTTATTCCCTAGTCCCCCTTCAAGGCACAGCAGCACCCAAGGAGCACAATAGCCGGAGCTCAGCTGTGACTACTGACTCAGGTGGCACACGTATAATCCCCACTTTGCAGCAGATGGGTTAAGAGCTGGTGGAGAAGTTAAGCCGTAAATTAGTGTGAAGAGGGCTAAAAAAAATTACCCCTGTCTAGGAAGGAAAAATACAGGCTGACAGTGGTAATAACATGCTTCCTTCTAAAGTTTAAATCTACCATTACTCTTGGAACAATAGGCTGCACTGCTTCCAGGCACCAGAAGATTACCCAGACTCCCTGTGGCCACCAAATGATGCACCTTGTGTTCGGATGAAAGACAATCTGTGCTGATTTACATGCTAGAAAAACATCAGGTGATATAGCTGAGGTTTTTTTTTTTAATGGGATACTAGGAAAAGTGACACTGAAGACCAGGTGCTAATCGAGATCATAACTGTTGACTTCAATAAGTCTCCATCTTCAGTTGTTTAAAAAAACCCTGAATATATTCAATAAATGGATGGCGGCACACCGGAAAATCCATGCGGCTCTTTTTAATAACTTTTTAAAACACGGCACAAGAGGATACAAGATGCGTTTGGGAAGTGTAAGAGGTCTCATATCCTGCTGTGCCATGGATTTTCCGGAGTGCCGTCATCCATTTATTGAACATACAGCATACAGGTTTAGTTAAAGGACTGGAGATTGGCAAATGCATTCGCTAGAGAGAAATTTGCAAATCTGCCAGGCAGAGGGATGGATTTACTAAATTAAAATGGGCTGTGCACTTGGTGAAGTTATACTCTGAAAGAGCAGCAGCTTAGTAAATGAGCAGAAGCTCTGCTGACTTCCATCATCCAATAATGTGCAATGTGCTGTTTTTTTTATTTTTATTTCTATCTTCCTTGCATGTGATTGGGTATTCTTTGCAAAGTGAAGCTTTACCTTATCTACTAAGCTCTGGAGCAACTGCACTTGCAGAGTGCAACTGAAATTTCCAAAGTGCACAGTCTATTTGCCTTTAGAAAATCAGCCCTAAAGTGTTTTGCTCCAGCTTCCCAGATGAACCTCGTAAAAAGGGTAATTTAGCCCCCTTAACAATTTACTCCAAGGCTTGGTTACATAGTAGGTGAGCTCGATCAGTCCATCAAGTCCAACCTATGTGTGTGATTATATGTCAGTATTACATTGTATATCCCTGTATGTTGTGGTCGTTCAGGTGCTTATCTAATAGTTTCTTGAAACTATCGATGCTCCCCGCTGAGACCACCGCCTGTGGAAGGGAATTCCACATCCTTGCAGCTCTTACAGTAAAGAACCCTCTACCTAGTTTAAGGTTAAATCTCTTTTCTAATTTTAATGAGTGGCCACGTGCTTGATGCTCATATGGTGCCTGTGTTTCTACATCCTCGAGCATGGGCTTTCTTCACCTCTAAGCTGGGCATAGATATGGAAATGCATTGTGGAAATCTTTTAAAAAAGGAATGAATTGACAATGTTCCATTTGAGCAATCGAAAAGACGATCGCTTTCTATTACATCGGTGAATCATTTGTGGAGGGGGATTATGATGTGGGGTTGTTTTCAGAGGTTGGGCTTGGCCCTTTAGCTCCAGTGAAGGGAACTCTTAGACCCCTTTCACACTGAGGCAGTTTGCAGGTGTTTTAGTGCTAGAAATAGCACCTGTAAAGCGCCTGAAAACCGCCTCCCATGCCGCCCAAATGTCCCGAGTGCTTTCACACTGGGGCGGTGCGCTTGTGGGACGTTGGAAAAAGTCCTGGAAGCAGCATCTTTGGGGCAGTTTGGGAGCGCTGTATCCCAAAATGCCCCTGCCCATTGCAATGAATGGGCAGGGGCCTGAAAAGCGCTTCTGAAGCGCCACAACACGAGCGGTTTTAGCCCCTTCTTCAGCCGCTAGCGGGAGTTAAAAGTGGGCGAAAAGCGCCACTTAAACAGCAATAAAGCGCCGCTAAAAATGAGTGGCGCTTTAACACTAACGCACAGGTGGCCCCAGTGTGAAAGGGGTCTAAAGGTGTCAGCATACCAAGACATTTTGGACAATTTCATGCTCCCAACTTTGTGGGAACTGTTTGGGGATGGCCCCTTCCTGTTCCAACATGACTGTGCACCAGTGTACAAAGCAAGGTCCATAAAGACATGGATGAGCGAGTTTGGGGTGGAGGAACTTGACTGGTCTGAGTCCTGACCTCAACCCAACAGAACACCTTTGGGATGAATTAGAGCGGAGACTGCGAGCCAGGCCTTCTCGCCCAACATCAGTGCCTGACCTCACAAATGCGCTTCTGGAAGAATGGTCAAAGATTCCCATAGACATACTCCTAAACCTTGTGGACAGCCTTCCCAGAAGAGTTGAAGCCGTTATAGCTGCAAAGGGTGGGCCAACTCAATATTGAACTCTACAGACTAATGCCGCGTACACACGATCGAATATTCCGACAACAAAATCCATGGGTTTTTTTTCGACGGATGTTGGCTCAAACTTGTCTTGCATACACACAGACACACAAATCTTGTCGGAGATTCCGATCGCCAAGAACGCGGTGACGTACAACACATACGACGAGCCGAGAAAAAATGAAGTTCAATAGCCAGTGCGGCTCTTCTGCTAGATTCCGATCATGCGCGGAACTTTGTGCGTCTGAATTGTGTACACACGATCGGAATTTACAACAACGGATTTTGACGGAAAATGTCCGATGGAGCCTCCACACGGTCGGAATTTCCGACAACAAGCTCCCATCGTACATTTCCCGTCGGAAAATCCGACCGTGTGTACGGGGCATAAGACTGGGATGTCATTAAAGTTCATGTGCGTGTAAAGACAGGTGTCCCAATACTTTTGGTAATATAGTGTATCTATACATACAGCTGGCAGAAAGGGGTTAATATACTTCTTTTCCTAACAAAGCGATCAGTGCTTTCTGAATTCTCTTTAATCATCTTGTCTGAATCTATTGTTAACAGTCTAGCACCTTTCTTCTTCCTTAACAAGTGAATGTATAGTAGTCGTGTTCTATAACTAGCACTGCGTTCTATTAAATACACAGCTTGTATGTGACTTGGATACTTTGTATCTATTCAGAAAGTGCCAAATTGTGCCGAGGTTAATTGAAAATAACCAAGCGCTTTGATCAGCATAGTCACGCAACAGGCGCAAAACACAAAGCTTAACACATCAGTAAGAGGATCCTTTTTTTCAACAAAGTGACAGTTATTTTTTGCCATATAATATTTAAAAATGAGTCACACGTTGAAAGCTTCATGCATTGATCCTCAATTTTATTTTTTATTTTTTTATATACTAAAAAAAATTGTGTTATATAGCAGCGACATGTTTTTTTATTTCTGATATACTTTGCACTTAGAAAAAAAAAAGCAAAAAACTCAAGCTCTCACTAAAAACACGAAAATATTTAAAGCGCATATTAACACTAGGTGTTTGGGCAGTTGTGCAGCTAGAAATCACAGAGCCCTTATAGCAGCGTTTTGATGGGCCCCCTCAAGTGGCAGGTGGTCAATATTGCACCCCTTTAACAGTGGTAGTCGTATGCAGGCGGCATATAATCATCTCCAATCCCAGTTGACGCCTCCTTAGGGGAAACGCGTTGGGAGGAGCCAGTTGTGACATCAGAGAACACGGTCCGCACTGCATGCGGCACAATTTTTTGCTGTAACATTTTTTAACCACTTAGGGACCGCCTGCCGTTCATTGTCCTTTGCCATTGATTACTGTTGTTTTGGCAGCAGACAGCTGCCATAACCCCAGTATTTTTTTTAAACGGCGGGTGGTCCGCTTTCGGATAAAAGTGGTCTCCGCAGCAGATTCACCGCAAGATCACTTTTATCGGTGGCGGGAGAGGTGCCCACCCCCCTCCTGCCGATCCCTGGTGGCCTCTGCCGCTAACCGGAGCCGCCAGGAGCGGCGGAGACGATCGGGTCCTTTCCCCTGCGAGGCATGGAGATGAGTGAGGGAATGATGGACGCGACGTCAAACGTCACTTCTGCCCAATGGTTAAATTTTTTTTTTGCATTTAAGTGTAAATATGAGATCTGAGGTCTTTTTGACCCCAGATCTCACATTAAAGGGGTCCTGTCATGTTTTTTTTCCTATTACAAGGAATGTTTACATTCCATTATAGGCACGGCGAGGCTGTGATTATAGGCACGGTGAGACAGCATTATGGGCACGGTGAGGCTGCGATTATGGGCACGGTGAGACAGCATTATGGGCACGGCGAGACTGCATTATGTGAACGGTGAGGCTGTGATTTTGGGCACGGTAAGTCTGAGATTATGGGCATGGTGAGACTGCATTATGGGCATGGTAAGGCTGCGATTATGGGCACGATAGGGCTGACATTATGGGCACGGTGAGGCTGCGATTATGGGCACGATAGGGCTGACATTATGGGCACGGTGAGGCTGCGATTATGGGCACGATAGGGCTGACATTATGGGCACGGTGAGGCTGCGATTATGGGCACGGTAGGGCTGACATTATGGGCGCGGTGAGGCTGAGTTTATGACATGTGACGTCCTAGCCATGCTCCGCTATGTTCGGCTTTGGCCGTTGCCATAACAACGGTGCTAAATCAGCTAAAAGTAGTTGGATCTGTATGTGCGTTATAATTAATCGAAATTAGTCGGAAAAAAAATAACGATTAAACAAACACGAAAATTTTAATCAGTAAAAGCCCTAATATATATATATAGATTTAGAATTTTATAGATAATACGGATACCAGTAATGATGGGGTTTTAATGAGCAGGACATCCACGGGCAGACGATGAATGCTAGAATAAAAATTGGAGCCATTAGAGCATTGGCTGGGTCTATGTGGAAAATTCCCATCTAGAAAGAGGTAGTACTATTAGACGTGTGACAACAGAATACAAGTCTATTCTAATAGAATATCTTATTCAAGCAGCAAACAGTATCTGAGCTCCCTTCGGTATGACTTGCGCATATTGCAGATTGATTTGGGGAACGATAATTGGCGTTTGGCGCACTTCACCACCTGGCCCTCTGGCCAAACAATGACGCCTCGCATAAGAAACATTCCCAAATATTTACAAACCAGAAAGAAGTGTGAGCCTATAAACAGTCATTAGGCATTGTGATTATGCAGCATCACACTCGGAGTCTGTTGCTGTGACTGTGCATTCGCGGGATAAAAAAATGTTAAGTTGTCTATTAAGACGCTGACCCCGAACAGCAGAGGCTGCCGGCAGACACAGGCCTGACATGCAGCCTGCATAATAATCACTTCTTGTATAAAAGGCAAGACGGGCTCGGTAGCCGAGCACTTATGTTTGTATAAACCGACGCCTGGGGCGAAAAAAAAATAAATAAAAATTGAGACAATTTTCAGCAAAATGGCTCTTGCAACCTCTTAAAGTGGACCTGTGTCGTTCCCAAGCGGGTAAGGGCAACAGGTTTGCTTAACTGCCGTTCACACCAGCAACACATAATCACCTTTCCTTCCTTCCCCTGACCAATCAGAGGCAAGATAAAAGTCTTGCCACAATGTGGCCGTACTGGACAGTTGAGCATCCAATTAACAAGAAAGAATGATGCTATGGGAGAGATTTACTAAAACTTGAACACCCAGAATCTGGTGCAGCTGTGCATGGTAGCCAATCAGCTTCTAACTTGTAAAATTAGGCTTTGACAATAAAACCTGAATGTGTTTCTATGAAGAGCTGTGAGGCCGTGGATAAGGGGGTGCCACTGGTCCTCCTGTACCCAGCCAAGGCCAGCAGGGGAGTCCAGGCAGTGGGGTGAATTGGATTTGGGCAGGGAAGGTGATCAGCATGGCAGGGGGGCAATTACTGGAACCAAACCCCCTGTATAGCTTCCTCTGCAGCAGCTGAAAGCTGGCTTCTTCTCCTCACCTTCCTGCCGGCTTTCAGCTGCTGAAGAGAGCCATACAGGGGATCAGTTCCAGTAATTGTCCCAGCACCGCACCAATCACCCTTCCTGTGAACCATACGTTTCCTGTGGCTGTCCAGGCCCCCTGTGTGCCCCCCATCCCTGCTGTGTTTCCAGATTTCCTCCTCTCCTTCCTGCTGGCAGCTGTAAGCACATAATGCATAGCTCCTAACTGTCCCTGATTTCAAGGGACTGTCCCTGATTTGCAGCAATATCCCTCTGTCCCTCATTCCTCCTCATTTGTCCTTCATTTTGGTCTGATCTATATAGTTGTATACAAAATGCACTTTTTATCTTTAAAAAAGTGTTTCCCAATGCTAAACCTTTCATCCCATTTCTAAATTGTTGCATTTTAAATTTTAAAAGCCAATATAAAGACATAGTAGTGGTAAAAAAAAAAATTGTGGATTTTATTAACTTTTTTGGGGGGGTCAATTCTCCTTTAAGGGGGCGTGTCCTATGCCTACATACGTTTGTTAGTAGGTGTCCCTCATTCCCATCTCAAAATGTTGGGAGGTATGCACAATAGGATCCTTCAAGATGTCATATTTACAAGCCCCTTCCTTACCCGAATGAACACAATGAGTGATTGGTACTGATCACTCACAGTATTCCTGCAGAGCTGCACCGGATTTTGCATGCTCCAGTTTTAGTAAATCCCACCCATGCAGGCAGAATGGTATTGAGTCACATATCCCCCATACAGGCAAGCACCATTTTTTACTATTCACTTCCAGCAGCCCAATAGAGCCCAATAGAGCAGACCTGCAAGGGTAAAGCTCAAATGTTGCTGATCTCCTTCAGCCTATTTCAGCCAATTCCTGTCTACTTACACTAACTGCATATCATTGCTCTGATAATACGAATGGTGGACCAAACCTGTGCAGCTTTATGACTAAGGCCTATGTAAGAGGCTGAAACATGTCAATAGTTACAGGTATTGATTCCTTTTAATAGATGGATCAAATAAAATTGCATATGTTGCATATGTTTTACCGTTGAGACACTGTGGTGCCGGATTTTTTTCTCTTTGATTGGACGATTGAATGCCTGAGTACTTGGGCTATCTGAGCACATTAGTCTCCAACTCATCCTGTTTATTATTAAGGGTTATTTTGGGGTAGCATCACAATTTCTGGAGATACCTGTGCAGCTGTTTGTAACCTGGCACCAATGCAGCAGCACAGGTAGGGGACAGTTGTCACCGGATAACAGGAATTGCCTGAACAAAGACCTCCATGGCTGGATCTCAAGATATTCTTCAAATGAAAGCTACACATTACAAGTACCTAAAAAACTATCTTTATATTATCTGTTAATTAATTGACACACTGATAAGACTATTTCCATTAGCCTGCACTCTTACATACATAATATAAGGCATGTTGCCTCTTAAAATCTGTTATTATATCAACTCCCCGCTATTCTCATAGGCTGAGAATGAGAAAGCAGGAGGCAAGATATGGGGGTTGATTTACTAAAACTGGAGAGTGCAAAATCGGGTGCAGCTCTGCACAGAAAACAATCAGATTCCAAGTTTTTTGTTTTTTTTTTGTCAAAGCTTAACCACTTGCCGCCCGCCATATAGCATAATGACGTTGGCAAAGTGGTTGTGTTATCCTGACCGGACGTCATATGACGTCTTTCAGGATAACAAGCCGGGGGCGTGCATCACGGCGATCGATGTTGCGGTGTGTCAGTCTGACACACCGCAACTCCAATCAGGGTAAAGAGTCTCTGACGGAGTGTCCGAACACGGCTGATCACAATGTAAACAGAAAGAGCTGCGTCTGTCAGACGCGAGTAGAGGAGAGACGATTGGCTGCTCTTCTGACAGGGGGGGTCTGTGCTGATTGATTATCAGCGCAGCCCCCCCGAGAATGCCCACACTGGACCAAAAGGCACGCCACATGACCACCATGGATGCCCACCACTAGTCACCACCCGGTATGCCACCCATGGCCACCAGGGATGGCAATCAGTGTCCACAATGGATGCCAATCAGTGCCAAACAATAATGCCTGCCAATCAGTGATGCCCATCATTACCTTCCATTAGTGTACATCAGTGCCACCTATCAGTGCCCATCCATGCAACCTATCAGTGGCCATCCGTGCCGCTTATCAGTGTCCATCCGTGCTGCCTATCATCAGTGCCCATCAGTGCCAGCTCATCAGTGCCACCTCATTGATGCCACCTCAGCGGTGCCCATCAGTGCTGCCTTATCAGTGCCCGTCAGTGCAGCTCCATCAGTGAAGGAGAAAACTTACTTGTTTACAAAGTTTGGTAACAGAACCAAAAAAAAAGGTTTTTTTTTCAAATTTTTGGCCTTTTTTTTTATTTGTTTAGCAGAAAATAAAAATCCCAGAGGTGATCAAATACCACCAAAAGAAAGCTCTATTTGTGGGAACAAAATGATAAAAATTTAGTTTGGGTACAGTGTAGCACGACCGCGCAATTGTCATTCAAAGAGCGACAGCGCTGAAAGCTGAAAATTGGTCTGGGCAGGAAGGTGTATAAGTGCCCTGTATTGAGGTGGTTAATTGAACAAGTTAGAAGCTGATTGGCTGCCATGCACAACTGCAGCAGATTTGAACTCTCCAGTTTTAGTAAATCAACCCCATAGCTTCATTTTTGTAGTGTAAAAGATGAGGTTCCTCTTTAATAAAAATGGACCTCAGGGCGAGCTGGGACTTTCAGCCCCTCACCAGCCAAAAAAAGGCTGTGGATAGCCGGCATCTATTTTCGGTTAAAATTGCTACTAAATGCACAGTTATGTAACTTTGTTTTTCCACTCAGTACACGATTCGCACATGACAGTGCTGTCTCGCAGGCACAGCCGCTGCCTCTGGACGTTGTACATGTGTCAGTGAGCACCGAACCTTGGGGAAAATCGTTCAAGCGCTATTATAAACATATACAAAAACTGCAAATGGGTGTTTGTGTATCCATTCCCCCTGCCTGTTATTTCAAAGGAAACATTTTGTGATAGAATGAGGACAGTCAACACCACATTTACAAGATACAGAATTTCAGGGAAAAAAAAGAAAAACACGAAAAGATTGCATGCCAAGTTTTTTTTTTCGTTTTAAGAGGACATGTGAGGATAGATGTAAGAAAGTCAACACAGCTGGATTGTTTTTGAAGTGAATATGTGGTCGATCTATGGACATTCCAGAATTTACACATTCTTGACAAGCAGTGATTTGGTTTAAAAGAAGCCCTCACTCAACTGTGTAGCTGCAGGCACTGTGGAGTAATTCATTCTCAAGTTTTTTTTTATTTGATTTCTCAGCAGCTCATCTTCCCCCCTCCCAGCAGTGACTCAGTAGCTCAACCCCCTTGATCCCCTTCCTAGCAAAGACTATGCAGCTTATCTTCCCCCCACCCACCCCTCTCGTAGTAGTGACTTAACAGCTTACCTCCTCCTGCTGCCCCTCACAGCTTTGACTCGGCGGCTCACCTCCCACTGTTGCCTCTACTCATAGTGACTCAGCAGTTCAGCTACCCCCAGTTCCCCTCCCAGCCGTTACTCAGCAGCTCAGCTCCCCTTGATGCTCCTCTCGGCCTTGACTCAGCAGCTCAGCTCTCAGTCTCAGCAGTGACTCAGCAGCTTATCTCTCCGCTGCTTCCCCTACCAGCAGTAGCTTAGCAGCTCAGCTCCCCCTGATTCCCCTGCCAGCAGTGACTCTGCAGCTCAACTCCCCCTGCTCCCTGCCCCTAGCAGTGATTCAGGGGCATTCAAACCTCTAATGCAAACATAGCTTCTCTAAAAAGGGAAGCTAAGCTGCTGAGGTAAGGGCTTGAAGGACTTTATTGCTTTAGCTGTCAACTTTGAAGACCAATTGCTCCATAATGCCTGCAGCTAAAGAGCTCATAGAAAACAAGTTGCAAAGGACATTGACAACTTGTTTACTTAAGTAAGCACTGGAATGTTCATATCCTTGTCCATAGGTGTGTGCAGGGGATGTGCTGGGTGTGCCTGAGAACACCCTAATCACCTTGTGTGCAGTGCAGATTTCCCCAAGTCCATGGCGCTACTGACACTGTCCACTGTTCTACTGACACGTCCACTGCTCTACTGACACTGTCCATGTTTTAAAATGTCTGTTTACTTTTATTTATAAGAGCGTTTGTGTCTGTGTGTGTGTGTGTTTATGTATAGATGTATATATATATATATATATATATATATATATATATATATACACATCTACACACAAACACACAGGAATGCCTGTTTGAACTTAGGGGTGCACTCCCTAATGCAATAGGCTATGCACACCTATATGCCCTTGTCACAGATTTAACATAAAGATGTCGGCTCTGGGTCTGGTTCATAGGTTCAGTGCCCCCAGACATTTTCATAATGACTAATTTCTTACTTGTGGACTTTTGGACTTCCAAGCTTTTTCTGTAACAAGCTCTTGACTTTTACTTGCGGCTCATTGTAGACAGCAGTTCTGTTTATCCCAGCATCCCTTTACTCTAGCCACTCATGCTATCTGTTCTTAAATCTGCTACTGCATGCCAACTTCCTTACTATGTTCCTGTGGCATCAACTGGGTCCTCTGTAGAGGACCAGGCAGAGTTGGGGACCATGTGTGCTCTGTAGAGGACCAGGCAGAGTTGAGAACTATGCATGCTCTATAGAGGACTAGGCAAAGTTGAGGACCATGCATGCTCTATAGAGGATCAGGCAGGGTTGAGGACCCTGCGTGTCCTGTAGAGGACCATACAGAATTAAGGACCATGCATGCTCTGAAGAGGACCAGACAGATTTGAGGACCATGCATGCTCTGTAGAGGACCAGACAAAGTTGAAGACCATGCATGCTCTGCAGAGGACCAGACAGAGGTGAGGACCATGTGTGCTCTGCAGAGGACCAGGCAGAGGTGAGGACCATGTGTGCTCTGTAGAGGACCAGGCAAAGTTGAGGACCATAGGAAAAACAAAAATGTTACACCAGCTCCACTGCCAATATAAGAATCCACGAACTGTTATCCAGTGCGCTAGCCAGAGCGTTCAGGCCCCACAGGTGCAATTCTTAAATCAGAAAGGCTGGCAACTCAGATGCTTTTGAATTGTTACATGGATAAACAGGCAGGGCTTTTTTTCAGGGGGAAATTGGTGGAACTCAGTTCCACCACCTCTGGCTCAGACCCTTTGGTGCCTGCTCACCCCAATCACTTGTAAACACAGAAGTCTGGTTTCTGTGTTTACAAGTGACAACTCTGCACTCTGTATGTAATGCAATCCTGGTATTTAATGCTCCTTTAAGACCCTCCTACTGTTTTCATGAAATTTGACTGAACACACCCACTATTTGATGTGATTTGGAGGGTGTGTGTAGGGGGAGGGGTTTTGTGGGGCCATGGATAACTTCCAGCACCTATTGTTTCAGAAAAAAGCCCTGTACACAGGTACAGGCTATATGCTAAGTTGAGGACCATGCATGCTCTATAGATGACTAGACAGAGTTGAGGACCATGAGTGCCCTGTAGAGGACCAGATAGAGTTGAGCACCATGCATTTTATCAAAACCTAAACAAAGGTTCATGTGAACTTCAATGTTGCTTGTATTCCTGACTTCCATTCTGGTTTGAATTTGGCTGTCCTTTGATTTGCTTGGTGGTCTGTTTTTCTGCCTGCCCTGACCTTCTGCATGGTCCTTTGGCTACGCCTGTTTCTAGGTATTGGCTTATGTTGGACAACTCTGCCTGGTCCTCTATGACCATGTTTTGTCAGTGGGGCAATCACGAGGGCCTCAACCTGAGAGCTGCCACGCAGCCAATACCATCCACACCATATGGAGTTCAGGAGAAAGCCAGATACTCTTTAGGCTTTTCCCCTTTGGCGAAAGCCCACTCAGAGTTTCCACCTATAGGTGCAGCGATCCCATTCGAACAGTCTCCACAGCCTGCTTCCAATTTAACCATTATAATTTATATTCAGGGGACGAAGAACATTCAACATCGGAACATTAGCACAGTTTAAATAGAAAGAAGCATTTTCAATAATTTTCTCCAAGGAGTAATTGGACGTCTTTACCTTTGCTTGAAGGTCTCTTCATCCTAATTTTTTTTTCCCTGGCACAATAAATATTTGTTTACCACGAAATGTACCAGACATGTCTCCTAATGATCATTAGGTAAATAGGCAGCCAATGTCAAGAATGACATTTGTTGGGTCTGGTCTCACTGGGTTTGACATTGAATGATTCATGGAGATTAAGCATAAAATGACATACAGTACGTCTGCCATTGTCTTCCATCCACCCTTGAGACAACGTGCGGCATGAAATTTAATTGCCTGTGCTAAACTATTCCCTTGGCTCTTATTGCTTTAACATGTACACTCTGGTTTTGGCTAAAGCTAAAACTCTATCTTCTGCTCTGATATCACCTTCCTAATGCATTGCTTCAGTTACTGTCAGTTGTGTGCATGAGTGGTGACAGAGACAAGCCGTGAAATGCTAGGGAAAGCGGAAGAGGGATGGAGGAGGGTCCTCATAGGGTTTATGCAGCTCGGAACAAAAAACAGCAGTGGCAATGGCTGACAGGAAAAGGCTATAGAGGGGAAACAAGGCTAGCTTCACACCATATAGGTACAATGTGCATTTCCGCACAGTTTCTGTATGTTGCCCGTAGGAAAGCCCATTTTTTTTTAATCAATGGCCTTTTCTACACACGAGAAACATGGAAAAGAAGTCCCTGACCCTTTTCCAAAAAAAAACATGGTGCACTCATGCTTTGGCACGCCTGTTTACAGATGTGTGGGGTTCCATAAACAATAAGGCCCCATTCATACCTCAGTGTTTTGTAGCTTAAAGCTCGAAGCTCCAAAATGCTGTAGGAGAGAAAAAAAATAAATTATTCTCTATGGAGATGGTTCACATCTCCACTACAAGTCGCCTGAAGCTCAATAAAGTTCTGGAGCTTTTTTTTTGTAGCTTGAATCGGGCACATTGGTGTGTTTTTAAAGCGTTTTTTTTTTTGTTTCATAGAAATGCATGGAAACGCTTGATTCAAGCATTTTTGGGCGTTTTGTCGTGTGTTTTTGAACATGTTTCTACACAAATGTAATAATTAAATGAAATAAATAAATAAAAACAATAAATAAATTATATTAAAAAAATAGAATAAAAATAAATAAAAGCCCCTAACCCCAAACCTTAACCCTAATATTTACCCCTAATATTCACCCCTAACCCTGATTCTAAAGCTTAACCCCTAAACTAACAAAATAAATAAGAAGAAATCTAATTAATTAATTAACCCCTAACCCTAACCTTTAAACCCCAACCATTTAACCCTTTATTAAAAATAATCAATGAAAAATAAATAAATAAAAGTAAATAAAAGCAAATAAAAAAATTGAAAAACATAGCAACACATGATAAAACAGATGACAGACAGACACACAGATGACACTGATGATGATATTTTTCTCTATTGGCTAATTATAAAACTAATTAAAAAACTATTGACTTTAAAAACTCTGTAAACAAACATTCAAAAAACGAGCGTACAAGTGCTCGAAAAAAAATGTTTAAAAACACGACGGTCAGTTGTGAATGCAGCCTAATGCCGCGTACACATGGGCGGACTTTCCAAAGGACTTTTGAACGAACGGACTTGCCTAAATACCATCACACCAAAGTCTGACGGAGACGACCGGACTAAAATAAGGAAGTTGATAGCCGGTAGCCAATAGCTGCCCTAGCGTGGGTTTTTGTCCGTCGGGCTAGCATACAGACGAGCGGATTTTTGGACCGGACTCGGGTCCGTCGGACAAATTTGAAACATGTTCCAAATCTAAAGTCCGTCAGATTTTTTGACCGAAAAAGTCAGCTGGAGGTCCGAGTGGAGCCCACACACGGTCGGGTTGTCCGGCGGATTCGGTCCGTCGGACCAGTCCGGTCGATAAGTCCGCCCGTGTGTACACGGCATAAGGCTAGGTTTGCACCATACATGTGTGACGGAGTGTACGTGGTGCGTTCCCTGCGCGTTGTTCTTAGGGCAGCCCATTGAAATCAATATGTGAGAAATGTGAAGAAGTCCCTGACCCTTTTCCAAAAAATGTGCCACACACAACCACATGTCGCTGTGGTTGAGCAATCCGTGCAACATTTGTTTTTACAGAAATGTTACACTAGTCCAATCTATAATTTAAAAACAAAAAACAAAAAACAAAAACAAAATATATATATATATATATATATATATATATACAAAACTGTAATGGAAAAGGGGAACTTAGTTTTAAAGGGTAAACAACTCTGAAAAAGGGGCAGTTGGGAGGTGTGTAACAGTGTAACAGTTGGCAAGCTGGAACATGCTGACCAATTATCTATTGATAGGTTTCACATAGATGAGCAATGGGTGTGACTAATACTGCCGGAAAATAAATGGCCTGAGATTTTTTGTCTCCTTTTTTTTTTTTGTTGTTGTCAGCTGTCAGGCACATGATGGTCAATGGGGGGTGGATGACACACCAGCACTGCTGGCGGGCACAGATGTGAAGGCTGCCTCCTGTCAGTAGGTTGCCCTGACAATATCTGCCAGCGTGGGAATAGAAAGAGCAGCGAGAATGTCATGGACCGTGGGACAGCTGAGAAACAGCATGGAGCCACCTCCCGCGGAAAACAGAAGCTCAAATATTTCAAACCATGGCTGCATATTTTACATCAAAATCCTTCAGATATTTTATTACATTTTTTTTCTTGTTTGTTTGTTTGTTTGATTTCCTTTTAATAATCCTGCAGAAATGTTTTCTTCTAAAATCTCCACCCTGATCACATATAAAAAAAATGTCCTTAACAATATTTGTATTTGTAGTGTTTTTTAAAACAGTGAACAAGAAAAAAAAAAGTATAGCAAAAATGTACTGATCCATACAGAGACAGGAAGGCGAACGGGGACAATGCCAGATTTAATAATGATAATGTTAGGATGTGCAGTTTGAATAAGACATAATAACAAAGTCTGTAGACAACGTAATATTTTTTAAATCAGTAAAACATAAAGTCATAAGGTCAGTTTGTGGAATCAGTATTAGGGCATGAGATATATGGATTGGAAGTGAGACGAATAATAATAATAAATTAAAATAGTAATAATAGTAAATAATAATAACTTTTTTTTTTTTTTTTTACTATTCTTATTTTAATGTATTATTAATTTTGTTCTCACTTCCATTCCATATATCTCATGTCTCAATACCGATATCATCATTAATATTTTGTTTTATTATAATTGAATAACTTGTTATAAAAGGCTTAGCATACATCACGTGACAAAATGTTAAAATTCCTTTAAAAAAAAAAGAAAAATTAATAAAATGTGCTCTCCTTATTTTTTAATTGCTTTTCTATTAAAATGAGTTTATTAGAACCTTACTGACTTGGCTGAGTGGAGGATCTTATTGAGGCACTGGGGTTACCATCATGTAACCAGGGGAGTGGTGACGATACGCTGCTGTGAGTGATAATTCCCAGTGCCCTGCGCTCCACAATGAGCTCCAATCCTGCCCCCTTGTACTTGGCAAAAGCCATGGCCGAGCCAGGAAAATTAGGACCTGACAGGTTCTCTTTAATAAAAGCTGGTGCATTTTTTTCTCTAAAACTACAGGTGGCGCTATTGTAGTTGCTGGTTATTGGCTTTACAGTTTATAGCTACAGAGTACATTGTACACTCTCTTTTTTAATCTTTTTTTTATTCTTCAGATTGTTGATTTTTTTATCCCATGGCCAATCTATGATTTTTTTTTTTTTTTTAAGTAAATAGTCCATATTTATTTTTTTATATATACCTTCTATAAACTCAGGATATCTTATGAACAGGAAACCGTGTTAGTTGTTGGTATATATATTCATTAATAACTGTATGGTAAGTCCAGATGCTGCTATTAAAGTGTAATTAAACCAAATTAAAAAAAAAAACATAATATTTTGAAAGAAAATAAAAATCCAAAATGAAATCCTTATTTTTTTTAATCCTTTTTTTTTTTCAAACATACTTTTTACTTTTTGCCAGTTAAACCATTGCAGAGTTGTGGTTCTCAGGGCAGGCTTTTTGGTCTGTGCGCAGGTCACAGCTCAGCACATGCAATAGATGGGAAGGATGTGGCCGGCTACAGGTCAGCTGCATTAGGTCTGATTCACACCTTTGCATTTTTAGTGCTTTTTGCATTTTGCAGATTTGCACTACAGTCCATTTAACCTGGTTTCCTATGGAACACGTTCTGTAGTGCAAATCTGCAAAATGCAAAAAGCACTAAAAATGCGTAGGTGTGAATCAGACCTAATGCAGCTGACCTGTAGCCGGCCACATCCTGAATCAGGCCTAAAGAGTAGGTTACAGCCACATTAAGGCCTGATTCACACCTATGCAGGTTGCAGTTTGCATATTGCAGGTGCATTTTGCGTTTTTCAACAGACGCTTTTGATCCATTGAAGTCTATGGAAGCAAAAACCCGAAAAAAAGTCCCTGGCCCCTTCCATAAAATGCACAGATGAACTACATCTATAGGAAACCATGTTAAATGGACTGTAGTGTGTTTCTGCAAAACTGAAATTGAACAAAAAAATGCATTGGTGTGAACCAGGCCTTAAGGCTACAAATATGATACAATATTAGCTTGTGATGCAGAAGGAGTGGGTGTCCTAGGGTGACTACGCCTAAATAGTAGTGCACTAAGGGGTTCATTTACTAAAACTCGGGAGTGCAAAATATGGTGCAGCTGTGCATGGTGGCCAATCAGCTTCAACCTTCAGCTTGTTCAGTTATGCTTTGACAAAAAAAAAAAGCTGATTGGTTTCTATGCAGAGCTGCACCAGATTTTGCAATCTCCAGTTTTAGTAAATCAACCCTTTAACATTTGTGACGTGGCAAACTATGAAATCTCCAAATGCAGCGCACAATTCTCTTCTTCTTTACTGGGATAATAACGAAGCTGCTTTGCTGGTGATACTGATGGAGTTATTGCAAACTTATTTTCAAAGGATTTTTTTTTCTAGTGATATTAACCTTCTATGAGGAGGTGAGTTGCCATCTAGATAAAGGAAGGCCCGTAGACATGGTGTATCTGGATTTTGCAAAAGCATTTGACACAGTTCCCCATAAACGTTTACTGTACAAAATAAGGTCAGTTGGCATGGACCATAGGGTGAGTACATGGATTGAAAACTGGCTACAAGGGCGTGTTCAGAGGGTGGTGATAAATGGGGAGTACTCGGAATGGTCAGGAATGGGTAGTGGGGTCCCCCAGGGTTCTGTGCTGGGACCAATCCGATTTAATTTGTTTATAAACGACCTGGAGGATGGGATAAACAGTTCAATCTCTGTATTTGCAGACGATACTAAGCTAAGCAGGGCAATAACTTCTCCGCAGGATGTGGAAACCTTGCAAGAAGATCTGAACAAATGAATGGGGTGGGCAACTACATGGCAAATGAGGTTCAATGTAGAAAAATGTAAAATAATGCATTTGGGTGGCAAAAATATGAATGCAATCTATACACTGGGGGGAGAACCTCTGGGGGAATCTAGGATGGAAAAGGACCTGGGGCTCCTAGTAGATGATAGGCTCAGCAATGGCATGCAATGCCAAGCTGCTGCTAATAAAGCAAACAGAATATTGGCATTAAAAGGGGGATCAACTCCAGAGATAAAACGATAATTCTCCCACTCTACAAGACTCTGGTCCGGCCACACCTGGAATTCGCTGTCCAGTTCTGGGCACCAGTCCTCAGGAGGGATGTACTGGA
Organism: Lithobates clamitans; assembly: GCA_037952925.1. Taxonomy (NCBI): domain Eukaryota; kingdom Metazoa; phylum Chordata; class Amphibia; order Anura; family Ranidae; genus Lithobates; species Lithobates clamitans. Next base: position 251,633 of record JBBGZY010000614.1, on the reverse strand, counting down.
AATGGAGCGAGTACAAAGAAGGGCAACAAAGCAAATAAAGGGTCTGGAGGATCTTAGTTATGAGGAAAGGTTGTGAGCACTGAACTTATTCTCTCTGGAGAAGAGATGCTTGAGAGGGGATATGATTTCAATTTACAAATACTGTACTGGTGACCCCACAATAGGGATAAAACTTTTTCGCAGAAGAGAGTTTAACAAGACTCGTGGCCACTCATTACAATTAGAAGAAAAGAGGTTTAACCTTAAACTATGTAGAGGGTTCTTTACTGTAAGAGCGCCAAGGATGTGGAATTTCCTTCCACAGGTGGTGGTCTCAGCGGGGAGCATTGATAGCTTCAAGAAACTATTAGATAATCACCTGAATGACCGCAACATACAGGGATATATAATGTAATACTGACACATAATCACACACATAGGTTGGACTTGATGGACTTGTGTCTTTTTTCAACCTCACCTACTATGTAACTATGTAACTATATCAAGAATAATATTATTATTCTTGTTTTTTCTTTTTTTTTCTTTTTTTGGGCAAGTTACCACAACACCATTATCCCGTAGTTTTTAAGATCAAAGATACAACTATGTTGGTGTCCCTTGTCAATTTTACATTGTATTATTTTAAATGTAACTGCCTACTCCTAAACTGTCATTTGAAGTAAAACACATAGCCAAGTATTATTCGACACAATTTTTTTTTTGTGCATTAAAAAAAGATAACAAATAAAATTAGACATGCTATCTGCCAATAGAACTTAACCAAAAAGTGCATTCTATGCATCCAAAAATATAGAAAATATAACAAATCAAATTATTATTATTCAAACAAAAAATACAATAAAAGCCTCATGCATGTGTCCTGCTTTTTAATATAGGGGGTCAACAATGCCAAGAGTTGGTGAAAGCAGGGGTCCGTCATCCGGAGATAATTATGAAAAACATTGGGATTATTCTCCTGGAGCTCCCACAGCAAAGGCATATGACATAATTGGTCACGATTAATAAAGCAACCAATTTTTGGTCCAAGAACTCCTCCTCCTCCTGATCCTGGACTGGACTTGGGTCAAAGCAATAACTCCAAGGCCAATAATAAATAACAGGTTATCTCCTCCGATTCTGCAAAATGTCTGGTTGACGAACGGCCGTTCAGAAATGAACTGAAAAGCACGAAATGAAAAGCGCAAACTGAATAGCGCTAAATGAAAAGCGCGAATCAACACTCACCAAACTTCTACTAACACGAAATTAGCAGAAGGAGCTCAAAGGGTGGCGCTAAAGAGCTGAAAAACCACGTAGTACATCACTACATTCGTGTTTGTTGACCGACAATTCCTTGCCGTTTGTAAGCAAGACAAAATCCAGGCACACGCCTTCAGACGAAAGTCCGAAGTTTTGTTTGCGGAAAATACGATCGTGTATACGAGGCTTTACTGTGAAGAAACCTTTCCATATTTGGAGATGAAACCTCTCTTCCTCCAGATGTAAACCTCTCTTCCTCTGTGATGACCTTAAAGTGAATAACTCAACACCAAGTTCACTATATTGACCATGACCACTTATGTATTTATACATTTTCATCACATCCCCCCTTAATCTCCTCTTCTCAAGGGGCAATAAATTCAGTTCCTCTAATCTTTCCTCATAGCTGAGCTTCTCCATGCCTCTTATCAGTTTGGTTGCCCTTCTCTGCACTTTCTCCAGTTCCCTGATATCCTTTTTGAAAACTGGTGCCCAAAACTGAACTGCATATTCCAGATGAGGTCTTACTAATAATTTGTATAGGGGCAAAATGATATCTCTCTCTGGAGTCCATACCTCTCTTAATACAAAAAGGGAAGTGCATAACTTTACATTTATTAACATTAAACCTAATTTGCCACACAATTGCCTAATTGGCTTGTAAATTCATCCTGTACGGACATTATTCCACTCCATAGCTTGATGTCAACTGCAGATCTGTGCAATCATCTCAGATCATCTGGTGTTATCTGCAAAGACTGAAATATTACTTTTAACCCCAGACCCGATACTTGCACAATATTTGTTATCCTAATGCATAGACTGCATTAAGGTAAAAAAAAAACCTTTACCTTTAGAACCACTTTAATGAAGAACATAAGATCAACCCATATCAGGATAGCAAAAAAACAAACTAATATTTTCAGTTTTGGGAGGAACAAATCACTCTCAGATTTCTTCTTTGTCTATGTGAGTGAATTTTGCTACTCCTCTTAGATTTGTAGTTTTGTAACGGTCTAAGACTAAAGCTACATTATGCAGCCATAGGGTCAGATGACTTTCATCTGAGGCTTCTTACACAGGCACCCTTCTGTGAGCCGCGCCTGAAACAAACGCCACTTTCCAGCACAATTTATAACCCGTACAACACACTGTACTTTCTACGACGCTTCTTCACCCTTTACCTACCCACTAACCAATAAATCTAACGGACAACTGTATCATCAGGGTAGTCAGATTAATTCTTCCTTAGCTTCAGGGCAATGTGATTCTCCGACAGCAAGGTTAATGCGCGTAGAGAGGTAATTCCATTGTATATAAAGTTTTATTTATTTGAATGACAACGCTATGATTTATATGCCGGCACTGAGAACATTACCCTGACCTGTTTCAACTTCAATTCCAACAGATTGAGCTTCATTCACCAAAAACGCATCATGTTAATGATCTGTTCTATTAGCAACATTACCAGAGATGAAGAGGAATCATTTCAGGAAGAACACATCACATCTTTAGCTCTACCCAACCCAATGATGATGTGATCAAGTGTTAGAAGAAAAACTGAATACAAAATGTATCCTTTTAAATAGACATTGGGGTTGGTTTGCTAAATGAGTGAAGACTGTCTGTTAAAGTGTATCTAAAGCCAAGACCAAAAAAAAGTAATGTATTGCAGCTTACTAGTCCTAAAAAGTGGCAGCACCATGAGTTTTTCTTTCTTGGCATGGTTTGACATGCACCGCAGTGCGCACATACAAAACTAACAACAGGTGCAATAAAAAAAGTACATGGGATGTAACACATGGTCTTCCTCCGAAGAGAAAGAAAGGACCCTATCCCTAAATTCTCAGGGTGCAATATTCCTGACGGGGACAAGGTAATGATGGTCCACCCAGCCAAAACCAGGCATACCCCATTCTTCAGGAGACCTACCGAGGCAAGATCCACCCAAGTACTTGGTGGGGCTTCCCTGAAGAGAGACCCCACCTGGCCATAGGGACACATACCTTCTCCTCCGAGACTTTCAGGGCAAGTCCAAGAACCTACACTCTACTGGTAGTGAGAGAGTAAAGTGCCACGTGCATGTGCAAAAGGTACAAAAATAAATAAGTGCCACAGTGCAGGACATTGGCTGGCCTTCCAATGGTGAATGCAATACGGGCAGTGGCTAACACTTACATGGTTAGCACTTCTGCCTGGCAGCACTAGAGTAGGTGGTTTGAATCCTGGAGTTTGCATGTTCTCCCTGTACCTGCATGGGTTTCCACCGGGTACTCTGGTGGTTTCTTCCCACACTCCAAAGACATTCTGGTAGGTTAATTGGCTCCTGTCTAAATTGGCCCTAGTATGTGTATGTATGAATGTGAGTTAGGGACATTAGACTGTAAGCTCTTTGAGGGCAGGGACTGATGTGAATGGAATCGCTAGGTAAATTGTTGCAGCTATTTAAGTACCTGTAATAAATAAATACAATCAGTTTAGCATTGCTTTTTAGACATCTGTAGACCTCAACAGATAGGTTCTCTTATGGTCAACTCTCCATGTAGCATCTCCTCTTATGGTCATCTCTCCATGTAGCATCTCCTCTTATGGTTAGCTCTCCTTATGGCCTCTTCTTTAATCCCTATTTTGGTACTGGTAGCCTCATCTTGAACATTGCAGGTGTTTTGCAGTGCTGACAAGGGATTAGCAGCCATTGGAAGGACATGAAAGGGTCCTTCCCAGAAGCCTCTACTGCTTCATTAAACCCTCATAGCAAACCTTACGAGAACCGCGGCTGACTCTTAATGATTTTCCTTTCATTCCGAAAGAAGGTTAAGGGTCAGTCTGTTTGGCTTGAATCTGCTAGCGTGGCTAGTTACCAGGAGATCGATAGGCACTCTGGGCTCCCATCATCACTCTATGATGTGTCCACACAGATAATATAACACTGTCTTCCTCCAGTGCAGGGCCGATGGATCAGCAATCTAATTAAAATGAAGAGCCCCACATTCAGGCTATTTGTTTCAATGAGCTGACTGTTTTTTTCCAGATGGCATTACCTTTGTAGCCAATTTTTCTTTAGATATCACATAGGGAAACCCTGTCAGACTGTAGTCCTCTGTCGACTGCAGTACAATGCTGCCAACTGCTAGTTTGCAGCAGTTGTAAAATGTACAGAAGCTAGTAATGAAATGGGTCATATCACTTCCCAATAGCTGCTTGGTCATCTGGTCTGCCCACAGGCCATATGATTGTATCGTTCTAGCCTTGATGTGCTATAATATTAGATCGCCGTCAACTGATCCTGATGAAATAAAATATCAGGGGTATCAGTTGTTTAAAGTAAAGAGGGTAAATTATAATGTGACCTGAGCTCAACAACTTATATTATTTTTGTTTTATATATATATATATGTGTGTGTGTATACCCCTCACATTCTTGTAATTATTTTATTATATCTTTTCATGTGACAACATTGAAGAAATTACACTTTGCTACAATGTAAAGTAGTGAGTGTACAGCTTGTATAACTGTGTAAATTTGCTGCCCCTTCAAAATAACTCAACACACAGCCATTAATATCTAAACCGTTGGCAACCAAAGTGAGCACACCCCTAAGTGAGAATGTCCAAAATGGGCCCAAAGTGTCAATAATTTGTGTGGCCACAATTATTTTCCAGCACTGTCTTAACCCTCTTGGGCATGGAGTTCACCAGAGCTTCACAGGTTGCCACTGGAGTCCTCTTCCTCTCCTCCATGATGACATCACAGAGCTGGTGGATGATAGAGGCCTTGCGCTCCTCCACCTTCTGTTTGAGGATGTCTCACAGATTCTCAATAGGGTTTAGGTCTGGAGACATGCTTGGCGAGTCCATCACCTTTACCCTCAGCTTCTTTAGCACAGCAGTGGTCGCAATTAGTTTATGTGAAATCATGTGTTGACAACCATGTTCATTGGGATGATTCTACCTTCAGGATTTGACTTGTTCACTCATCATCCACTTGAGAATCAGGAACATACCATTAGGAGGAGACCTAGACTTAGGTAACCTTGTCTTTCAGACAAGACATTTGTAAAGGATATACAGTATCTCACAAAAGTGAGTACACCCCTCACATTTTTGTATATATTTTATTATATCTTTTCATGTGACAACACTGAAGAAATGACACTTTACTACAATGTAAAGTAGTGAGTGTACAGCTTCTATAACAGGACAGGTTGTCACTGGAGTCCTCTTCCACTCCTCCATGACGATATCATGGAGCTGGTGGATGTTAGAGACCTTGCGCTCCTCCACCTTTCGTTTGAGGATGCCCCACAGATGCTCATTAGGGTTTAGATCTGGAGACATGCTTGGCCAGTCCATCACCTTTACCCTCAGCTTCTTTAGCGAGGCAGTGGTCATCTTGAACATGTGTTTGGGGTCGTTATCATGTTGGAATACTGTCCTGCGGCCCAGTCTCCGAAGGAAGGGGATCATACTCTGTTTCAGTATGTCAAAGTACATGTTGGCATTCATGGTTCCCTCAATGAACTGTAGCTCTCCAGTGCCGGCAGCACTCATGCAGCCCCAGACCATGACACTTCCACCACCATGCTTGACTGTAGGCAAGACACACTTGTCTTCGTACTCCTCACCTGGTTGCCACCACACACGCTTGACACAATCTGAACCAAATACTTTTATCTTGGTCTCATCAGACCATAGGACATGGTTCCAGTAATCCATGTCCTTAGTCTGCTTGTCTTCAGCAAACTGTTTGTGGGCTTTCTTGTGCATCGTCTTCAGAAAAGGCTTCCTTCTGGAACGACAGCCATGCAGACCAATTTGATGCAGTGTGTGGCGTATGGTCTGAGCACTGACAGGCTGATCCCGATCCATACCTTCAACCTCTGCAGCAATGCTGGCAGCACTCATATGTCTATTTCCCAAAGACAACCTCTGGATATGACGCTGAGCACGTGCACTCAACTTCTTCGGTCGACCATGGCGAGGCCTGTTCTGAGTGGAACCTGTCCTGGTAAACCGCTGTTTGTTCTTGGCCACCATGGTGCAATTCAGTTTCAGGGTCCTGGCAATCTTCTTATAGCCTAAGCCATCTTTATGTAGAGCAACAATTCTTTTTTTTAGATCCTCAGAGAGTTCTTCGCCATGTTTAACTTCCAGTGACCAGTATGAGAGAGTGAGAGCGATAACACCAAATGCCTGTTCCCCATTCACACCTGAGACCCTGTAACACTAACGAGCCACATGACACCGGGGAGGGAAAATAGCTAATTGGGCGCAATTTGGATATCACTTAGGGGCGTACTCACTTTTGTTGCCAGTGGGTTAGACATTAATGGCTGTGTGTTTAAATTTACACTGTTATACAAGCTGTACACTCACTACTTTACATTGTAGCAAAGTGTCATTTCTTTAGTGTTGTCACATTAAAAGATATAATAACACATTTACAAAAATGTGAGGGGTGTACTCACTTTTGTGAGATACTGTATATATTATACTTTTTTTTTTTTTTTTTTACACATCTTACCCTTTGCCTCAAAGGCTCTTCTTTGCCTCTAATGAAATAACTGGGGCTCGAAATGGGCACCCTGTATCACTTCTGCCAGATGCAGAACATCCTTAGGACTACATTTCCCATGAGCACGGTAAGATGAGTGGGGTCAGTCCTGAGTGGAGGAAATGAGAAGTTTTATCAGCAATGACAACGCTGATAATCCTGCTCCTAATAATACAGAACTGTAGTGCTTTAGGCAGGGAGACAACACTACAGTAGTTTCACTTCAGGCCAAAAGGTGTTGTCACCCTCCTGGAGAAAAGCAGGCTTGACTGGCAGGATCACTAGGTGTTTATGCATACATATAAGAATCAAAATGAGCAATGTTTAGCATCAATTCAGCGAGATGTAGGGGCCGGGTAATTATAAAAAAATTATAAAATTGTGGTATAGGTGTACTTTAAAAACACTTGAAATATATATTTAATATTCCAGCAGTTCCCTGTCTGCTTATTGGGCAAATAACACCACATATACAGTGCATGCTCCCACTGCCTGAAAGCAGCAATGTACCATGCAGTAGTGCCTTATGACCTCACAGTGCCTAAGATTCTCAGCTGAAGCTTTGCTGTAGAAAGGGATTGTGGAAAGAACTATAATGCCAGATTTCAGCAGTTCTGCTGTCAGGGGCAGATTTCCACCAAATTTTTCCTTGATCTAGGAAGTCGGAAGTGATTCAATCTACCGGCCTCCACTCAAAATTAAAACATCCATTTTAGGTGGATAGATCCTTAAAATTGAAAAGAAAAAAAAAAAAAGACACAAGGCAAGAAATGAAGAAACATTTTTTATCTTTATATTGAATGGCAGTTCCTATTTGGGGACTATTGTCACAATCCATCAAAAGTCCCCATTGGCTGTGCGTTTTCCTGCGGAGCTCCTGGAGAAGAGTCCCTGTCATTTATCAAGCGTTACAGAGATGAAACAGTGTCCTGGGGATTTGTGCGCCGTGGTCGGCGGGCCCATGGGGCTGATTTATGAAGCACTTATGTCATAAAAAGATTGGATGAGCTGCAGACTGCCAGTAACATCACTGTATATCATGGGGCCGGGAGCTGCCGGAGTGGATAACCTGGATTCATAAGGTATCATGAGCCAATGCTACTTACTGGGGGCTAGTATAGGGTTATCATGAATCCCCCCAGGTTAAATCTAACAGGACTATCAACTTTCTATCACAAGCAGTATACAGATATCCAACCACCCATACCGCTCCACACTTAAAGCTGAAGGTTAATCTGCTTATATTTTGCCTCTACCAAACCCCCCCCCACACACACACCCACATCAATGTGCTAATGCAAAAAGTGCACCTAGCATCACATACATTTTTTTATTCACATTAAGCACATGCATGCTAAAGTGTAACAGACGTTTGTTATGTCTCACAGAGATCACATTATTCCACGTGACAATGACTTTATCCGCATTTTTCTCTCCAAAAGAATGGAGCCGTCTCTGTTAAGACATTATTAAGGGTCAGCATCTACTTCCAGGGCTGAGATCCAGTCTCACAGATGACGCAGGCTTGTAAATCATGGTTCCTGAGCAGTTTCAAGCCACATGCTTTCTGAATAATGTCAGACAGTCTGGGTTTTGAATCACGTGCTTCAAAACCTGGACTGTCCGGGTGAATCCCGAACAGGTGGCAACCCTATCCATGCCCTGTGCCCTGGGCCGTATTTTACTATCACAGGGATGCACAGGTGATGCGTGCATCCCCATACCGGCATCCTATTTTAGTCTTTTGGGACAAGTGGCTGCATGGACACAACCACGATGTCCCTATATTACATGCAGGTGCATGCGGGTGTGGGTCCACAACTGCACACAGGGTGTGTCCATGCAGCCACATCATCCAGGAAAATAAAATGAGACGCTGCCACGGAGAGCACGCAGCACCTGTGCCGATAAAAGGCAGCCCTGTGTGGGGCACAAAGCAAATCGCCCTGCATGAGAATGTTCACTGGAGGAGAGAAAACCTTACCCTAGGCAAAGTCACTGTTCAGCTTTTTATTAATAAAAGGTTAAAAAAAATAAAAAATACACATATATATATATATATCTCGTATAATAATAATAATAATAATATATATATATATATATATATATATATATATATATAAAAACAACGGGACACGTTCTCCAATGCTAAACATTTTTTATCGAATTGCTCTTCAAAACAAAACAGTGTAATGCTTTGTTTTGAAGAGCAATTAGATAAAAAATATTTTGCATTGGAGAACGTGTCCCATTGTTTTTCTTCTATTGAATATTGGTGGAAGATTGGGAGTCCAATCACCGAATCGTGACACCGAACTCCAGAAAGAAATAGAGAAACAGAGGAAGTAACCCACCCTATTCCTATTTGTATATATATATATAGATAGATAGATAGATAGATAGATAGATAGATAGATAGATAGATAGATAGATAGATAGATAGATAGATATTTTTATATACACACATATATATATACCTTTTTATATATTTCTATTCATATATATCTATATATATATATATTTATATATATAAAATTATATTTTGTTATATTTATTTTGTATTTATTATTTATCAAAATGTTATTATTTTACATCATAACATTATTTTATAAATATACATATATGCGAACTGTATATGAGCCACTTTATGTTATCCAAAAATAAGACCTGTGACATCTGCTTCCTCCCAACCCATAATTATTTTATGACCTTTTTGCTCCATTTTAGATTGTAAGCTCCCAGAAGCAGGACCCTCCTCACCCTCTTGTCCTTAACTGTATTGTAAGTGTACTGAGTTGTTTTGTATTGTGAATCACTGTGTAGACTGTTGGCACAATATAAATCCTGTATAATTAAAATAATCTAAAATAATGAAAATAGTAATATTAAAAGTAATATTAATAATATCGTAATAATAATAATAAGTTTGTATGTAGATGCATGTATCAAACTGAACCATCCGCACCAAATAAAGAGTCTTTCACAGTGGTATTAAACCATTTTTATTCCCCCGATACGCACACCGGTCTCACCACGTAGGCTCCGAGCATTTTTATTTTCTTCCCCATCAAAGTCGCCGGAGGCATTAAAGCAACACACCAGATAAAATCTCGGAGGACTGCTCGGCGTTGACCTGTGCAAGTTAAGCTCTGTAGGCAGCGAGATTTTATTACATTCGTGCTGCGGACTTGTTACGGGAAAGCCTACAACAGCTCCAGGGTCTAAAGTCTTCCATTTATCTATCCGAGAGAATTGTAAAGGGCTAGACAGTGAGCCCTTCAAGCAGTGCTCTAGAGGTGACCTGTAGGCTTTTCTTGAAAGGCGATCTGAGTCAGTTTTGAAATGAGATGCCAACTCTGCTGTCCAGGCCCATGAACTCAATCTGATAAAGTGACCCCCCCACCGATTGGAGCCAGGCTCTGGTACGCATTCCCTACTAGAGTTACATATAGCCCCTACTTCATTTAAGCCCATGTTATTATTGGACGCCTCCAATAGCCTATCCAACCTCATTTCATTTGCCACCACCAAATCCATAAATCTCTTTTAAATTAGTTCTGGGATAGAAGACACGAGTTATTTCATTACAACTGAGGAGCGCTTCAGTCTTGTCCATCTACTGTTGGCTTACCCATCTTCCGGTAATGAAATCAACTGCACTTCTGCGGATTGTGGAAGATTTGTTCAACTGTAGTTTTGTGTAGCTGTAATAGAGACGAACCTACTCGCACTGATCATTATTAGGTTCAGTCCATGAGTATTCGCAAGCATGAATCTGGATTCCTTCACCAGCTTTGCCTGCCAAAGAAATATAAAGGATTTTAAAGAGGACTTGTACTAAGGCTGGCATCCTTCTGAAAATGCTGGTTGTCAGGCTGTCTTAAGCCTCGTACACACGATCAGACTTTCCGATAGGAAATGTGCGATGACAGGCTGTTGGCGGAAAATCCGACCGTGTCTATGCTCCATCGGACAATTGTTGTTGGATTTTCCGTGAACAAATGTTGGATAGCATGTTTTAACATTTTCCGTGGACAAATGTGTGTTGTCGGATTTTCCGAGCGTGTGTACACAAGTCTGTCGGACAAAAGTCCAAAGTACAAACGCGCATGCTTGGAAGCAAGAACGAGCCAGAAGTGGTCGACGTGGCAAATTATGAAATCTCCAAATGCAGCGCACATTCTCTTCTTCTTTAATGAGATAATAATGAAGCTGCTTTGCTGGTGATACTGATGGAGTTATTGCAAAAAAATTTCAAAGGCTTTTTTCTTCTAGCGATATCAAGAATAATATTATTATGCTTTTTTTTTTTTTTTTTTTGAGCAAGTTACCACAACACCATTATCCTGTAGTTTTTAAGATCAAAGATACAACTTTGATACAACTAAAGATACAATGTTGGTGTCCCTTGTCAATTTTACATTGTATTTTTTTAAATGTAACTGCCAACTCCCAAACTGTCATTTGAAGTAGAACACATAGCCAAGTATTATTCTACACAATTTTTTTATTGTGCATTAAAAAATGAAAACAAATAAAATTAGACATGCTATCTGCCAATAGAACTTAACCAAAAAGTGTATTCTATGCATCCAAATATATAGAAAATATACCAAATCAAATCATTATTCAACCAAAAAAATAATTTAAAAGCAATAACTCCAAGGCCAATAATAAATAACACGTTATCTCCTCCGATTCCACAACATGTCTGGTTGACAAACGGCCGTTCAGAAACGAACTGAAAAGCGTGAAATGAAAAGTGCAAAATGAAAAGTGTGAAATGAAAAGTGCGAAATGAAAAACGTGAAATGAAAAGTGCGAAATGAAAAGTGTGAAATGAAAATTGCGAAATGAAAAGCGTGAAATGAAAAGCGTGAATCAACACTCACCAAACGTCTACTAACACGTAATTAGCAGAAGGAGCCCAAAGGGTGGCACTAAATAACTTAAAAACAACGTAGTACGTCACTAAGTTCGTATTTGTTGGCCGACAATTCCTTGCCGTTTGTATGCAAGACAAGATTGGACCACTGCCCTTCGGACAAAAGTCCAGTTTTGTTGGCCAACAATCCGATCGTGTGTATGAGGCTTTAGGCTTCAATACTTTTTACGTTGTTTTACTGTTATTACTGTAACTAAAAGTAATCAGAATAGAAATAGAGGGAAAATCTTCCAATTAGATTGAAAATGAAAAAATTGCTTTCCTCCACAAAGAACGAAAAACTTTCAGGACACGCTGGAGAGGAAGGAAGATGCTGGCAGGAATCGTACACTATATTAACAAAAGTATTGGGATGCCTGCTTTTATACGCACATGAACTTTAACCTCCCTGGCGGTATGATTACTTCAGATTTTTGATGCTGAAAGCGTTACCAATATTTTGCACAGAAATTTGGCGTTTTATATTGTAGGCCTGTAATTCTTAGGAATAATTCACTTAAATCTGTCCAAACAAGAGTCTAGTAGACATCCCCGGTATGATAAAGTTTGAAAAACAAAATAAAAAATTCTAATATAATAAATAACTATAAATAATTATACCAAATAATAATATAATAATACTAAAAATTATTCAATAATGTAATCAAATCAAAAACACTGAAATTTGCTCAGTTGCAGAATTGTCGCTTTCGTTACTTTTAGTGTTTGGTGATGGATTTCCCCACAAATCACTATCGCTCAATTCTGCAAGTGATTCTAATTTATTATCGCTGTTTTCTAGCTGGTCTAAAGCCACTTTTGATGTAAAGGGACAGTTTTGGTTGCTATGGACAATCTCCAGTTTCCAGGCAGAAAGAACAGTTTTTATATAATAAAACTGCATGCAGGACACTGGACAGACCTCTAGGGACAAAGGGCCCGGGGATGTGTAATTATTTGATACAGTAATGTAATCTGTAAGATTACAGTATACTGTATCCATACTGTGTGTTTTACTTTTTGAATTTGGCGCCAAACTCCGTCCCTGTGCGTCGCAACGCTCTCAGGGAACGGAGCTCGGCACTGTGAATCGAGCGAGACACGGCGGCTCGCACATCACAGTGGGGAGACATCGCAGGATTCAGGGGAAAAGGTAAGTAACCTCTACAAGGATCCTGCGATGCAATCCCGAGTCTGGCTCGTGTATACCGCTTTTGGTATTGAAAATCCACCCCGAGCCAGACTCGGGAATACCGCTAGGGGGGTAATGGCATCCCAGTCGTAGTCCGTAGGGTTCAATATTGAGTTGGCCCACCCTTTGCAGCTATAACAGCTTTAAGTCTTCTGGAAAGGCTGTCCACAAGGTTTAGGAGTGTGTCTATGAGAACACTTGACCATTCTTCCAGAAGTGCATTTGTGAGGTTGGGCACTGATGGGGACGACAAGTCCTGGCTCTTAGTTTCTGCTCAAATTCATCTCAAAGGTGTTCTATTGGGTTGAGGTCATGACTCTGTGCAGACCAGTCAAGTTCCTCCACCCCAAACTCGCTCATCCATGTCTTTATGGACCTTGCTTTGTGCACTGGTTCAAATCATTTGGTGGAGGGGGGATAATGGTGTGGGGTTGTTTTTCAGGGATTGGGCTTGGCCCCTTAGTTCCAGTGAAGTAAACTCTTAAGGTGTTAGCATACCAAGACATTTTAGACAATTTCATGCTCCCAACTTTGTGGGAGCAGTTTGGGGATGGCCCTTCCTTTTGCAACATGACTGAACACCAGTGCACAAACAAGGTCCATAGACACATGGATGAGCGAAGCGAGTTTTGGGTGGAGGAATTTGACAGGACTGCACAGAGTCCTGACCTCAAGCCGATAGAACACCTTTGGGATGAATTAGAGGGGAGGCTGTGAGCCAGGCTTTCTCGTATAACATCAGTGCCTGACCTCACAAATGCACTTCTGGAAGAATGGTCAAACATTCCCATAGACACACTCCTAAACCTTGTGGACAGCCTTCCCAGAAGAGTTGAAGCTGTTATAACTGCAAAGGGTGGGCCAACTCAATATTGAACACTACAGACTAATGCCCCATACACACGGTCGGATTTTCCGATGGAAAATGTGTGATAGGACCTTGTTGTCGGAAATTCCGACTGTGTGTAGGCTCCATCACACATTTTCCATCGGATTTTCCGACACACAAAGTTGGAGAGCAGGATATAAAATTTTCCGACAACAAAATGCGTTGTCAGAAATTCCGATCGTGTGTACACAAATCCGACGGACAAAGTGCCACGCATGCTCAGAATAAATAAAGAGATGAAAGCTATTGGCCACTGCCCCGATTATAGTCCCGACGTACGTGTTTTATACCACTGCGTTCAGACCGATCGGATTTTCCAACAACTTTGTGTGACCGTGTGTATGCAAGACAAGTTTGAGCCAACATCCATCGGAAAAAATCCTAGGATTTTGTTGTCGGAATTTCCGAACAAAGTCCGACCGTGTGTACGGGGCATAAGACTGGGATGCCATTAAAGTACATGTGAGTGTAAAGGCAGGTGTCCCAATACTTTTGGTAATAAGAGTACCAATGTAACACCAGAAAATAATATCACTCCACTGACAGCCTGAGCAGAGGTGCTCCTTCCACTGCCTTCCAGCTCTGCTTCTTCATAAGATCAGCCATGTCCAATTAAACATTTATGCTTGCTTCACTTATTGACAGCACAAGCGCTTTTATAGTCAGAATACGTAGGCTGATAAATGCTCAAACACTGTTAAATGCCGTGTCGAGCAATATTGCTATATATGCCAAGTACAGCACATCGTACAGACATCCCAAGCCTTTCTCACTGTGAATTGTGCAATTTTGACATCTCAGTGTGTTTAATAAATATATTGCACTTTTTATTTATTTTTTCGGGCAATAATGATTACTTACTACAGTTTATTCAAACTTAATTTTTTTTTTTTTTTTAAAGTCCAAAGAATAGGGATGAGTGAATCACAGAGTTTCCATTTGTGCAAAAGTTCAATAAAAATTTGGATAGTTTAGCAACATTTTGCCAATTTGGAGGCAATGGAGAAGGTAAAATTAACCACTTGCTTACCAGGCTTTTTCTGGCACTTTTTGTTTGGAAGTTTAAATCAGTATTTATTGCTAGAAAATTACTTAGAACCCCCAAAATATTATAAAGGCCACAGACAGAAAATACACTCTCTGGATTGAGACAAGTACACACTATAAAGGGATATGCTTTGTTCATATTTCATGTCTGTGGTTTTTTATTATTATACATGATTTATATAGCTCCAACATTTTACACATCGCTTTACAATTTAGAGGGGGGGCAGCACAATTACAGTACAGTTCAATACAGAAGGAAGAGGAGGGCCCTGCTCATAGAGCTTACATTCTAAAGGGAGGGGGGAGGTGGTACAAAAGGTAATAGAAGCGGGGAATGGTTTGATGGGGATGGCTTGGGGACAGTTGTTAGGTGGGTGTGGGATAGGTTTATAATCACTTTAAAGATACCATAAAGGGCAAAGGGGCCTTGTCCCTGCAAAGGGGCCCCTGACCCACTAATATTTGGCAACACTACCTTTCCACTGCTTTCTTCATCCCAATCAGTCCTAAGGTCAGCTGGGGTCGGATGCTAAGAGAATTGGTGAAAAAGACCCAACATCTGACAGTTCTCAGGCCTAGAGATTGCCCTACTAGGCACAATCACTGTCACAAGGGAGGAGGTCACATGCTCCCACAAACCCAGAAGTCCCAGGTATTGCTGTGGTTGCAACAGAGGAAGGAGTGGGAAGGGAGCGGAAGGAAGGAGTGGTGAGGGAGTGGTAGAAAGGAGTGGTGAAGGAGCGGTAGGAAGGAGTGGTAGAAAGGAGTGGTGAAGGAGCGGTAGGAAGGAGTGGTGAAGGAGCGGTAGGAAGGAGCGGTAGGAAGGAGTGGTGAGGGAGCGGTAGGAAGAAGTGGTGAAGGAGTGGAAGGAAGGAGTGGGGAGGGAGCGGAAGGAAGGAGTGGGGAGGGAGTTGTAGAAAGGAGTGGTGAAGGAGCGGTAGGAAGGGGTGGTGAGGGGGTGGTAGAAAGGAGTGGTGAAGGAGCGGTAGGAAGGAGTGGTGAGGGAGCGGCAGGAAGGAGTGGTGATGGAGTGGAAGGAGGGAGTGGAGAAGGAGCAACAGGAAAGAGTGGTGAGGGAGCGGAAGGAAGGAGTGGGGAGAGAGCGGAAGTAAGGAGTAGTGAGGAAGCGGAGGGAAGGAGTGGGTAGGAAGCGGAAGGAAGGAGTGGTGAGGGAGCAGAAGGTAGGAGTGGGGGGGGGGGGTGGAAGGAAGGAGTGGTGAGGAAGCAGTGGAAGGAAGGAGTGGGGAGAGAGTGGAAGAAGGGAGTGGTAAGGAAGCGGAAGGAAGGAAGGAGTGGTGAGGGAGCGGTAGGAAGGAGTGGGTAGGGAGCAGAAGGTAGGAGTGGGGAGAGAGCAGCAGGTAGGAGTGGGGAGAGAGCTGAATGAAGGAGTGGTGAGGAAGTGGAGGGAAGGAGTGGGTAGGGAGCGGAAGGAAGGAGTGGGGATGGAGCGGAAGGAAGGAGTGGGGATGGAGCGGAAGGAAGGAGTGGGAATGGAGCGGAAGGAAGGAGTGGGGATGGAGCGGAAGGAAGGAGTGGGGATGAAGTGGAAGGAAGGAGTGGGGATGAAGTGGAAGGAAGGAGTGGGGAAGAAGTGGAAGGAAGGAGTGGGGAAGAAGTGGAAGTGAAGGGGTTGGGAGGGAGCTCCATCTACAGTACTTACAGAAAATGTTAATTGTTTTTTAAAAGATATTACAAGTTGACATTTCCCATCTCTCACGTTTCAAGATTAACAATCTTTCTGCTACATCATCGTTAGGTTAAATGTCCCCAGGATTACGAGTGACACATCATAGCATATCATATTAAGCAGGCTCTGTACATTTTCCAGAAATATAAAATATGGGGGGAAAAAAAAAGAGTGGATAGGAAGATTTATTATCCGCTGTCATCGCCATCAACAAAATATCATATTTGTTGCTAAGCGATGGCATTACAAATTGAAAATTCAACTCAAAGCAATGTACAATGTGCTATTAATAACAGGGAGGCAATAATAATTCCCTGTCATTTTAAACTGGCAAGAGCTAGCTCCTGGGGAACTTTCACAACGGCGGCAACTTTTTGAAAACTTGTTGTGGGTTTTGAGATGGTGAGAAGGCACATTTATACTCCAATCACACCGCTGTCATCAAAGTAAATAGGTTTTATAATATCCAAAAAAAAAAAAGCACAAATGATACTCCTATTATTGAATGAGACTCCAAGGTTTTAATTGTATTTTGTTATTATTAATATGATGTATTTAAATCCTTTTATATATAAAGATTAGCTGAAAACTGTAGGTAGATCAGGAAAGTCAAAGATTAAGAATAACAAGACAGACAGAGAGAGGGAGACAGAAAGAGAGAGAGAGAGAGAGAGAGAGAGACAGAGAGAGGGAGAAAGACAGAGAGAGAGAGCAACAGAGAGAGGGAGACAGAGAGAGAGAGCAACAGAGAGAGGGAGACAGAGAGAGAGAGCAACAGAGAGAGGGAGACAGAGAGAGAGAGCAACAGAGAGAGGGAGACAGAGAGAGAGAGACAGAGAGAGGGAGACAGACAGAGACAGACAGAGAGAGGGAGACAGAGAGAGAGATAGAGACAGAGAGAGAGAGACAGAGAGAGAGAGAGAGGGAAAGATAGAGACAGAGAGAGAGAGAGAGATAGAGACAGAGAGAGGGAGACAGAAATAGACAGACAGAGAGAGAGAGAGACAAAGAGATACAGAGAGAGAAGGAGACAGAGAGAGAGATAGAGACAGAGAGAGGGAGACAGAGAGAGAGAGAGAGAGAGACAGAGAGAGAGAGAGAGAGAGACAGAGATACAGAGAGAGAGGGAGACAGAGAGAGAGAGGGAGTGAGAGAGAGATAGAGAGAGGGAGAGAGGGGCGGAGAGAAGGGGATGGGAGAGAGAGAAAGAGGGAGAGTGACCGGCAGAGACAGAGAGAGAGAGAGAGAGAGAGAGAGATGGAGAGAGAGATGAAGAGAGAGAGTGAGAGCGAGAGAGAGATGTAGAGAGAGCGAGACAGAGAGAGAGAGAGGGAGATGGAGAGAGAGAGGGAGAGAGAAAGAGGGAGAGTGAGAGGCAGAGACAGAGAGAGAGATGGAGAGAGAGCGAGACAGAGAGAGAAAGAGAGAGATGGAGAGCGAGAGACAGAGACAGGGAGAGAGACAGAGAGAGAGTGAGAGAAAGAGAGAGAGGCGGAGAGAATGGGAGAGGGGGATGGGGGGGAGAGGAGAGAGAGAGAAAGGGAGAGGGAGAGAGAGAGAGAGAGAGAGAGAGAGAGAGAGAAAAGTGTGCTCAAGTGTGGGAGCACAACAAAGCAAAGGCTTAGGCCCAATGTCCAAAGTATGCATTGAGGCTTGTTTAGTTGTTCAGATGTATATATGCTTTACTTTCTATACACCTTTTTGATTTTGTTACTGACTACGTTACAGCAGACTAAATAAAAAAAAAAAAAAATACAAAAAAAAAAGATTACAGATTAGACTTTAAATTTATAAACCGTAAAAATGCACCAGCTGAAATTTAGATGTTTATTTTTCTAACACAGCTTTTTGAGCCGCTCAGAATTGTGAAGGTCATGCCCTGAGAATTATAAGAGATATAGATATGCTTTTTCCTAAATTACTCTTGGATTGTTGATTAAACTACATTTACATGTTGCAATGTACTGTACATTTTTAGTTTTATTCTTTTATTTCATCCATTAAAGATATTTTTCCCTTCAAAAGATGTGACCTCAGATTACAGTGACTACATAAACAAATGTGGTTCTTCAATTTAGGCACTAATCATCAGAAATCACTCTTTTATTTCATTCTGTATGAAGACAAATATTTTCTTATCCGTTGCAATATTTTTGGAAGAGTTGAGGGGCATAATACAATACAGCTACCAGCAATGTCAGATTGCCTACCAATGTTTTTGTTTACTAATATGGTGGAACTTTAAGGCTTGGGTCACAGTACTGCATTCCAGGAACATGCACAGAATCACATGCGTTCCTGACATGCAGAGAAATGAGCTGCTGTTTAGCTGACACACAGTATTACAGTAAAAAACCTTCTGGGTGCAGCTCCCCCCCCAGCCCCCCCTTATACTTACCTGAGCCCCATCTCGATCCAGCGATGTGCATGAGAGCAGCGGCTGTCCCGGGTCTCTTTCTCCTGATTGGCTTACACAGCAGCGGGAGCTAATGAGGAGAGAGCCGGGGGCAGGGCCGAGTCACACTCTGTGTGTGAGTGGACACACAGACTGTGTCTCAGGAGTGAGCCGCATGAGTGCCCCCATAGCAAGCAGCCTGCTATGGGGCCACTCGGCAGGGAGGAGTAGCCAGGAGCGCCGGCTGGGAACCCAAAAAGAAGAGGATTGGGACTGCTCTGCGCAAAATTATGAAGTGTCTTAAACATTACAGATCAAGTCCAGTTGCATGTGACTTACAATTACTATCTATGGTAATAGTTAGTATAAGTTACAAAGTGTCTTCAACATTACAAGTCCAGTTGAATGTGACTAACTACTACTAACTATGGGAAATTGGGAAATGCTAGTACCAGAGCAGAGCAGAGTTGCCATACATGCAACGTGCACGAGCAAATGCACGCACATAGATGTGAACCAAGGATTACTACTACTTGGCTTACTGGCACCAACAATGGGATTATGTAGCTAGAACAAGGTGGTTCCCCAACTTTCACACCTTCCATCCTGTTCTTGGACAACTTCTTCACATTCCATGGAAATTGAATTAAGGAATTTTAAGGTGTAGATATAAATGTTGGGGTATCAGCCTGGTGCTTATTGGAACTGAAAAAGTGGCCTGTATAAGTAATGAGGTGTCTTCGGCATTACAGAACAAGTCCAGTTGCATGTGACTTACAATTACTATCTATGGGAATAGTTAGTACCAGAACAGAGAGAACGTGTCCTCTAGTTGGATAGCTTGGACCATAGTTTGGATATCAGTAGCATTGTATTACAAAATACTTATTATAATTAAATCTGCTTTAACCTTAGCCAAGGTAGAGTGACATCTGCAAGGTAGAGTGACATCTGCAGACACAAAACCTGACCCACCTATCCTTTGCAGGACAGAATTGAGAGGATTTGGGTGAAATCTGTTCTACATATTGATTCATGGGCCAATATTTAGGCTGTAACTGTCATAGCTTATTGGCCAGGTCACTTTGTCAAAGTAGGGATTGGCACATTTTTGGCAAGGCTTCACGCTGTGTTTGAAGAATAATATTGGCAGCTGTGCCCAGTGTCGTAGCCAATGAGTTGCTGTGGCTATAATTACCCCCATGAGTGTAGAATAGGTCAAGAGGACCAAAGTGCAAAAACGATAATAGAGGATACCAAGCTAAATGTATAATGAACAATGGGAACCTGATCATAAAAAATGTAGGTGGACTAAGAGGAGAGCGATGAGGACAGGTGACTGATGTAAAGACCAGGCTTGGAGAACCTTTGACCTTAGGCATCTAATGACTATCTGAGCTAGAATGGCATTTTTGATTTTTTTGGGGGTGTGTCTGGCTATAGCTTGAATACATTAATGGTGGTAGTAAAGGGTGAGGTAGAATGTCAGTTCACATTAGAATTCCTTGCACAAGCCAACATATTTCACTAGATGACATTCTTAAAAAAATATTTCAGTATGAAACAATTTTTCTGTTAGATTCTTCTGGCTGTACTACATTAAATGCCAGTTACAAATATAGCAGTGAGATGTGCAAGATACACATTGGTATCTCCGCTGTAAGCTCTTCTCCATTGAAAGTGATCTCAATAGATTGCGGGTCTTTGAAGACAATGACTTTTCTTTGGTCCTAACACAGTTGCCTCTCCGCCTGGTCCTGCTCCCGAACCCCGCGCTATCAGAGGAGGATGAGTTCTTTATGGATTACTTTTAATAAACACCCAGATGTCAAAATAAAGCTACCTAGTTGTGCTATTTCATGTTGAGACTTTGAGATATATTTCAGTACTCCGGTGACAAGGGAAATAAGATATTTGTGACATTCAGGTGACATTTCTTATAAAACAGAGGACGGCAGTGAATCAGCTCCACACTGAATCGCATGCAGGAAAAAAAAAAGGAAAAACGAATAACAAATCTCCTTTTGAAGGACAGCCAGGTTGCAGTTGTGTTATTACTGATGGATAGGTGAAAGGAACATTAAAGGGCTTTACATTGAAGCTTCCCTAATTCTAGCATTGCATAAAACAGTAACAGTAAAACAAAACTCAATGTATAAAGAAGAACACGATAGGACTCCAAAAAGTGTAGATGCTTTGAGATATGAGTATTTTCTTATTTTATTTATTATTTTAAAACTTCAAGGAAATTTCTCCGCTGACTCTCTGTTGCACTTCTTCAAGACCAGGGTGAAGGACTATAGACTTTTAGGCAGGGTTCACACATATGCGAATTGGATGTGGTTTTCCCAGCATCCAATTCGCATGGCAGGCGAGTGTGACCGGCTCTCAAGGGAGCCAGTTCACACAGGTCTGGGGGGGGGGGGGCAGCCGCGGTCCACATTCAAAAAGGGTCCTGTGTCTCTTTGGGTCTAATTTAGGTGTGAATTCAGGTCGAAAAATTCAGACCTGATTGGCACCAGAACTGTTGAACAGGGACGCACCGGACCCCCTGCTGTGAGCCGCGGCAAAATATGTGTGAAGATGTGGGATCCTCCGCTCAAAGAGGGGCTTAAACCAGAGTGCTTGACTCTCTTTACCTCCATGGAAGAGAAGAGCCCCAGGTGCTGGCTGAATGCTAATGCAAGTAGAAGAGAACAAGAAGACCCGGACAGCCGCAATTTTAAATACGTCTTTTATTAAAAATACAGGATCATGGGGTACACAAAACACCACTGTGGGGTGGTACAAGAATAGCTGACGCGTTTCGCACTTACACCAAGTGCTTACTCATAGTTCTTGTAGTTCTTGTACCACCCCACAGTCGTGTTTTGTGTACCCCATGATCCTGTATTTTGAATAAAAGACGGATTTATCCATTCCGGTGTGCGGCTGCCCAGGTCTTCTTGTTCTCTTCTACTAGCATATGTGTGAGCCTGGCCTCAAATTTTGAACTATTGAGGAGCGCTGCTGCACTGAGTGCTATAATTAATATAGGAAAATACATCTATTTTATGGTGGCATACACATAGAAGTCTAACGTCAACTTTTTTTATATTACAGAGCGAGTTCAGGCAAAAGTTCAGACCTGAAATTTTGAACTATTGAGGCGCGCTGCTGCACCGAGTGTGATATATTATTGGTTTATTTTAAAATTGTTGTCACAGTTGGAAGAAGAATTATATGCAACGTTTTGCTAAAGTGAATATGTGGTTTCCCAACCAAGGGGAATACGTTAGTGTTGTACCTATACCAATACCGATACCAGTATCGGTGCCGATACTAAGCCTTTGCATGGGTACCTGTGGAAATGCTCTGATACTAAAACTGATACTTAGCCCTGGTTCACATATATGCAAACTGCATGCGTTTTTAACCATATCCAATTCGAATGACGTGAACCAAAAGGTTTCTTTTAATGGAGCTGGTTCAAGTACAGTATGTGTAGGCTGGCCGCAATGCGATTTCAAAAAGAGTCCGGAACAATTCTCAGGCCGGTTCAGGTGCAATTTCCAATGTCATGCACTTTAACAATTTGCAACTGAATCGCACCTGAACCACAGAATGAAGTTGCACCGGGCGAGGCTAGAAAACCCACTGCAAACAACTATTGACACTAAAAATAGGCATCGGTAATTGGTATTGGTGGGTACTTGAGAGAAAGTATCGGTACTCGTACTCGGTCTTAAACAACTAGTATCGGGGCATCCCAAAAATAAGTAGTACTTCTGAGTACGGGTATCCTCCCATGAAGCAGCATTGGGTGTCTGACCAGCCAATAAATGGGCCCGAGTAGTGTCACATGGGGGAGGGGTCCTTAGTGCGCAGGGCTTCTCTCGAAATGAAGTATACCAAGCGTATAAGCAGCTGAGTTTTTTGGGTAGAGCAAGTAGCTGAGAGTGTTTCTTGGCCCTACATGACAAAAGTAAAGGAACACTGTACAAAAAAAGTTATGGAAGACGACACAATAAAATGAAATATATTGAAAACAATAATAGTTTTTATGTTAAAAAATAATTAAAAATATTATAATACAAAATATATAACATATAATATAAAATAATTATAAAATAATAAATCAAATAAAAATTGTATGATGATAATAATAATAATAATAATAATAATAATCATCATCATGATAATTAATATAGGAAAATACATCTATTTTATAGTGGCATTCACATAGTGGTCTAACATCAACTTTTTTTTATATTAATTAATTAAAACTAGGAAAGTTTCATTTTAGGAGGTCCATCTACATTCCAGCCCACATCTCATTGCAGACAGAATGTATTATTATTCTTTTTTTTTTTCTTTTTATTTGAACTGTGTTTCTCCAACCCTGTTGCTCAGAGACCTTATACAGATGATAAAACACGCACCCTATTAGTGTAACGCACAGGATCATGCAGTCCATTAACAGATATATAGGTTAGGCACTTCAGATAAATTAGTTAGCATACAAATATTTCTAACCATTTCTACAAATTAATTAGCCATAGAGGTAGCCCATGTCACGCTGCGATCTCCTCAGTTTATACCATTGCCTTTGAACAGAACGTCTTTTTTTAATGAGCCTATTAATACCGTATAGCTACACAATGTTGTTTAATGACTGAACGGAGGTGTCAATGCACTGGGGCTCTTTATAGAACATTAATGAATGTACTGAAAATCCCAGATGCCATGGAGCCTTGCACTGTACGCCTTGTTTACATCTCTGTGCATATATTATTTATAGGTCAACGTACGCAACGCCTTTACATGCCTTCCATTAAACATTCAGTGGAGATGTGTTGTCCCAACCCTCTATGCAAATTATATCCAATATCTTCCAATTACATTGGCAAGTCTGCCAGAGAGCCATTAGGGAAATAGATTTGAAATGATCTCATACACTACATTGCCAAAAGTATTGGGGCACCTGTCTTTACACGCACATGAACTTAAAAGGCATCCCAGTCTTAGTCCGTAGGGTTCCATATTGAGTTGGCCCACCCTTTGCAGCTATAAAAGCTTCAACTCTTCTGGGAAGGCTGTCCACAAGGTTAAGAAGGTTAAGAAGTGTGTCTATGGGAATGTTTGACCATTCTTCCAGAAGCGCATTAGTGAGGTCAGGCATGGATGTTGGAGGAAAAGGCCTGGTTCGCAGTCACCGCTCTAATTCATCCCAAAGGTGTTATATCAGGTTGAGGTCAGGACTCTGTTCAGGCCAGTCAAGTTCCTCCACCCCAAACTTACTCATCCATGTCTTTATGGACCTTGCTTTGTGCACTGGTGCGCAGTCATGTTGGGACAGGAAGGGGCCATCCCCAAACTGTTCCCACAAAGTTGGAAGCATGAAATTGTCCAAAATGTCTTGGTATGCTGACGCCTTAAAGATGAAGTAAACCCAGATGGGTTTTACTTCCTAATTTGCTCCCAGCAAGGCCTGCAAATAAAAAGCATAAAGGGCTAGTATGCACACTTACCTGCAAACGAAGTCCGCGCTGTCCCCTGAGCAAATTGGATGGGGTTGGACTTTAAGAAGATCCGTTCAAGGTTAGTGTCAGGGCATGTGGGGGAGTACTTTTTTTAAACTTGATTTTGGTATCAAAAACATTGTGCTCAAATTGGCACTGGGTTCCCGACGCCAATAACGAACATACTGCATAAATTAAGCTGTTCAAGGAGATTCAATTTTTGTTCGACTTTTTGCCAATGAAAGATTTTTTTCCAGGCTTAGAATTGTTAGCTGGTGACTGAACCTTCAGCCCCTGTGACCCTTCTATGATAAGCATATGAAAAATAATGAGGATAATAGGGATGATAAGGATGTCAATTAAACGATTTAGTCCAGACGGAAATGTCATGGGGTCAGCTGTTGCATGGTGTCAGTGACAATCCTTAACCGCTTTGTGTCCAGCAGGCTTTCCTCCTGTCCTGGGGGGCAGCTTTAAGGTTTTCGGGAGGCATCAATGTGTTCTTTTGTTTTACTAAAACTAACTGAACTTGACATTTTAAAGTCAATGTCCTTTACCCCTTTCTCAGTTTAGAAGAAGGAAATGATGTCTGATTAAAAGTACAAAGGATATCAATTGAATTAGAATGGATTGAGTTGTATCTAAATCCCCTCTCTCCAATTTTTTTTTCTTTATGTTTTGGATAAAATAGGAAGGGTTAAGGGTTTTTATTGCTCTCTATGTCCCCCATGTATGTGCTGGTGATCACCAGGACTAGAAATGAGCTCAGGCGTGTTTGGATCCTAGTCCAAACATGCCTGAGCTACCTTACCAGGAAGTCACTCTGGACCACTAATTGTAAGCAGCCAAGGCATTCCCCACCCTGTAGCCACTCATATACAAGGTGCATGTATGCTCATGGCTCCTGGGTGGGGAATGCTTCTGCTGCTTATGAGTGGCAGTCCACAGCAACAGCTTCCTGGCGGGATAGCTCAGGCGGGTTCCACCTAGGAAAGTGAGGGAAAATCCAAACGCAGGGACAAAATCTTCCAATGGGGACACTTGTTCTAGTTACAGCTGTCCAATAGTGAATTTCTCTCAATTTGGAGTGTATTTCCTCTCTATTCCTGTTCTGTTTATGAGAAGGTTTCTTAAAAATTGATAGGAGAGCTATGAATATTGGGCTGGATTTTTGCATAGCTATCACCTAGGACAGTGATGGCGAACCTTGGCACCTCAGATGTTTTGGAACTACATTTCCCATGATGCACAACTACACCAAACATCAAACAAAACATCTGGGGTGCCAAGGTTCGCCATCACTGACCTAGGACAAGGGTGTCCAACCTTTTGACTTTCCTGGGCCACATTAGAAGAAGAGAAAGATTCTTGGGCCATACATAAAATACACTAACAATAAGGATAGCTGATCAGCAGAGATAGTCAGGCAGATCACAATTTAACCACTTGCCCTCCAGAAGATTTACCCCCTTCATGACCAGGCACTTTTTTTTTTGCAATAGGGCACTGCGTTACTTTAACTGAAAATTGCGCAGTCGTGCGAAGCTGTACCCAAATAAAACATATCCAAAAAAAATCTAATTTCTTCATAAATTTAGGCCAATATTTATTCTGCTATATGTTTTTGGTAAAAAAAAAAATTCCCAAAAAGCGTATACAGGTATACCCCACTTTTAAGTACACAGTGGGGTTTATTTACTAAAGCTGGAAAGTGCAAAATCAGGCTCACTTCTGCATATAAACCAATGAGCTTCTAACCCCAGCTTGTTCAATTAAGATTTGGTAATAAAGCCTGGAAACTCATTGGTTTCTATGCAGAAGTGAGCCTGATTTTGCACTTTCCAGCTTTAGTAAATAAACCCCACTGTGTACTTAAATGTGGGGTATGCCTGTATTGATTTGTTTGCACAAAAGTTATTGTGTCTACAATCTATGGGATATTTTTTTTTTCTTACTAGTAATGACGTCTATCAGTGACTTATAGTGGTACTGCGATATTGCGGCAGATAGTCGGACACTAACTAACACTTTTGACACTTTTTGGGGACCAGTGACACTAATACAGTGATTAGTGCTAAAAATATGCACTGCCACTGTACTAATGACACTGGCTGTGAAGGGGTTAACATCAGGGGCGATCAGAGGATTAACTGTGTGCCTAGCTAGTGTGTTTGTGTAGTGTGGGAGGTGCTTTTACTAGGGGAAGGCATCGATCCATGTCCCTGCTTTGCAGAAACACAGGATCCATGCCTTCCCTATAAAAACAAAGCAGCTCGCCGCGCTCAATGATCTTCAGGTGCCGGCAGTCATCGAGTCCGTGGCACTCACAGATCAGCTCCCGCTAATCACAGTCACTGGAGACCCGCATGCGCGCGCTAGACCTAGGTACGTGATCCTGCGCAGCACTGCCACCTTGCAGCTTTATAGATAAGTTATAAAGGCGGATAGTGGTTAAAGCTGCTGACTTTTCTTATTAGGACACTTATCTGTCCTGAAATCCAGCAATCTCGGCACCCAAGCCAATGTTTCCATTGGCTCTCGGGTGCTGCCAGGTACACGCTCCCCCTCCCCCCTGAAAGGTGCCAAATGTGGCACAGGAGGAGGGGGGGGGGCAGATAAGCGGAACTACCACTTTTGGGTGCAACTTCACTTTAATGATCACTGATATAGATAATGTGCCTAAAAAAAAATCAACATTTTTAAGTAAGTTTGTGATTTTGTGTCGGGCCGCATTCAAAGCCATCTTGGCCTGTGGGCTGCAGGTTGGACACCCCTGACCTAGGGCACAGAGATGATTTTCAGCAATACGTTCCCACGTATTAAAACTTTCCTGCCTGCCATACAAGTGGGCACTCAATGGGCTGTCACAGATGAGTAGCACAATACTATAGTGTTGATTTACTAAAGTCAAATAGGCTGTTCACTTTGAAGACTCATAGCTATGAGTAAGCACTGTTTGTAGTGTGAAACGCGTCAGTTCTTTTTTGTATCGCTTTGCTGTGGCTTGTACACTGTGATCCTGATTTTTCAATAAAAGGCAAAAGAAATTTCCTTTGGAGTGCGGCTGTCCAGAATTTTCTATTTATCTTCATTGCTATATGCATTCGCCAGCACCTGGGGGCTCCTGATATCTGGAGGTGAAGTTTTTGTTTCGGCTGACCTGCCTGAAGCGGTGGTATCCCCTTCTCTATCTGGACTTCTGGAATTTTGCAGGCTGTTCACTTTGCAAGGGAATTTTGGCTTAGCTTAGTGAATGTGGTGAAAATTTACTTTGCAAAGAGCATCCAATCGAGCAAGGAAGAAAAAAAAAACAAAAAACAGTATATCTTCATGCACATGATTGGATAATGGAAGTCTGTAGAGCTTCACCACATTCACTAAGGTAAGGATAAAAAAACCCTTGCAGTTGCCTTTAATAAATCAACCCAGTTCCCTTTGCTTCAAAGCACACGGCTCCCCCAAGGAAAATAAGCATTATTGCATGATACAGATCTGCCTTCAGAACTCACCAAGGGGTTAGAGAATGGTCTGTTGCCACAAAACATGCGCCAACCTGCCAAATGACCATTTTCTTGGCAGTCAGTTTGTTTGTAAACAGATGCCAAAAGCCTCCTACGTAATGATGACTTTTTTTTTTTTATTTCCTTCCAGGCAAAGATGCTGAACCAGGAGTAATGTTAATGCTGAATTTGGCCTTTGTAAATACGTATATTAATGATCGGAGCTGGACAGTCATTGTATCAGACAGCGA
This sequence comes from Lithobates clamitans, assembly GCA_037952925.1. Lineage (NCBI taxonomy): Eukaryota > Metazoa > Chordata > Amphibia > Anura > Ranidae > Lithobates > Lithobates clamitans. The sequence continues at coordinate 223,454 of JBBGZY010000614.1, read as the reverse complement.
ACAATAACGTCTACCCCATACGGCAAGCTGCGGGTCATTACCATACAAATGTCCTGTGCAAGTGTATTGATTACACTACTGAAGAATATTAGCACTGGATGAACTGCTAAATTAAAATGCAGATTTTTTTTACATTTACATTTTCCATTAGTACAAGAAAAACACACAAAGCACAAATTGCTGCAGAGAAAATGGGTGGAAGAAACAAGAATAACATTACATTACAAAAAAAAAAAAAGTAATTTTATCCTTATATGTAGACGGGCGAATAAATTCATCAGCCATGGAATTTATAACAAAGGCATTCATTATGATTATTATTACTATTAGTAAAAATATAGGCAGAAGAATTAGAAGTAGACGACCAACGCTGAAGTAGTAGTAGTAGAAGTAATGTTGTAGTTCTTGGAAAAAAGGCATAGATGTAGTATAATAACTATAGAAAGTTTTTGAACTAGAACAACAGGTAGTTGTAGTTTTAGAAGCAATAGAACATAAAGCTGCAACAGCATCAAATGCAATAAAAAAAAGGACGAGCAAGTAGTAGAAGTTATGGAAAAAGCATTACTAGTTGCGTTACTAGAACTAGGACCAATTAGAAGTAGAATTACATGTTGTACAAGACATGGCAGCAGCAGCAGCAGTTGTAGAAAATGAGAAACAAATAAAGTATACTAGTAGTTGTAAAAGTAGTATTACTAGAAGAAATAGCTGCAGGAGTAGTTGCAGCAGTAGTGGAGTAGTAGCAGTAGAACAAGTATTAGTTGCAGCAGTCAAAGTTGTAATAATACTAGTAGAATCAGTAGCAGCAAAAAAATATATTTAGTAGTAGCAGTGGTATGCTTCCTAGTAGTAGTAGTAGTAGTGATGGTAGTAGTAGTAAAAGGTAGAAGAAATGTATTCAGAAGTACAAATAGTTCAAGCAAAAGTACCAGCAGTAAAAGAAATACATTCAGATTCATAGGTAAAAGTGCTAGTAGTGGTAGAAATAGATTCAGTAATAGCAGATGTAGAGGCAGTAGACAACGTAGTAGCAGCAGTAGAAGAAATAAGTACATTCATAGCAATAGAAGAAGTAAAAGCAGAAGGCCTAGCAGTAATCGTATCAGTGGAAGAAATGTATTCAGTAGTAGTATTCCTGGAAGTAGTATTACAAGTAGAAACAAAAAAGAGAAATGTATTCATAAGTAGAAGTAGCTTAAGCAAAAGTAGTAGCAGTAAAAGAAATAGATTTAGAAGTAGAAGCCGCAGTAATTGTAGAAATAGATTCAGTAGTAATAGTGAAAGCAGAAGTAGTAGCAGTAGATTTAATAGTGGTAGTAGCAGCAATTGTGGAATAAGTACATTCATAGCAATAGTAGTAGTAAAAGCAGAATTAGTAAGAGCAGTAGTAGTAGTATTAGTAGAGGAAATATACTCAGTAGTAGTAATGGTAGTAGTAGAAGAAAAACTAGCAGTAGACAAAATGTATTCAGAAGTAGAAGTAGCTTAAGCAGAAGTAGTAGCAGTAAAAGAAATACAGTAGTAGAAGTAGTAGTAATGGTAGAAATAGATGCAGCCATAGTAGAAAAAGTCAATTTAAAGCAATACATTAGTAGTAAAAACAGACGTAATATCAGTGGTAGCAGTAGAAGAAATATACTCAGTAGTTGTATTGGTGGTAGTAGGGGTAGCAGTAGAAGAAAAATAAGAAGTAGTCGCAGAATACTAAATTTTAGTAAAAGAAGTAGCAATGGAAGAATTCGATTTGGTAGTAGAAGTCACAGATATAATAAAAGTAAAATATGTAGATAAATAGTAGTTGTTGAAGTGGTAAATGTAAAAAAAGTAGATTTAATATTAGTAGTTATACAAGCAGAAGCAGTAGTTTATCATCAGTGTCAGTAGATTTACTAGTACTGTACCCTGTTTCCCCTAAAATAAGCCCTACCCTGAAAATAAGGCCTACAAGGAGGCTTATTTGGGGGGGGTAGGGCTTATATTGCAGCCATCACCGACAATCACGCTAGATCTTATTTTCGGGGAAACAGGGTAGTAGTAGTGGTAGAAGTAGTATCAGTAAAAGGAATGAAATTCAGTAGTGGTTGTATAAGTAGAAGAAGTATTTTAGATAGTAGTAGAGGTATACACAGTAATAGCTAGAGTTAAGTAGTCTGTTTCATGTGAGTCTGAACTAGTGGCTGTGTAATGGTACGGGCGTGCTTCTTTCTGTACTCTGTAAACTTGTGAACTATATCATAGTTTACCATTGTAACCACCCCTGTCAGTGTTAAATGGTTTGTCTCAACCCTCTGCCACTTTTAATGGACAGCTCAGTCTGTTAAAAGACACTGAAAAAACAGACTTAGTGGCAGGATCACCAGATAATAAAGCTATAATACAGAAGGGACTGTGCTTATGCTAGTGACAGGCCCCATCATATATGTCAGTTTAGCATTTGTCCAGAGTTCCACTTTTAGATAACAGTAAACAACCTTTCAACAAATGAATATTGTATATTTCTTGCAGGATAAATAATAAGATTTAACGCAATTCTGAGAATAATTGCATGCATAATGAAAGCCTACAAGTGGAACTGATTGTTTTATTAAATCAATAACTCTGGGAACAGCTAATTAAAATATAATATTGGTTGTCATGGGGAATGTCAGAATATATTTATATTTAATGATGGTGTCATCAATTGCGACTCATTTCTTTTTAAATCAAATGTCTTCTCCCTAACTGGTGACCACTGTTTGGTAGCTGAACAAGTTCAAGACACACACTAAGGTTAGATACACACTGAGGTTACTATACTTCTTCCCCAGCCTGGAACGCATTTAGGGCAGAAAGGCACATCTGTTCAATCAAAGCGTTGGAAAAAATAAAACCTCAAACTCCCCCCACTGTCCCACATCCACCCATCACCCTTGAAAGTTTGGGTACTTTTTCTTTGATCATTATTAATTCCTCCATTGTTGATCTTACCCAACCAAACTGGGTTGTTGAAATGAAATACAACATGCTAGCAACCAGCAATGTTCATACTACGCATAAATTCTCCCCCCACATCTTTACACCCTCACCTAATTATCCTCCCCCACCCCTGCTCTTAAACGCCACACTTAATCGCCCATCAACCCCCCCCCCCCCCCAACATGCTCAAACCACCCCAACCATGCTCAAGCCACCCCAATCATGCTCAAGTCACTTCAACCATACTCAAGCCACTCCAACCATACTCAAGCCACTCCAACTATACTCAAGCCACCCCAACCATGCTCAATCCACCCCAACCTTGCTTAAGCCACCCCAACCATGCTCAAGCCACCCCAATCATGCTCAAGCCACTTCAACCATACTCAAGCCACTCCAACCATACTCAAACCACCCCAACCATGCTCAATCCACCCCAACCTTGCTTAAGCCATCCCAACCATGCTGAAGCCACCCCAATCATGCTCAAGTTACTCCAACCATACTCAAACCACTCCAATCATGCTCAAACCACCCCAACCATGCTCAATCCACCCCAACCATGCTCAAGGTACCCCAATCATGCTCAAGTCACTCCAGCTACTCAAACAACCCCAACCATGCTCAAGCCACCCCAATCATGCTCAAGTCACTCCAGCTACTCAAACCACCCCAACCATGCTGAAGCCACCCCAATCATGCTCAAGGCACTCCAGCTACTCAAACCACCCCAACCATGCTCAATCCACTCCAATCATGCTCCATCCACCCCAACCATGCTCAAGCCACCCAAACCATACTCAAGCCACCCCAACCATGCTCAAGCAAACCCAATCTTGGCCATTCTAGAGCAGGCACACATTTACTATGGTGTTTCAGGTGTTCCAGCAGGTATGATGACATTCCCAAGGTATTGAGGTGAAGGGTCAACTTTTACATTGACAGTTTTAGAGCAGCAAAGTGTCTAACGCTGGTTAGGAAACCTGTCGCCCTGCAATTTCGTAAGGCTCTGTTTGGAAACGCTCTTGCAAATTGACTTTAGCAGATGGAATTGCATTTGGCTCTGCTGCTCACGTGGAGAGAATGTAAACAGACCTTCCTCGACTCTACGCTTGGCGCATTGTTAGAAATAAAAGCGCTGAAATTGTCCAGGATGAATTATGATCCGATCTTTAGAAATTAAATTCTTTATTAGACCCTGAAAAGAAGATGCCACTGAAATGAAAGACGGGAGCCTTTTTTTTTCTGGTTCACGGGTAAGGCAAATGGTTATATCAGAATATTAGAAGGGCTCTTGGGGGTATTTTATTGCCTGCTGTGGTATGGATGAGTAGAAAATAACTAATATTTAAATGTCTTACTCGGCTCTGCTGGCAAATCTTCCGTAGCATGTGTGTAGGATATGCATGTGTGAAAAGATAATTGTGCTCTGAATATGAGATGCTTTTAGCAGACCGGGTGCGCATAGTAAAACCTATAATGAGAAATAGCTCATTAGTAAAATGAAACTGCAGTAAACTGTAAATATATATATATATATATATATATATATATATATATATACATATACATTGATCAGTCATAACTTTATGACCATTAACTATTTTGTTACACCATCTTCTGAGAGTTGGTGGCATACATTAGGCAGCAAGTGAACATGTTGTTCCTGCAGTTGATGTATTGAAAGCATAAAAAATGGGCATTGCAACGTGTTGTGTAGGCTCAGACTGGTAAGGGTGCCCATGCTGACCCGTGTCCACAACCAAAAGTGCCTACAGTGGGCACGTGAGCATCAGAACTGGACCAAGGAGCAATAGAAGAAAGTGGCCTGGTCTGATGAATGGCGTTTTCTTTTACAAAACAGGAGGACTGGGTGTGTGTGTGCATCACTTACCTGGGGAAGAGATGGCACCAGAATGCACTATGGGAGAAAGGCAAGCCAGCAGATGCAGTGTGATGCTTTGGACAATGTTCTGCTGAGAAACCTAGGGTTCTGCCATTCATATGGATGCTACTTGACACGTACCACCTACCTAAACATTGTTGCTGACCAAGTATCATGGAAAAGGTATTCCTTGATGGTAGTGGCCTCTATCAGCAGGATAATGCGCCCTGCCAGATGCAGTGTGATGCTTTGGACAATGTCCAAACCTAGGGTTCTGCCACTCATATGGATGTTACTTGACATGTACCACCTACCTAAACATTGTTGCTGACCAAGTATCATGAAAAAGGTATTCCCTGATAGCAGTGGCCTCTATCAGCAGGATAATGCGCCCTGCCACACTTCAAAAATGGGTTAAGAATGGTTTGGGGAACACAACAATGAGTTTGAGGAGTTGACCTATCCTCCAAATTCTCCAGATCACAATCTAATCAAGCATTGTGGGATGTCCTGGAAAAACAAGTCTGATCTATGGAGACCCCACCTCACAACTTACAGGACTTAAAGGATCTGCTGCTGAAGACTTGATGCCAGATACCATAGCAAACCTTCAATGATCTAGTGGAGTCAAGGCTGTTTGGGCGGCAAAAGGGGGACCTACTCAATATTAGGTGAGTGATCAGAAGGTAATGGCTGATCGGTGCATTTATGTGTATATATATATATATATATATATATATATATATATATATATATATATATATATTTGCTATATATATATTCATTGGAAATCCACAGGCAGTCTTGCGTGTCTGTCTTTGAAGGATAAAATAAATTATTGGACTACTTGGAAATTCTTCTTTCCCTGGAGCTGTTCCCAAAGGTGTTTCACTCTCACATCAGCAAACAGTTGATTATTAAAGGACAAAAAGATTGGACACACCGGCAATCTTTATTTCCCTGGAGATAAGCCATCTTGGACTGTTTGTCCTGCTCCTCCCCTTTTCATTACCAAAACAGCAATGTTGGCATTATCCAGCTGTTTCCAGCAGAACCTTAAAAAATAAACACATATTCACATGTGAGCCTTCACTGACCTCTAAGGACAATTTTGGGATACCAGAGACAGTCTCAGCATTAAAGGTTTCGTAGTGCTACACAATGGTTGTACTTCACTGCTCCTTTCCCTCAGGGTATATTTGTTGGGCAGCTTGACCTGACTGCACACAGAATCTCTAATTGAACACATTTTTATTGATTTCTAAAGCAAACCTGTTATCTCTCTCCCAACTTATTACCCAATGTTACCACCATTATCACAGACAGAGCTGATCTTAAATTATCTTAAAGCGAAGTTCCACTCAAAAGTGGAAGCCCCACTTGTTTGCTCCCCCCCTTCCGATGCCACATTTGGCCATTTGGCACCTTTCGGGGGGGGGGGGGGATTGGGCACCTGTTTTTGACAGGTACTCGTCCCCACTTTTGGGGAACTTGGCTGCGGCGAGATGCGGCGAGGTCCCTCGGGAGTTCGGCCCCCCTCCTCTTTCCTCCGCTGTCAGGCCAGTTAGAAAAAGCGGATGTGCAGTAGGGAACCGCCCGCGAATCCAAAATAATTCACTGCCGGTTTTCCTTATCACAATGGGAAAATCAAGTGAGGTCCCGACATTGTGGGATCCCAGGACAGGTAAGTGTCCTAATATTAAAAGTCAACAGTATTTGTAGCTGTTGACTTTTAATTTTTTTTTGGGGGGGGGGGGGGGCCGAAGCTCTGCTTTAAAGTGGAATTTTACTCTTTCAACATTGACTATTTTTAATGCAACTAGCATTAGTAAATAGATAAAAAGTATTGCATATCTACTTGTTTTAAGGTTTTTTATTTTTTTTTTTTTACATTTCTTCAGTCACTTCCTGGTTTCCGATCCCAGGCAAAATGTTGTCATACATCACAGGAGGGTTCAGGAGAAGAGGGAGGGGTTTTCTCAGCTAAGCACACCCTTCTGTCTGCATGCCTGAGCTAAGGGCAGATGAATTCCAGGGAGTAAATGCTACATGAATCACCTGTCCTTACTCAAGATGGGAAATACTGGGGGGCGATGAGTGATTTCTCAGAAAAATAAAGCATAGAGACATGGATGGATGGGGGAGTTTGCTTTGAATATAAAAAATGAATTAAATAGTGTTTTTGGTTTGTGGTGCTCAGATGCAGTGCAGTTCCACTTTAAGTGTTTGCATCACATTATACCGTAGGCATGCTATTCAATAAAATTATGTGACGATAAAAGTTGACACCATGATCTTTATAAGTGCTAAATGTTTTTAAATTGTTTTTTACTTAGATAAGTATGCAAACTATAACAAGTAATATAGGATATAGGTTATTTTTTTACAAGTTTATTCAATTTTTACAAGAACAATTTTGGTAATTTTTTTTAATTAGTTACATTATTAAATGATATACAGTATAATATAATTTTCTTTTTTTTTTTTTAGAATACATTTTCCTTAAATGATTAATTGATAACAAGAAGATGGTACATCTCCCACTAATGAGACAACCAAGCAGTTTTGCCATTTGGCCTGTTGGCAACAGATTAGGCAGAGTCCAATACATGCTGTTGTGGCGATCGTGCCAAATCCCAAGCCTGAAAAGACGATAAGCCAATTAAATAAACATTTAAGTGGCACCAAGGGTCTCTAAACCTGCCAGAGCAGAAGCGCCAACTGAAAACATTCTCACTGCTGTCAATTAGGATTTCAATTTAGGGCCGGTGCAAATGTAAATACTTATGTTACCAACAACTCAGGGCAAATATTACTGAAAATATATTTAAAGGCTATCCAAACAAACCTGGACTGACAATCTGGCAATGTGGGCATATGCCAGAAGGACAGGTGCGCCTGTAAATATTTCTGGCTTGCTGGTAAAATGTTTTTTGTTTTTATTGAAGCTAGTTCTTGTTTCTGTCATTACACCCCATTTTATGAAGCTGGTCCTTAAAATTTAATTGTACTATATAATTTAGATTTATCAACGCCAAATAGTGTGAGGGCCTATTGAATAATCCTTTCACTTTGTATCTTACAAGGTGATTATTCCACTTTTTTGATAAACAAAGTCACAATATGGTTAGTGTTAGGGAAAGGAAAGTGTGGTAGGTACATCATTGAGGTCCTCAGGTCGGGACCCACACTTCTTTGACATTTTGTTGATGAGCCTAAACATCTTCAGAGGGCTCAAGGTTAATACCTGGTGATACCTACAGTTGACCTTTAAAAGAACTTCTGTAAATCTTAAAAGCTATTAAAGCCCTTTACATACTTAAAAATCACCAAAAACACGTTAATTTAATGTTCCCCAATGACTCCAAGCAAAGTTTTACTGAAAGGTCCTGCAAAAAGTTTGGAGTTTAAGTGATACCCTTTGTTGGCTAACTTACGTTATTAAAGATGGTAGCTTTCAGTTTGACATAGATCCATTCTTTGGGCTTTATAGCTATTAATGTTAAAATGTCCTGATATTTGTTGACTTTTTGGTGAAATAAAAAACTCCCAAATTTACAATCCCCAATCTACAGATAATAAAGATTTTTAAGCAGCCTTTCTCAATCCTTTTACCCCAGAGGACCCCTTGAAAAAATGTTCAGGCCTCCAAACACTCCTGGTAAAACACATTTATTGGGGGTCAGTAGGAAGAATGGGGTTACATTGGTAGTCGGAGGGACGGATGCTCTTACATTGGAGGTCAGTGGGAAGAGTGCTCCTTGCATTGGTTGTCGGTGGGAAGCCTGCCCCTTACATTAGTTGCCATTACGAAGAATATCCTTTGCATTGGTGGTCAATGGAAACAATGACTCTACATTGGTAGTAAGTGGGATAAATGCTCTTACATCCAGTCAGTGAGAAGTATGCCTCTTGAATAGGTGGTTAGTGGGAAGAATGCTCCATTACATTGATGGTCAGTGAGAAAAATGCTCCTTACATTGATGGTCAATGTGAAGAATGCTCCTTACATTGATGGTCAATGTGAAGAATGCTCTTCACATCGGTGGCCAATGTGAAGAATGCTCCTTACATTGATGGTCAACGGGAAGAATGTTCTTTACACTGGTGGTCAGTGAGAGCAATGCCCTCTTACATTGGTAATCAGTAGGAAAAATGTCCCGCTCCATTGTAATCAGTTGGAAGTATGTTCCTTACATTGGTGGTCGAATGTCCCCTTACATGGGAGTTGGTGGTCAATAGGAAGAATGCCCCTTACATTGGAATAATGCCCCCTATACATTGGTGGTCAGAATGCCACCATTACAGACAATTAAAAAGATCCACCCAGTGGCTTTAGACCCAGAAGTTTAAAGGCATTATCAGAGTGGAGATCAATTGGACACAGCTCAAGGAACCCCTAGCAACCTCTGAAGGATCTCCTGGGGTTACATGGAACCCTGATTGAGAATAGCTTTTTTTTTTCAAAACATATAAAAAAGGTTTATCACTACAATAATAACAAAGTAGAGTATTTGTTTAAATTACACTTTAGCTTTCTGCTAATGCTTTGCTGCATTGTTAAAAACTGACAAAAAATTCCTTGCTATTAAACAGCTTTGTTTCTCAAGGCTTGTTGCAAATATGGTGAATATATACATTTAATTAGCCGAAAGAAAGAACAATGCTGGTGTTCTTTACAAGAATGTAACAACTAAGCACAGAATGCTACACACCGCTATCAAAATCCTTTATTAAGCAACACAGCCAAATGTTGAATCTCCTGCAGTTACACGCAACTTTTATTTGTAAGTTTATCGCCATACATGGAGCACTAAATCCCGTCTATCTTTTACAAAGCATATTCTTTTAATCAATCCATAGACGCTTCAGGGCTACTATTGATTGGAATAAAAAAGCAGAAATGAGAAAATTATTAATTTATGGCGGTGGCGCGTTCAAAAAGTTAAGCAGAACTGTCAACAAAGGGCACGGGGCTAATTTCTGGGGCTTATGGTATAAATATTTCAGGGGCTGCGGTATTGAAAGGACCAGAAATCGTTGGCAAAATAGCATGAGTATGGAGCCAGTGACATCCCCCATCCCTGATCATGCTTCCTGAGTATAATGAAAGATCATAACGGCGGCCTCAATTTGTTCAGCTCTTTTCAGCACCAAGGACATCATGACATGCTAGAGCACTGGTCATGTAATTTCAGCTAATAAGGGTTAAGGGAACTGACTGGTGGAGGTGATGTTCTCTGAGGTTCAGTTCCCCTCTTTAGCTGATCACATGATCTACAGCCTGAATAGAAAAATCTGTCCCTTGCCATCATGCTGCAGAAAAGGGTCTTCGCTCTCTGGAAGAAATGGTCTCTCTGCAGATATCCAACATGTCCCCTACTGACTCAGAGCTAGAATTCTGCAATCAGCAGTAAGGGTGAACTTTGCAGTTTGGAGAGTTTTAGTTCTGACCCAGCGGGAGATGTGCCGGACCTCTTCAGGGAGACCACTGCATGCACACAGAGAGCAAAGGCACTTCTCTGCACCGTGCTGGCTAGGGTCAGGCTTTTCTAGTCAGGCTGTAAAACTTGACAACACTTTTTATGCACTTGTTATACAGTATAGTTACCTGATTTTAATGTTAAGTTGGGCTTTAAATCTGGCAAAATCAGACTTTAGGGAATGTCTAATGTGCTCTATATTAATCTGGTACAATTTGTCTATAATTCCACTTAGTTCAACTGGAGAAGTCAAACATTCATGCCAGCATACTGATCGCGTTAACTTCACTAAATTAAATTAACTTTCCAGCATCATGAAGCTTTACAGTGTAATGTTCACTTATCTATGAGCATGTCCTACCAACTTTCATTATGATTGTGGATGGAAGTAATGAGAGGAGAGCTCTATCCACCTAACAAGAGGAAGTCATTAAAATGAAGCATACTTATAGCCTTTTACTATAACAAGGATATTGTTCAATGTCCATGTTTATTATTTTAATAACTCTGTATTAAAAGGTCTGAGTTCTGGATAAATCGGAGGTGGGTATGCCAGGGGTAGGGGCCAGGGAAGGACTCTCAGCTAGGATGAGGGGGATCATGTTAGGGTTCTAAACAATGTTTAACAGCTGGATCGTAAAACAAGCCACACATGTTACAGTATAATTGCAGAATCCCTGTATAATCTTTAGATTTGCCAGCAACCATTGTGGACCTACCAAAACAATTAATTCAATCTATTAGGTTTATATCTACCTGCACAGTTGCAGAGCAGAGTTGTCAGGAAATCTAAAAAAGATGTACAAGCAGGTCAAGACGGTTCTCTCTGCTTACTCAAAGTTCTGCTATTTGTACTTGAGGGGGTTGGTTTACTAAAAGCAAATGGGCGGTTCACTTAGCTTAGTGAATAAAATTAAGCTCCGCTGACTTCCATCATCCAATCAAAAATAATGTTGGTTCGTCTGTTCCTTTTTAAGGCCTAACTCCAGCAAAACAATGTATTTTTGCAAGTTCTTGACTCTGCAGGTTAAGTGGTCTAATCTCTGCCCATATTAAGCTCCTGACCATGCAGACTGAGTGGTCTAAACTCCACCCACATTAAGTTCCTGACCCTGCAGGTTGAGTGGTCTAGACTCCACCCACATTAGGTTTATGATCCTGCAGGTTGAGAGGTCTAAACTCCGCCCACATTAAGATCCTGACCCTGCAAGTTGAGTGGCCTAAACTCTGTTCACATTAATTGTCTGATCCTGCAGGTTGAGTGGCCTAAACTCCACTACTTCAAGCTTCTGACCCTGCAGGTCGAGTGGTCTAAACTCTGCCCATATTAAGATCCTGACCCTGGAGGTTGAGTGGTCTAGACTTTACCTACCTTAGGATCCAGAGTCTGCAAGTCGAGTGATCTGTCTGTCCACATTAAGTTCGTGGTCGAGCAGGTTGAGTGGTCTAGACTCTGTCTACATTAAGATCCTGACCCTGTATGTTGAGTGGTCTAAACACCGCCCACATTAAGATCTTGAACCTGCAGGTTAAGCGGTCTAAACTCCACCCACATTACGTTCCCGACCTTGCATGTTGAGTGGTCTAAACTCTGCCCACATTAGGTTCCTGACCTTGCATGTTGAGTGGTCTAGACTTTGCCCACATTAGGTTCCTTGCTGTCTCACAGGGAGAGCAATGTTTTATGTCATGTGACAAGGTACCTCAGTCCCCCTAAGAAGTAAAGCTAATGACCTTGCAGAATTCAACTGAAATTGGCTATATAAGACTTAGATATGAAGTATTTGAGCAAATTATTTTGAACTGTGGCATTACCGATTCACCATTTAAATGAACTGCTTTCTGGAGTAGCTTTATTCTATTCACCGATATAACAGTTCTTGAGTTCCCCTTTTTCGGAACTTATCAATACTGCTCCTTAATATCCTTGTGTATTTATTGCTGAGAAACCCATCAATATTAATTACGACTTTCAAAGAAACGGTTTTAAAACAGTCGTTTAAAATGTTCATTGTCTCCAAACACATGCGAGTGGAGCGACGCCCGTCACTGGCGCCTTGGAAAGGTAATGAAAACAAGTTTATGACTTGCAATAATGGCCGTTTGATTTACTAATTTAAAAGAGACACATGGGCCTAAGAGGAGCAATCAGCCAATCCCTCCTCCCGCGCTGATGAATCGCCTATTACAGACAGGACTGGTGGGAAATACGGCCTGTTTACTTCCCTGACAGCGAAGGACGAGGTGTCATGCTGCTTTTGGTAAGTGGAAATGTTGTAATTTATTGCCTGATGCATAAACTTTATTACCTGAATGCAATCCTGTTTATGGGTTATAATCATGGCTTGCATAGTTAAACATTTGAGGGAAACATTCATGTAAAGTTCATTGCCTGTCAGCTCTGACCTAAAGCTTAAAGAGAAACTGTTGTCTATTTTGAGAGATCCTCCAGAATGTTCAGGGTCACCGCCATGCTGGCTCTTGCTTAATTAACATGGTCTTCCCCTCTATTAGTAAATGCCAGTCATTCACATTTAACTGGACTCGTCCTCTAATCTTGAAGACATGTCAACACTCATCCAAGCAGCTTTCTTAGAAGATGAACATCTGGCCTACGCATTTCATGCAAATCATTTTAAAGCATATCTAAAACTACATATATATTGTATACTACCTAAAGCCGCAGCTCTGTGTGTCTTATGGGCGCAGAGAGTGGGGATTGGGAGTGAGCACACACGAGTGCCCCATAGCAAGCGACTTGCTATTGGGGGCACTGGCCAAGGGGGAGGAGCCAAGAGTGCCGATGGGGGACCCGAGAAGAAGAGGATTGGGGCTGCTCTGTGCAAAACCATTGCACAGAGCAGGTAAGTATAACATGTTTGTTTTTTCAAAAAAATAACTAAAAAACAAACAAACCTTTAATATCACTTTAAAGCCTCTTGCACACGGCAGCTTGAAAAAGCTCAGTACAGCTGAGCTAAAATACAGCCCATTCATTTTAATGTGCCTATGCACACAGGCAATCTTCAGTAAAAAAAAAAAAAACAATTAGAAAAATCTGCTATTTTGGTCAATAATTTACACCTCATGTGCGCAAATGCCTGCAAAGACGTCCAAATATCCATTTACATATTGTGCAGAACAAGAACACGAGAATACGTTTTCGCATATTTACCAGCAAGAGCATCTCAAAGTGCAAAGCTCTTCTTTGTTGAATGATCACATAAAAAGACAATGTATCAGGGGTTCTTCATGATATGCCTGGTGAAGGGTCCCTGCATAGTCCCAAACCATTGTCAATCTATAAATGCTGGGTATGCTCTTGACAGTCATAAGAACTAAAGAAGCTACTTGGACAAATCCAGTTGAATGTTTCTATCTGCTAGGTAAAGCATTCCATAGATACCTATTTTGTTCTATATATATTCTGGCATGCCCTATAGCCAACCATCCATCACAATAACATACTCTCCAATGTTTAAAATTGGAAAAAGTACACTTTGTCCTGTGCAACTCTTGCCAAGCCACCCCAACATTGAATGGCGGTCATAACCAAATGTCCATTTTATGGAGGTGCTAAGCTTAAAGCAGAAGTAAACCCATTCATTTAACAGTTTCAAAAAACAGTTACATTCCCCTGTCTCATTGTTTGTGGTCACAACCAAACTGTCAAACCATCCAATAGCTGGTATCATAACTGATCTCTGATAATGTTATCATCATGGTAGTTGAAGATTAAACAGAGGCCAAGATGGCAGCTTCCTTGGCTGAAAACGATAGGCGGTTTGCTTCCACTTTTTGGTACAAAGGATGGCGCCATTATTTGCATTAATATATTATATTTTCCAATGTTTAAAAGTGGGAAAAAAAATACATTTTGTCCTGTAGAAACCTTCTCAAGCCCTCCAGCACGGAGCTTTGGTCATAGCCAAATTCCCATTTTATGGAGGTGCTAAGTTTATGTTTTTTGGTATAAAGAATGGTACCTTCTTTTTACATTACTGTGTCATACCCCTCAATGTTTAAAGGTGGAAAAGAGAAACACCTTGCCCTGTGCAATCCTTCCCAAGTCTCCCAGCACTGAATTGTGGTCAAAGCCAAATGTCCATTTTGCGGAGGCGCTAAGCTTATGTTTCTGGTACAAAGTATGATGCTGTAATTTGCATTACTAGTGTCAAAAAAGACAATGTTTAAGGATTAATCTTCAACCTAAAAATGTGAAAAATATATAAAACATATAAATAAATGATATATATTGTTTTATAAATATGTGAATATTAATATTGTTTAACAGAACCCATATTTAGTTTTTTTTTTGGTTGCAGCACTTTTTTGTCATAACGTTTTTAGTATTTTTTGTGATTATCAATTTTTTTGTCATTATTTTTTGTCAATATTTGTAAAGCTATAACAGCATTGTAGGATCTTTGGGGATACCGCGGATTGCTGTGGACTCATTGTAATTTGCATTACTATATTATATTCCCTAATGTTTAAAAGTGGAAAAAAGTAAGAACCTTGTCCCATGCAAACTTTCCTAAGCCACCAGCATTGAATGGTTGCCATAGCCAAATGGACACTTCATGGAGGTGCTAAGCTAATGTTTTTTGGTACAAAACATAGCAACATTGTTTACAAATGAAATAAATGCTTTGTGCTATATAATGAAACTTTGTGGATTTTATTTTAATATAGCTCTACAAAAATGAACAAAATAGACACAAATGATAAAGAAAATGAAAGACTATATTTTCACAAATTATGGAAAATTATATATAAAACTATATAAAAAGTTATAAACTGGACAAAAAACACAATATAAATACAATACAACACTGGGAAAATTGAGAGAATAGAGTTAATGAGGACTATTCGGTGTTAAAAATGGATAAATAGGAACATTTCACAAATGCAGGATTCAGACAGGAGCTGCTGTCAATACTCTGCCCTGAAGATTGCAAATGTCGGTACAGTTTTTAAAAGATTGCATAGACTGGTACATGCCCCGAGAGCCAACATAAATAACATTTAAAAAACACACAAATAATTTCTCCATGTAACCCCTACAAATATTCTATAATAACCTAAAAGAATAGGTGAACAAATTGAAACTGCTGAGTAAGGTAGAGCTGGATCTGAGCCTAATTAAATTAAGCAATTCCAGTCTAATATTTTATTGGTCTGTACCACTATAATTATGCAAATAGATCCTTTGCTTTTGCTCAGTGTGCTGAGATTAATTGCGAGTGCAACAGAACAATGGACGGAATGTTTCAGCCTATGGCATGACACAATGTGCAATGGTTTTACTGGCTGATAAACTGCTTTACAGCACCTTCTATATCCTGAGCAACATCCCTGATACATGGCAATTTAATCATCTATTCCCATTAATAGGCGACAGAAAGAAAAAAAAAAGTCATAATGTCCCTAAATGGTGCCACTGGGAATGGCATTTTGCTACATTTATACCATTAAAAACTTGAATTGAAAGTGCAAATCCCGCAAATATGAAATCTTAGCTGCTGTGCTGCTGTGAGGTCCAGCACTGTGCCACCATTGCTGCCATCCCCTACCTTAGTATGGCATTCCAAGGGTTAGTTTAAAGGGGATATATATATATATTGTACATAGATTTTTTTTTTCTCTCTTTTTTTAATTTATATTCTTAAAGTTACATAAATACTTAGATAGACAGGTTAAACAAGACACAAGTTCTTTGAGTTTGATCAATAGAAAATTAATAAGTAAATTGGAAACCTCCTTTTACAGAACCCTACAACAACTGGCCGCTATACACAATCACTGTCACACAGGAAGCAGTCACATCCCACCCCCCTTGATAGCTGGAAGAAGCAAGTATATTGCACTGCTGAAGAATAGATAGGAGCTAAGAGGAGTTTAGTACCCTCTTAAGGGAAATTCCACCCTTGTGTGGGTAATGTGGGTTGGGCTATCCCTTTCCCATGAAAGTGTTAGGACCCGGCGGGGTAGTAGGCAGGTTGGAAGTGGAAACTTGCTGTGAGCTACCATGTGAGCTGCAAAACATTGGGCCCGCAGTAGAGGTGAGAGGAGAGCCCATTATAGGGAGAACCTCACAAAGGAGGGCAGTAGGAGGAGATGGTTGGTACCCCCATGTTGAGTTGAAATAAAAATAGACAGTGGTATGGCTAATTGATGTGAACAAGGAGGATACGTATGACCTGGCTGAAGGATACTTTGTACCCTGCTTATATTTGCAGTAAAACATTCTAAAAGGCTGACTTAATGAACAATCGTTTATTGGGAACTAATGGAAGAATCCCAGTGAAGAGTAGGCTCTGGTACAGGATTAGTCAAGATGGAGGAATTCCTCCATAATACAGGTTACTGATACCCCATCTTGTTCCTGTCTTAGGTAGACAAAAGGTCCATGTTGTCTACTTGAGACAGGAGAGTGTAGAGTGGGCCTAAGTACGTGATTATCCAAGATGGAGAAGTTCCTCCAAAATAAACATGGTTGCTACCCCATCTCCTTCCTGTTTTAGGTAGACAAAGGGAGGTGCCCTGGGCCAGCATGGTCATTGCTGATGGCCAACAAGGGACCTGCTATACACTTTTTTAAAAACTAGTTTCAATTGCAGAAAGCACACTGAGAATAACCACTGCAGGTTCTCTTGCCACAAATCAACATACCAAACTCTGGAGCAGTGAAATTAAACCTTTTGAGTCACAGTCCTAAATACACTACAAAATAAGTATCCACTAAGGCTATTCACACATATTTCCTTTTCCTTGACAGAGCCTGTTTAACTCCTATATCTTTGATGAGCTCCATTGTCCCTGTGATAAGATCCTTGCCTTTTTTGGCCAAACAAGCAACAACTAGCTGCCGTTCTATTGTGTGTCTATGACAGGTCCACTTAAAACAGAAAAGCAGAACCCCGAAACCGCATAGCTTCCCTGACTCAGCCTCAGTTGATGAGATCCTGGGAAAATGTAATGTTTCCTGTTCAGCTGTAAAATGCTTAAAGCATGAACCGAACCAATTTATCTTCATTGTCAGCTAATTTTTGCAGGCAGCAGACATGTTTCTTCATTTGTACAGCCTGACATCTTCAAGACATGTGAAGTGATAGCCTCCATTTAATTTTACATGTACAAACAAGACAAAGCCTGGGTGGAGAGGCGCAAGATGCTAATGCATAAATCATGAAAGTTACCAGATAGTTATTGCTATAAAATAAATATCACAAATCTTCATTTACAAAACAGAACCAGGCATAGAAGTAATTCTACAAGACCAAATTAGTTTGTTGTTTTGTAGGAGTCTAAAGTTATTCACAAGGCAATCTGAAATGTTCCAAGTAAGCAAGGATGAATTTGTGTTGGGCATTTTTAGACTGGCAATAGTATGTTCTATTTTGAATTGGTGTTGACTCTTGAGCACCTTCACTACAGTTTTTCTTACTTTGGAGGAATTTCTTTTCACATCCTGTTTGGCTATGAGACAGGAAGTGAAGGAGACCAGTAGCTATTGTATAGCAGTAGAGAGGCTCCCACCGACCAGCTGGATAACTGCATCAGCAGGTCATCCTGGTGGATGACAAGGCCTCCCCAGAGGTGTGGATTCTAAGCACTAACCACCAGAGCTCTTGATGGTGGAGATGGTTTTTGCTGGGTGTTAGTACCAGGTCACACTCTTCAGGATCGCCCCCGCCAGGAGGTGAGGAAGCCAGGGTCTAGTATCATATTTCTAGCAGGCTGTGATCAAGCAGAAGCATAGGCCAGAAACAAGCTAAAGGTTGGTAATAAGTGGTAATGGAGATACGGACGGCAGCTGGAGAGAGCACAACAATTCTGGAAAACAAGAAGTGCAAAGGCATAGCTAAAATAGGAAAATCAAGGTAGGACCATTCAAGGAATTGTTCAGGAAGCTGTCCAGCATGCCAGGTGATTCAGCAAGAAGAGATATCACCAGACACCAGGCAGAGGTCGCAGGTTCAGACCCAGATCCTGGCACTTAAACAGAATGGGAGGACAGAGGAAGATACCAAAATCACATTTGTAAATAAGCTGTCTCCACTAGATGTCAGCATGCTATGGGGAAAAAAATGATAACCTCATGTGGTACAATACCAGACATGAAAGTGGGGCAGAGTTTTTATTTTGCCATCTGTCTCCCATTTGAGAGATTTCCCTTCAATTCCCAAAACAGGAAGTGAGAGGAAATCCCTCCAAAGTCAGGAAATCTCTGGTAATCATCAGAACTTGCGTCTGATATCCCATCTATTCTTATTGTGGTGACCACCCAAAACTCTAATGCCGCGTACACACGAACGGACTTTACGGCATACTTGGTCCGGATTTCGATAGACAATTGGATTGTGTGTGGGCTCCAGCGGACTTTGTTTTCTCAAAAGTTTGACGGACTTAGATTTGAAACATGTTTGAAACATGTTTCAAATCTGTCCAATGGACTCAAGTCCGGTCGAAAAGTCCGCTCGTCTGTATGCTAGTCCGACGGACAAAAACCGACGCTAGGGCAGCTATTGGCTACTGGCTATGAACTTCCTTGTTTTAGTCCGGTCGTACGTCATCACGTACGAATTCGTCGGACTTTGGTTGATCGTGTGTAGGCAAGTCCGTTCATTCGGAAAGTCTGTCGTAAAGTCCGTTGAAAAGTACGCCGGACAAAGTCTGCGTAAAGTCCACTCGTGTGTATGCGACATAAGTGATAAGGACCACTGGGACAAATAGAAAGGGTGAATCTCCCTAACAGGGGCACAGACAGCAGTAAAAACTGACAGGTGTTCTAGTCCTATTCCACTCTATTCAAAATTTAAAAAAAAACCTTTTGCATTTAGTTATACGTTAACTTACTAAGGACTAAGCCCACAGAACTGAAAATGACCTCCTACTGATCTTACAATACATGCGAATGATGAGGAGCTCCAGAGTTGAGATTCTAGTTGTGCATGTCTGCAGTTAGCACAATCTCACACAGCCAGCCACCACCAAGCGTAGTTAATTGCATATAATCTGAGCTGCACTCAACCATGTGTCTTGTTCTGTAGAGCTTAATTGTTCTAGTGCTGAGCGATCGATGGGTGTTTTGATCAACCATGAGTAATTTCCACTGGTGAGGGTAGGTGCCTAGAATTTTTCGCTAAAGCTGAGCTCTGCACAGATATATATAAAAAAATGAATTCAGTTATGTTTTCCTTTACAATGTATATAGGGGGCCATTCAGTTCTATGTGTGTTCATGCCGCGTACACACGGTCGGACTTTCCAGCAGGAAAAGTCCGACAGAATCTTCTCATCGGACATTCCGATCGTGCGTGGGCCTCATCAGACTTTTCTTTTTGAAAATTCTGACGGACCTAGAAATAGAACATGTTTTAAATCTTTTCGACGAAATCAATTCCTATTGGGAAAACCGATCGTCTGTATACTGTTCCGACAAGCCAAAAACGACGCATGCTCTGAAGCAAGTACGAGATGGCAGCTATTGGCTACTGGCTATTGAACTACCTTTTTCTAGTCCCGTCGTACGTGTTGTACTTCACCGCTTTCTGGACGGTCGGACTTTGGTGTGATCGTGTGTAGGCAAGACAGTTTCAGCGGAACTTCGTCGGAAAAACCTTCAGAGTTTATTCCGACGGAAAAAACGGTCGTGTGTACGCGGCATTAGAGGTGTGTTTTGTTGTTGCCAAAGGCAGGTGTGTTGTCATGCATCAAGATGCGATTCCTTTGGGCGTTGACATGCATTTAGATGCACGTCGATGCAAATTATCAATGTGTTTTTGAATGTATAATTCAAAATGTATAGGGCTGAAAGCTCACAGGTTGGTAGGGTCCATGCACATTAGGTAGCAGAAAAAAATGCCATAACTGCTGGCAGAAAAAAGTAGCATAAAAGAATAATCCTATGGAACATATTGTACAAATTGGTGCATTTATGAGTGTTTACATTTAAAAGCATGTTCCCCAAAACTCTAGAATAGATTTACACATAAAAACGCTTGGCACGCTTAAGTGCGACATTTAGGCGTGTCAAGCATTTTCTTCTGTGAATTTACTGGTTTTCCTTAAGATCAGCTCTGAAGGTTATTAGATGTATTAGATATCCTAGAATTTCCTTCTGGCAGTTTAGAAAGTTTGGAGGTTTGGGCAGCATACTCTGTATCCTCAGCTTATAGAGCTATAACTCCCAGCATGCTCAACAGGAAAGAATGACTCGTTTCAGCACTTCGATAACAAAGTCCTTGCCGGCTGTTCGATGTTGTCCGCCTGGGACTGCAGAAGTCCTACAATAGTTGTGGCTTGAGTTTAAATTTAAAAATGATAATGACTTCCATTGACCTCGGGAACCAGTGAAATAATAGCATTGACATTTCTAAACTTTATAAAGCTCCTTGCTAAACCCAGCTGGTCATCTCTAGGGATATGCTGCTAACTCCAACCACATCTGTCTGCCTGCCAGAACCCTCTTCCTTCTACTGGATAGAGAGATATTCTATGAGAAGGCACCCAGACACATCCCACCACTTCCAACTCCACTAACAACCTTCTATAACTCAACTACCAATGTTTTCTGATCTCTGTATGTTCTACATACTACAATTCTGAAATATGACTTAAGCTGAAATTATAACTGGGATAGATAGAATAGAAGATAGATAGATAGATAGATAGATAGATAGATAGATAGATAGATAGATAGATAGATAGATAGATAGATAGATAGATAGATAGATAGATAGATAGATACATAGATACATAGATAGATAGATAGATACCATCAAGCTCCAGACCGAGGGCGATTGATGGTTATTTTGTATTTCTACCATTTGTGAATATTCGCACATTCTAATGTGCAATCATGTTGGAACAGGAAGGGACCATCCCCAAACTGTTCCCACAAAGTTGGGAGCATGAAATTGTCCAAAATGTCTTGGTATGCTGATGCCTTTAGAGTTCCCTTCACTGGAACTAAGGGGCCAAGCCCAACCCCTGAAAAACAACCCCACACCATAATCCCCCCTCCACCACATGGTTTGGACCAGTGTACAAAGCAAGGTCCATAAAGACATGGATGAGCAAGTTTGGGGTGGAGGAACTTGACTGGCCTGCACATTCCTGACCTCAACCCGATAGACTTGGGATGATTTAGAGTGGAGACTGCAAGCTAGGCCTTCTCATCCACATCAGTGCCTGACCTCACAAATGCGCTTGTGGAAGAATGATAAAATATTCCAGTAGACACACTCCTAAACCTTGTGGACGGCCTTCCCAGAAGAGTTGAAGCTGTTATAGCTGCAAAGGGTGGGCCAACTAAATATTGAACCCTACGGACCAATGCCATTAAAACTTCATGTGCGTGTAAAGGCCGGTGTCCCAATACTTTTGACAATATAAAATAGACAAAAGTCATGCTATTCAATCATTAGATGATTAGAACAGTCCACAAGTGATGTGAAAACAAATCCTGAAGTCAATCTCCACCATCCACCACCGTAGTGATCTTAAATATCAGTGCCTCCACCAACAGCTGAAAAGCTCGCTTACCAGCTCCTATTGATCCCTCATTACAAGGGACTGTTAGCGCTTGTGGCTTTAGCCCAGCCAAGGCCTTTCTCAAGGTTTGCTGCTTACACTTTTCATTCAGAATATTTCCTAGCACGTTTTTTTTTTCATGTTTTTTTATACTTTTGACAATATAGTGTAGATAGCACGGGGCAACAACTAAATATAGGCAAACATACCTAAAAGTATATACCTAAAGAGAGCAATAGACTAGATAGATAAAAATAATTATATAGATAAATCAATGATAGAATAAAACAATAAAGATATAAATAATAAAGGGAGGTAAGTAAAACCTTGGACAGAGGGGTGGCTGTGGACGTGGTATACTTGGATTTTGCAAAAGCGTTTGACACAGTTCCCCACACACGGCTCATGTGTAAGGTAAAGTCTACAGGTTTGGAAAGATCAGTTTGTAAATGGATAAAAAAACTGGCTAAAAGACAGAATTTAGAGAGTAGTGGTTAATGATTCTTACTCTCAACGGTCTAAGGTTATCAGTGGTGTACCTCAAGGTTCAGTGCTGGGACCCTTACTTTTTAATACCTTTATAAATTATATAGGGTCCGGGATTAAAAGTAAAATTTCTGTTTTTGCAGATGACACCAAGCTATGCAGTGGAATAACGTCCTTACAGGATGTCTCCAATTTACAAGCTGACCTCAATGCTCTGTCTAATTGGGCAACTAAGTGGCAGATGAGGTTTAATGTTGAGAAATGTAAAGTTATGCACTTGGGGGCTAAGAATATGCATCATACATACTAGGGGGGGAACAACTGGGGGAATCCATAGTGTAGAAGGATCTGGGGGTTTGGGTAGATCATACGGTAAGCTCAATAATAAGATGCAATGCCAAGCTGCGGTTTCCAAAGCGAGCAAAGTCCTTTGTTGTATCCTTTCTTGTATTAGGAGAGGTATGGACTCCAGAGAGGGATATCATTTTTCCCCTGTACAAATCACTAGTAAGACCTCATCTGGAATATGCAGTTCAGTTTTGGGGACCAGTTCTCAAAAAGGATATCGGGGGAACTGGAGAAAGTGCAGAGAAGGGCAACCAAACTGATAAGAGGCATGGAGGAGAATGTATAAGAGGCATGGAGGAGCTCAGCTATGAGGAAAGATCAGAGGAACTGAATTTCACTCTTGAGAAGAGGAGATTAAGGGGGGGATATGATCAACGTGTATAAATATATAAGGGGTCCATATAGTGAACTTGGTGTTGAGTTATTCACTTTACGGTCAACACAGAGGACAAGGGGGCACTCTTTACGTCTAGAAGAAAAGAGATTTCATCTCCAAATACAGTAAGAGCTGTGAAAATGTGGAATAGACTCCCTCCAGAGGTGGTTCTGGTCTGCTTTAAGAAAGTCCTGGATTCGTTCCTAAATGTACATAATATAACTGGGAACTAACATTTATAGGTAATGTTGATCCAGGGAAAATTTGATTGCCTCTCAGGGGATCAGGAAGGAATTTTTTCCCCCGCTGTAGCAAATTGGATCATGCTTTTTCGGGGGGGGGGGGGGGGTCGCCTTCCTCTGGATCAACTGTGGATATAGGATTGTGTATATGGGATTGTATGATATTTTTTATTTTATTTATTTTTTTTGGTTGAACTGGATGGACTATAGATAGATAGATAGATAGATAGATAGATAGATAGATAGATAGATAGATAGATAGATAGATAGATAGATAGATAGATAGATAGATAGATAGATAGATAGATAGATATGGGATAGATAGATAGATAGATAGATAGATAGATAGATAGATAGATAGATAGATAGATAGATAGATAGATAGATAGATAGATAGATAGATAGATAGATAGATATGGGATAGATAGATAGATAGATAGATAGATAGATAGATAGATAGATAGATAGATAGATAGATAGATATGGGATAGATAGATAGATAGATAGATAGATAGATAGATAGATAGATAGATAGATAGATAGATAGATAGATAGATAGATATGGGATAGATAGATAGATAGATAGATAGATAGATAGATAGATAGATAGATAGATAGATAGATAGATAGATACTTGGAACATGATTGTTGACTTTGAGCAGTGAGGATGCTTCTAGCTTTTATACATAACAATATGTGTATATATATATATATATATATATATATATATATATATATATACAGTGCCTTGACAAAGTATTCATACCCCTTGAAATTTTTTTTTTAGATGATTTGTGATGTGACACGATTTATGGCTCTGGTATAGAATGTTCCATCTCTGGATACAGATAACAATATGTAAACAATTGATTTGAGGCTTGCAGAACGTCTGTGAGGTCACGGGAGGGCGATCGGAGCGTCTCCTGCATTCTTAGTGAGCGCACGCACCGCAGTAAGGAGGAAATGGAAGCATGCCTATGAATATCCATCCTTGTCAGGGGGAGCGGTGTCCACACTCATCACATATACATCATATTCTCTGAGATGTCAGCACACCATCAGACACAGCAGACGTCTTCCCTAACAGGGGGTGTGCATTGCAGAACAGATCGATACATATTATATTTCAGGGTCCACCTCATCTACGTCATGTACTTTGTGTTTCTCGATCTCCTCATCCAGACAATCCGTGATTATATGAGCAGCCAGGGAACTGGAAAATTAGGTTTTAGCTTTGGTGCGATGAAACAGGTCTTGTTTACACAGTATTGCGTGACGCATGCATCATGCTCGTTTCTGTGCGATTCACATGCAGTGCGGTGCGATTTCACCCCATTTGTTTTGGAATGGATAAACCACACTGGACCGCACCGAAAGCACTGCATACACACTACTTTATAAAACACACTGCAGCCGGGAAGCATTGGACTTCTGTACCATATATTCTGATGCAGGCAATCGCACTGTGTTTGGGGCCTGCATTTGGGGTGCAGTTACCTTTGACACCCGCTTCAGATCGCAACTGCAGTGCGTTGAATACAGCAGGAAACGTGTACAGAACGTGGGTTTCCCGCACCAGGTTCTGGTGTGAAAGGGCACTCAATGGGGGACATACACATTTTTTTCTTTGACGCGGGGCCTCCTTTAGCACCCATACTAGACCCTTATCCTGGATAAAGTGGTTGTAAACTCTTACATTTAACCCAGTGAAGTAATTGGCCTCAGATGATACACAGAAATTAAATAAATCCTCCTACATAAGTTGTACCTGCTTATCTGCAGCATTCTCTACTCTACAGCCCTTCAAAATGCAGAATGTATACAGCCTGTCTGAGCTTTCAGAAAGCAGGAAGGGGAGCTGAAGTTACACTCTGCAGAGCTCAGTGAGAGCTGATTGGAAGCAGGGCCAGGACGAGGGATGGGCAGGAGGGGCACTGTGGTATTATGTGGGGTGGGGGAGAGTGCACAGTGAGGAGATTTGGAGGGAGGGGATCTGTATTAGGAGGGGAAATCCGAGGGGTGGTAGGGGGTAGGAATTGTTCTAGGAGGGGATATATGGTTGCATGTGTGTGTGGGGGGGGGTGCTTGGAGTGGTGATTGAGGGGGCTTTGTGAGGTGGGGAAGGGGGGTTTGTGCTTGGAGGGGGGATTTGGGGGCTTTGTGCTAGAAGAAGTGATATGGTAGAGGTGGTAGGGGAAATTATTTTTTGGGAGAGGGTGGATTTGTGCTAGGAGGGATGATTGTGAGGTATTTGTGCTAGGAGGGAAAATTTGGAGTGTGAGTGAGAGGATGTGTACTTGGAGGGGGGATTTGGAGTGTGGGGGAGAGGATGTGTACTTGGAGGGGAGGATTTGGAGTGTGGGGGAGAGGATGTGTACTTGGAGGGGGGGATTTGGAGTGTGGGGGAGAGGATGTGTACTTGGGGGGGGGATTTGGAGTGTGGGGGAGAGGATGTGTACTTGGAGGGGGGATTTGGAGTGTGGGGGAGAGGATGTGTACTTGGAGGGGAGGATTTGGAGTGTGGGGGAGAGGATGTGTACTTGGAGGGGGGGATTTGGTGTGTGGGGGAGAGGATGTGTACTTGGAGGGGGGGATTTGGAGTGTGAGGGAGAGGATGTGTACTTGGAGGTGGGGATTTGGAGTGTGGGGGAGAGGATGTGTATTTGGAGGGGAGGAATTGGAGTGTGGGGGAGAGGATGTGTACTTTGAGGGGAGGATTTGGAGTGTGGGGGAGAGGATGTGTACTTGGAGGGGGGGATTTGGAGTGTAGGGGAGAGGATGTGTACTTGGAGGGGGGATTTGGAGTGTGGGGGAGAGGATGTGTACTTGGAGGGGGGATTTGGAGTGTGGGGGAAAAGATGTGTACTTGGAGGGGATATTTGGAGTGTGGGGAAGAGGATGTGTACTTGGAGGGGATATTTGGAGTGTGGGGGAGAGGATGTGTACTTGGAGGGGATATTTGGAGTGTGGGGGAAAAGATGTGTACTTGGAGGGGATATTTGGAGTGTGGGGGAAAAGATGTGTACTTGGAGGGGATATTTGGAGTGTGCGGAAGAGGATGTGTACTTGGAGGGGATATTTGGAGTGTGGGGGAGAGGATGTGTACTTGGAGGGGATATTTGGAGTGTGGGGGAGAGGATGTGTACTTGGAGGGGATATTTGGAGTGTGGGGGAAAAGATGTGTACTTGGAGGGGATATTTGGAGTGTGGGGAAGAGGATGTGTACTTGGAGGGGATATTTGGAGTGTGGGGGAGAGGATGTGTACTTGGAGGGGATATTTGGAGTGTGGGGGAGAGGATGTGTACTTGGAGGGGATATTTGGAGTGTGGGGGAGAGGATGTGTACTTGGAGGGGATATTTGGAGTGTGGGGGAAAAGATATGTACTTGGAGGGGATATTTGGAGTGTGGGGGAAAAGATGTGTACTTGGAGGGGATATTTGGAGTGTGGGGAAGAGGATGTGTACTTGGAGGGGATATTTGGAGTGTGGGGGAGAGGATGTGTACTTGGAGGGGATATTTGGAGTGTGGGGGAGAGGATGTGTACTTGGAGGGGATATTTGGAGTGTGGGGGAAAAGATGTGTACTTGGAGGGGATATTTGCAGTGTGGGGGAAAAGATGTGTACTTGGAGGGGATATTTGCAGTGTGGGGAAGAGGATGTGTACTTGGAGGGGAAATTTGAGAGGTAGAATATTTGTGCTAGGAGGCTGGACTTTTTTTTCAGGGGTGGTGCATTTGTGCTGTTGGGGGGGGGGGGATTTGTGCTAGGGGAGGGGATTGGACTGGAAGAGACACACCCCCCTTCATAACAGCACACAGGAACAGAGCTGAGGCTGTCAATCCCAGGCTGTGTGTTGGCAGTCCCTCCCTTGTCACTTTTTATCTGCTAATGTCTTGTCAGGAGTGATTCATGATGATAGTAGAGGAATGAGGCAGCAGAGAGAAGTGACACTTGGGGGTTGATTCATAAAAAACTGGAGAGTGTAAAATCTGGTGCAGCTCTGCATAGAAACCAATCAGCTTCCAGGCTTTATTGTCAAAGCTTCATTGAACAAGCTGAAGGTAGAAGCCGATTGGCTACTATGCACAGCTGCACCAGATTTTGCCACTCTTCAGTTTTAGTAAACCAACTCCACATAGTGCTCTGGATTGAAACAAGTACACACTGCAGAGGGATAAGCTTTGTTCATATTCCATGTCAGAGGTTATTACCATTTTACGTCTGGTATGGATGTTGAATAGAATCTCTAGTTGCTTCGTTCACAAACATAACAAAGCATCCGGAGCTGTCATTTTCTGGCAATTTAAGTGGGATTTTCTTTTTTTTTTTAAATGTCACTTTTGCTTTAGAACATTGTCTGGAGGCATCACTTCACAGGCAGGTTTAAGCCCCCCAATTATGTTATTGGAAGGAATTGTGCATTTTTAATGTTGGCCTTTAAGCCTTCTTCTAAAAAGGGCTCCCTGCTGAATAATATATTTTTTTTAGCGTTTTCAATAGATCAGGCATCCAATATTATGGGTACCCTTTGTCCTTTGGAGGGTTCAGCTTCGTCTCAAATGATCATTCCACTTATAAGAAAGTCGCATGTATGACAAATAAAAAACAAAGTGCGGCGCTAAATTGTGTTTGTTCCTCATTAGGGTCAGCCACTCTGAAATGACAAACAGAGGGTCAAAATTCACCTATGAGGTATTTAATTAAATAAATTTTTAGATTTTATTTATTATTAATTAGTATATAAAAATGGGAATACTAGGTACTTAAAGTGGGCACCTCTATAGTGTGACCCTCATACTATGCTGTAACAAATCTAGGAATGCCTATCTAAAAATCAGGTGAGAAATAATAAATGTATTACCTAAAGTAAACATGAAGATCCCCACACCGGGGAAAAGAAAAAATATTGTGCTTAAATCTCGTGAGTAAACATAAATTATATACTAAGCCTTGGTGTCGCCAGACATGTGAACATACATCATAAGAAAATATAAAATAGAACCAATAAGATGACGATAATAAAGATAATGTTCATAAGTGAAAAGAAATCTGCTGACAGTCCCAATGATGGACCTATAAAGGTACACCTGGATGCTTGATTGCTTGAACCCCCTCAGAACTGCCCAAATGGCTCGCTTAGCGAAGTAGGTATAGAAGCTGAGGGTGTAGAAATGTATAAAATACTCTTACCAAGAGTGGTGGACTCACCGGCCAGCGGCCTTAGAGTCGAGATAAGCTTGTACTAACACGAACTGCAGTAAATGGAATGCTGCTTCATCTGTTCAGTGGAGATGCTGGGAGGTGGAAGTCCCCATCAAACGGTCCACTGCACTCCGGTATTCCAGTTATCATATAGCTCCTCCGATGGAGAAATCAAAAAAGACTCCACATAGCGTAAATCCGCTTCAAAAACTTTAATACAAGCTTGGCAAATAAAAAAAGCCCCCGGCTTATAAGCTACATCAGAGACCAGGTCTGGCAAAAGTCTATTAGCCCATAGACAATAACAGAAGCCAGAAAATAAAAAACATTAAAATCAATAAAAAGCGCTTAAGTTTGATTGTGGCATAGTAGGCATATAAAACCCGACGCGTTTCGTCCGCTAGGACTTCGACTGGGGTGTATGCCTGCATGCCACATCAATGCCTATATATATACTGAAATATAATCTGGAATTGACAGCACCTGCTTACACTGTGCGAGACGCCACTTCCGGGTCGCACAGGATGGCGTCAGCACGATGTTTAACCTATCCCGATGGGTAAGAGTAAGATCGTACCCCCTAGAGTTAACTAGATGCTTATTGGGCGGAAAGGATGCCGTCGCCGTCATGACCATTCACCAAGCAGATGGTTACTCAGGGCCAATAAGGGTCAACATGGGCGGTGATGTCGGCGTAGGAACCTAACTCTCGGGACCGCCTACAGTGACTCACTAAAAGTCACGTGGTAGTCACAGAGGAAATTTTACGTAACGGGAGGTGTAACGTGGTGACGGAGACCAATCAAGGTCTCCGTGGAACAACACGCGATGACTGTCAAAAAAACCCGGAAGTAGATAACAGTGTATCTATGAGGTGAGACGCATATGCGATCCACACCTCAATCCAGGACATATCTCCGCATGTGGAGGATGGATGGAACGCAAATGCGTCCCAACGATGAATTTCCCTATAAGGGGAGGAGATTTTTAAGCAGGATCAATAGGATTTAGCAAAAATTCATAACCAAAAACCCCCATTGGGCTCTACATTCTAGCGAAAGAAATTTCTTTCATGCAGAGAATAAATAAATATAAAATTAAATAATTGTAATAAGAAAAATGGAAAAATACCCGAAAATTAAAAAAGTTATTAAATTAATTAACAAATGAAAAATAAAAATAAAAAATATAAAATATATAGAAAATATATAGAAAAATAAAAATAAAAAATGAAAATATGAGGCGTCTCACAGAGTGCAAACAGCGCTCCCATTTAATATTGGGAACATGCAGTCTATGTCAATAATTAACTGAATAACCATCAACCTGCATAACCATATCCAATGCTCAGATAGTAATTAACCCCTACGTAGCAAATACCTCAAACATTAAAAGAGACTCAATAACTAGAGGGACAACCATCAGGCCAAAAGGAGCCGGATGGTTAAGAACGATTGATAAATGCGTTAATGTCCCAGTCAATGTTGAGGCCAAAAGGTGAGTAACTCTTTAATTGATGTATCCAGAAAGTTTCCAGCCTGGACACACCTCTTTTGAGGGACTCACCCCTCCAGTGTGGAGTAAACTTGTCTATTACTTGAAAGCGAGTACCAATAGGATTCTGGTTATGGCACCTTAAAAAGTGTTTGGGGACACTATGATTTGTCAAGCCCTTTTTAATGTTAACAATATGTTCATTTCCACGTACTGAAAAGGTGCGTATGGTCCTACCAACATATTGTTTATTGCACGGGCATGTGATCAAATAGACCACATAACGTGTCTCACATGTAAGAAAGTGTTTGATTTGATATTCTCTTCCAGTGGAAGTTGAAATGAATGTATCACTTTTCTTTCTCCCACAGACGCTGTGTAGACAAACATTACAGCGTCGGCAGGGAAAAAACCCTTTCATGTTTTGGAAGAAAGGAGGACGTACAACTGGAGGGTCAACAACATTGGGGGCAATCTGATTCCTAATTGTTGGAGCCCCCTTAAAAATGACCCCACTATATTCAGGGAGTACGGGGCCCAATATCGGGTCATTTTTTAAAACCTTCCAGTGCTGGGATAAAATCTGCTTGATCTGTTTGTGTTGTATAGAGAATCCTGTTATAAGAGACCACTTGTGTTTATTAGCTTGTGCGGGTTTGGGTTGACATACCAACAAAGACTCTCTATTAATTAAAGAGACTTTTTTAATTTCTTCTTCCACCAGCACCGGATCGTAACCCTTATCGATAAATCTGGATTTTAAGATCTGTGCCTGATGGTGGTAATCAGAAAGATTACTGCAGTTGCGCCTGATCCTGGTAAGTTGACTGCGTGGTACCGATTTCAGCCAAGTCGCATGGTGGCAACTGTCGACCGGAATATAACCATTCCGGTCGGTAGGTTTGAAGAACGTCTTGGTTTCTAAATGGTCATTTACGGCCACTATCTCCAAGTCGAGGAAGTGAATGGTTGAGCTACTAATCTCATACTTCAATTCTATGCCGATATCATTGGCATTCAGTGTGGTCAAAAAAACTTTAAGGGATTCAACACTTCCTCTCCATAGGAGGAGGACATCGTCTATGTACCTGGCCCAGAGGACCATCTCCGGGGGATCCAGGGCATAGACGACATCCTCCTCCCACCGGGCCATAAAAATGTTGGCTAGACTCGGGGCGAATTTAGCGCCCATAGCCACTCCCTTCTGTTGGATATAAAAATCACCATTGTACCAAAAGTAGTTATGTGTGGTAGCAAACCTCAGCAGATCCAAAATAAATCTTTGCTGAGTTCTCGGGATGGATTCTTCCTTAGACAGAAACAGTTCCACTGCTGCTATCCCTAAATTATGGGGTATACAGGTATATAGCGACGTCACATCAGCAGTGACTAAAAGTAGGTCACTACTGTAAGTGACGTCGCTCAACCTGGTGATAGCATCCTTAGTATCCCTCAAGTAAGAAGGTACAGATTGTACAATGGGTTGAAGAAAATAATCAATATATTTCCCTATGCGGGAAGTAACAGAGTCAATGCCGCTGATGATGGGGCGGCCAGGGGGGTGTGTAATACTTTTATGTACTTTGGGTAAGTAGTAGAGGACAGGAATCCTAGGAGCAACTGGAATCAAAAAACTCGAATCAAAAAAAAGTGTTGAATCCCTTAAAGTTTTTTTGACCACACTGAATGCCAATGATATCGGCATAGAATTGAAGTATGAGATTAGTAGCTCAACCATTCACTTCCTCGACTTGGAGATAGTGGCCGTAAATGACCATTTAGAAACCAAGACGTTCTTCAAACCTACCGACCGGAATGGTTATATTCCGGTCGACAGTTGCCACCATGCGACTTGGCTGAAATCGGTACCACGCAGTCAACTTACCAGGATCAGGCGCAACTGCAGTAATCTTTCTGATTACCACCATCAGGCACAGATCTTAAAATCCAGATTTATCGATAAGGGTTACGATCCGGTGCTGGTGGAAGAAGAAATTAAAAAAGTCTCTTTAATTAATAGAGAGTCTTTGTTGGTATGTCAACCCAAACCCGCACAAGCTAATAAACACAAGTGGTCTCTTATAACAGGATTCTCTATACAACACAAACAGATCAAGCAGATTTTATCCCAGCACTGGAAGGTTTTAAAAAATGACCCGATATTGGGCCCCGTACTCCCTGAATATAGTGGGGTCATTTTTAAGGGGGCTCCAACAATTAGGAATCAGATTGCCCCCAATGTTGTTGACCCTCCAGTTGTACGTCCTCCTTTCTTCCAAAACATGAAAGGGTTTTTTCCCTGCCGACGCTGTAATGTTTGTCTACACAGCGTCTGTGGGAGAAAGAAAAGTGATACATTCATTTCAACTTCCACTGGAAGAGAATATCAAATCAAACACTTTCTTACATGTGAGACACGTTATGTGGTCTATTTGATCACATGCCCGTGCAATAAACAATATGTTGGTAGGACCATACGCACCTTTTCAGTACGTGGAAATGAACATATTGTTAACATTAAAAAGGGCTTGACAAATCATAGTGTCCCCAAACACTTTTTAAGGTGCCATAACCAGAATCCTATTGGTACTCGCTTTCAAGTAATAGACAAGTTTACTCCACACTGGAGGGGTGAGTCCCTCAAAAGAGGTGTGTCCAGGCTGGAAACTTTCTGGATACATCAATTAAAGAGTTACTCACCTTTTGGCCTCAACATTGACTGGGACATTAACGCATTTATCAATCGTTCTTAACCATCCGGCTCCTTTTGGCCTGATGGTTGTCCCTCTAGTTATTGAGTCTCTTTTAATGTTTGAGGTATTTGCTACGTAGGGGTTAATTACTATCTGAGCATTGGATATGGTTATGCAGGTTGATGGTTATTCAGTTAATTATTGACATAGACTGCATGTTCCCAATATTGAATGGGAGCGCTGTTTGCACTCTGTGAGACGCCTCATATTTTCATTTTTTATTTTTATTTTTCTATATATTTTCTATATATTTTATATTTTTTATTTTTATTTTTCATTTGTTAATTAATTTAATAACTTTTTTAATTTTCGGGTATTTTTCCATTTTTCTTATTACAATTATTTAATTTTATATTTATTTATTCTCTGCATGAAAGAAATTTCTTTCGCTAGAATGTAGAGCCCAATGGGGGTTTTTGGTTATGAATTTTTGCTAAATCCTATTGATCCTGCTTAAAAATCTCCTCCCCTTATAGGGAAATTCATCGTTGGGACGCATTTGCGTTCCATCCATCCTCCACATGCGGAGATATGTCCTGGATTGAGGTGTGGATCGCATATGCGTCTCACCTCATAGATACACTGTTATCTACTTCCGGGTTTTTTTGACAGTCATCGCGTGTTGTTCCACGGAGACCTTGATTGGTCTCCGTCACCACGTTACACCTCCCGTTACGTAAAATTTCCTCTGTGACTACCACGTGACTTTTAGTGAGTCACTGTAGGCGGTCCCGAGAGTTAGGTTCCTACGCCGACATCACCGCCCATGTTGACCCTTATTGGCCCTGAGTAACCATCTGCTTGGTGAATGGTCATGACGGCGACGGCATCCTTTCCGCCCAATAAGCATCTAGTTAACTCTAGGGGGTACGATCTTACTCTTACCCATCGGGATAGGTTAAACATCGTGCTGACGCCATCCTGTGCGACCCGGAAGTGGCGTCTCGCACAGTGTAAGCAGGTGCTGTCAATTCCAGATTATATTTCAGTATATATATAGGCATTGATGTGGCATGCAGGCATACACCCCAGTCGAAGTCCTAGCGGACGAAACGCGTCGGGTTTTATATGCCTACTATGCCACAATCAAACTTAAGCGCTTTTTATTGATTTTAATGTTTTTTATTTTCTGGCTTCTGTTATTGTCTATGGGCTAATAGACTTTTGCCAGACCTGGTCTCTGATGTAGCTTATAAGCCGGGGGCTTTTTTTATTTGCCAAGCTTGTATTAAAGTTTTTGAAGCGGATTTACGCTATGTGGAGTCTTTTTTGATTTCTCCATCGGAGGAGCTATATGATAACTGGAATACCGGAGTGCAGTGGACCGTTTGATGGGGACTTCCACCTCCCAGCATCTCCACTGAACAGATGAAGCAGCATTCCATTTACTGCAGTTCGTGTTAGTACAAGCTTATCTCGACTCTAAGGCCGCTGGCCGGTGAGTCCACCACTCTTGGTAAGAGTATTTTATACATTTCTACACCCTCAGCTTCTATACCTACTTCGCTAAGCGAGCCATTTGGGCAGTTCTGAGGGAGTTCAAGCAATCAAGCATCCAGGTGTACCTTTATAGGTCCATCATTGGGACTGTCAGCAGATTTCTTTTCACTTATGAACATTATCTTTATTATCGTCATCTTATTGGTTCTATTTTATATTTTCTTATGATGTATGTTCACATGTCTGGCGACACCAAGGCTTAGTATATAATCTATGTTTACTCACGAGATTTAAGCACAATATTTTTTCTTTTCCCCGGTGTGGGGATCTTCATGTTTACTTTAGGTAATACATTTATTATTTCTCACCTGATTTTTAGATAGGCATTCCTAGATTTGTTACAGCATAGTATGAGGGTCACACTATAGAGGTGCCCACTTTAAGTACCTAGTATTCCCATTTTTATATACTAATTAATAATAAATAAAATCTAAAAATTTATTTAATTAAATACCTCATAGGTGAATTTTGACCCTCTGTTTGTCATTTCAGAGTGGCTGACCCTAATGAGGAACAAACACAATTTAGCGCCGCACTTTGTTTTTTATTTGAGTTTCACAATTTGTCTTATTGTTGTGTCGGCAGCTTTTCACACTTTTTTCTGGGATTGGCGCAATATTATTCATAACTAATTTTATTTTGTTACTTTAGACACTTTCTTATTGCTGACTCCCATTTATAATACTAAGAATTTTAGTATGGACGTATTTGACTATCGCACTAATCGGTCAGTGAATACGGAAGGGGTTTTTACTCTTTTGAAAACGGATACAGAAATAGGGGGCCTTTTTTTGAGATTGAAGAACCTCATGACATCCGAGCTCCACCTAGATTGGGATATAGTTTTCCTAGAACAGTACTCCAAGGAGCGTATGGTTCCAAGGGGACTTAGGTGGAATGTATATCCCCAACAGGGTGATTTAGACGTTGAGTCTTGGTTTAGATACTTTAACGAGGCAGGCATTTCACTGTTAAAATTTTTGTCAGACAAAAAACGAGCACGAATGACTATGATAGATAAGGAGATCAAGGAAATCAGAGAAAAACTGACTTCCCATAGGTCTACCCCGGAGTATGCCTCCCACTCTACATCTTTGATGAACCATTTGGAAAAGGAGGAGAAAGACCAAAAGTTAAAAAAGCAAAAAAAGTACACTAGAGACGTTAATGACTATAAAAATGGAAGTGTTTTTTCTTGGCAAAATAAACAGGAAGAGACTGGTGCTCCTGAGAGGGGTGCTTGTGAAATGGACACCTCGGAGCCACAGACTCTTCAGTTCCAGCCACCTTCCTATTCTTCAGAAAATAATAAGATTACTACTTACAATCATCACTCAATTCCTCCAAACACCCCGAAGCCCCCGAATAGAGGGCCCCCCCCTCCCCCCCATGACAGAGGTAGAGGTGGTAGGGGTAGGGGACGTGGGCATAGGGGTCACTCTTACAACTATGACCATCATAGATCCACACCGAGGAGAGAATATCAACATGATAGACAGCAGGATCAATATGAACATTACTACCCACCAAGAACACCGATCCCTACGTACAATCGATATCTACCATTAGAGAATGAGAGACCACGTGACAATTACAATTCTTATCACTCTTACAGACAAATAGATTCTGGGTACCATAACAGGTCACCTTTTAATTATAATCAACAACAACCAGGACCATATAATAGGGATTTTCCCAACGTACCAGAAAGACACAAACGGGCTATAGACGGAAACGCGGGTCTAGAGGGGGGAGGCGCGCCCGAAAAAAAGCAACGAGTTTAACCGATAGCGGGATTTTCAATCTTAGTAAATCTAATCTTTCAGATACGGAACTTTCAGTCCTTAACAAAGGCTTGAAGTTTGCTCCCCCGAAAAGACTTAATAAGTTTAACACCTTTATAGACATACAAAAGTATATACGAAAACTCAACGTGCAACGCTATTTACTCTCTAACCCTACGAGACCACAAATTGAGGCGAGTTCTCATATTGTCCACACAGGGCTTTCGAACCCTTCCCTCTTCAATCCCCCGTGTTCCACTGCCCCCTCCATTAAGGTCTTCCGTGACCTAGTGTTAAAGGATTTAGATAAGATACCTGTCAAGAAGACTTTTAGCAACCCCAATATAAAAATTGGACTTAAACAATTATGCGAGCGTAAGGATTTAATTATCCGACCCGCCGATAAGGGTGGTGGGATAGTCATCTTAGACAAAAGTGACTACCACCTCGAAATGACTAGGATTCTAAGTGATACAGAAACTTACTCTAGATTATATACCAATCCTACCACTTCCTACAAGAAATCACTCACTGATCTAGTAGACACTGGTTTCCAATTAGGAATTTTAAATAAAAAAGAGAGGAGTTTTTTGATTCCAGTTGCTCCTAGGATTCCTGTCCTCTACTACTTACCCAAAGTACATAAAAGTATTACACACCCCCCTGGCCGCCCCATCATCAGCGGCATTGACTCTGTTACTTCCCGCATAGGGAAATATATTGATTATTTTCTTCAACCCATTGTACAATCTGTACCTTCTTACTTGAGGGATACTAAGGATGCTATCACCAGGTTGAGCGACGTCACTTACAGTAGTGACCTACTTTTAGTCACTGCTGATGTGACGTCGCTATATACCTGTATACCCCATAATTTAGGGATAGCAGCAGTGGAACTGTTTCTGTCTAGGGAAGAATCCATCCCGAGAACTCAGCAAAGATTTATTTTGGATCTGCTGAGGTTTGCTACCACACATAACTACTTTTGGTACAATGGTGATTTTTATATCCAACAGAAGGGAGTGGCTATGGGCGCTAAATTCGCCCCGAGTCTAGCCAACATTTTTATGGCCCGGTGGGAGGAGGATGTCGTCTATGCCCTGGATCCCCCGGAGATGGTCCTCTGGGCCAGGTACATAGACGATGTCCTCCTCCTATGGAGAGGAAGTGTTGAATCCCTTAAAGTTTTTTTGACCACACTGAATGCCAATGATATCGGCATAGAATTGAAGTATGAGATTAGTAGCTCAACCATTCACTTCCTCGACTTGGAGATAGTGGCCGTAAATGACCATTTAGAAACCAAGACGTTCTTCAAACCTACCGACCGGAATGGTTATATTCCGGTCGACAGTTGCCACCATGCGACTTGGCTGAAATCGGTACCACGCAGTCAACTTACCAGGATCAGGCGCAACTGCAGTAATCTTTCTGATTACCACCATCAGGCACAGATCTTAAAATCCAGATTTATCGATAAGGGTTACGATCCGGTGCTGGTGGAAGAAGAAATTAAAAAAGTCTCTTTAATTAATAGAGAGTCTTTGTTGGTATGTCAACCCAAACCCGCACAAGCTAATAAACACAAGTGGTCTCTTATAACAGGATTCTCTATACAACACAAACAGATCAAGCAGATTTTATCCCAGCACTGGAAGGTTTTAAAAAATGACCCGATATTGGGCCCCGTACTCCCTGAATATAGTGGGGTCATTTTTAAGGGGGCTCCAACAATTAGGAATCAGATTGCCCCCAATGTTGTTGACCCTCCAGTTGTACGTCCTCCTTTCTTCCAAAACATGAAAGGGTTTTTTCCCTGCCGACGCTGTAATGTTTGTCTACACAGCGTCTGTGGGAGAAAGAAAAGTGATACATTCATTTCAACTTCCACTGGAAGAGAATATCAAATCAAACACTTTCTTACATGTGAGACACGTTATGTGGTCTATTTGATCACATGCCCGTGCAATAAACAATATGTTGGTAGGACCATACGCACCTTTTCAGTACGTGGAAATGAACATATTGTTAACATTAAAAAGGGCTTGACAAATCATAGTGTCCCCAAACACTTTTTAAGGTGCCATAACCAGAATCCTATTGGTACTCGCTTTCAAGTAATAGACAAGTTTACTCCACACTGGAGGGGTGAGTCCCTCAAAAGAGGTGTGTCCAGGCTGGAAACTTTCTGGATACATCAATTAAAGAGTTACTCACCTTTTGGCCTCAACATTGACTGGGACATTAACGCATTTATCAATCGTTCTTAACCATCCGGCTCCTTTTGGCCTGATGGTTGTCCCTCTAGTTATTGAGTCTCTTTTAATGTTTGAGGTATTTGCTACGTAGGGGTTAATTACTATCTGAGCATTGGATATGGTTATGCAGGTTGATGGTTATTCAGTTAATTATTGACATAGACTGCATGTTCCCAATATTGAATGGGAGCGCTGTTTGCACTCTGTGAGACGCCTCATATTTTCATTTTTTATTTTTATTTTTCTATATATTTTCTATATATTTTATATTTTTTATTTTTATTTTTCATTTGTTAATTAATTTAATAACTTTTTTAATTTTCGGGTATTTTTCCATTTTTCTTATTACAATTATTTAATTTTATATTTATTTATTCTCTGCATGAAAGAAATTTCTTTCGCTAGAATGTAGAGCCCAATGGGGGTTTTTGGTTATGAATTTTTGCTAAATCCTATTGATCCTGCTTAAAAATCTCCTCCCCTTATAGGGAAATTCATCGTTGGGACGCATTTGCGTTCCATCCATCCTCCACATGCGGAGATATGTCCTGGATTGAGGTGTGGATCGCATATGCGTCTCACCTCATAGATACACTGTTATCTACTTCCGGGTTTTTTTGACAGTCATCGCGTGTTGTTCCACGGAGACCTTGATTGGTCTCCGTCACCACGTTACACCTCCCGTTACGTAAAATTTCCTCTGTGACTACCACGTGACTTTTAGTGAGTCACTGTAGGCGGTCCCGAGAGTTAGGTTCCTACGCCGACATCACCGCCCATGTTGACCCTTATTGGCCCTGAGTAACCATCTGCTTGGTGAATGGTCATGACGGCGACGGCATCCTTTCCGCCCAATAAGCATCTAGTTAACTCTAGGGGGTACGATCTTACTCTTACCCATCGGGATAGGTTAAACATCGTGCTGACGCCATCCTGTGCGACCCGGAAGTGGCGTCTCGCACAGTGTAAGCAGGTGCTGTCAATTCCAGATTATATTTCAGTATATATATAGGCATTGATGTGGCATGCAGGCATACACCCCAGTCGAAGTCCTAGCGGACGAAACGCGTCGGGTTTTATATGCCTACTATGCCACAATCAAACTTAAGCGCTTTTTATTGATTTTAATGTTTTTTATTTTCTGGCTTCTGTTATTGTCTATGGGCTAATAGACTTTTGCCAGACCTGGTCTCTGATGTAGCTTATAAGCCGGGGGCTTTTTTTATTTGCCAAGCTTGTATTAAAGTTTTTGAAGCGGATTTACGCTATGTGGAGTCTTTTTTGATTTCTCCATCGGAGGAGCTATATGATAACTGGAATACCGGAGTGCAGTGGACCGTTTGATGGGGACTTCCACCTCCCAGCATCTCCACTGAACAGATGAAGCAGCATTCCATTTACTGCAGTTCGTGTTAGTACAAGCTTATCTCGACTCTAAGGCCGCTGGCCGGTGAGTCCACCACTCTTGGTAAGAGTATTTTATACATTTCTACACCCTCAGCTTCTATACCTACTTCGCTAAGCGAGCCATTTGGGCAGTTCTGAGGGAGTTCAAGCAATCAAGCATCCAGGTGTACCTTTATAGGTCCATCATTGGGACTGTCAGCAGATTTCTTTTCACTTATGAACATTATCTTTATTATCGTCATCTTATTGGTTCTATTTTATATTTTCTTATGATGTATGTTCACATGTCTGGCGACACCAAGGCTTAGTATATAATTTATGTTTACTCACGAGATTTAAGCACAATATTTTTTCTTTTCCCCGGTGTGGGGATCTTCATGTTTACTTTAGGTAATACATTTATTATTTCTCACCTGATTTTTAGATAGGCATTCCTAGATTTGTTACAGCATAGTATGAGGGTCACACTATAGAGGTGCCCACTTTAAGTACCTAGTATTCCCATTTTTATATACTAATTAATAATAAATAAAATCTAAAAATTTATTTAATTAAATACCTCATAGGTGAATTTTGACCCTCTGTTTGTCATTTCAGAGTGGCTGACCCTAATGAGGAACAAACACAATTTAGCGCCGCACTTTGTTTTTTATTTGAGTTTCACAATTTGTCTTATTGTTGTGTCGGCAGCTTTTCACACTTTTTTCTGGGATTGGCGCAATATTATTCATAACTAATTTTATTTAGCATGTATGACAAAGACAGGTCCACTTCTTTAATCCAATAACATCAGATGAACCTTATACATTTTTTATTGACTTGATATTGCCGGGTTGCGTTGACAAATTGCCCTCCATATATTTCACAACACTGAGGCATCCATTAAGGAGCTCGCTTGTGATTTCCACGAAAATATATAGACGGGCTTCGCAAGATAAAGACGGATGAGCAACAGAGGAATTTTTTTTTTTTTTTTTTTTAAGTTAATCTAGAAGATTCCTGCGGTTGAAGATTTGGTAATACTCTAAGGAGAGCTGTGATTGATTACAGACACATCATAAGAGTCTGATTCTCAGTACATGGAGATCATTTCAGTCTAATCTGAATCAAACGGGAGCCTGGACCCCAAGTCTACAGATTGATGAAGAGCCATGGATGGGAAATCCTCGGCCCATTCTGGACCCAGCCACCACTTTGTAGCTGCCCCAATTCACTCGGATTGTTTTCGCTGCAGAATTGCAGCAGCTTAAAGCCTCGTACACACCATCGGACTTTCCGACGGAAAATGTTGGATGACAGGCTGTTGGCGGAAAAT
Organism: Lithobates clamitans; assembly: GCA_037952925.1. NCBI lineage: Eukaryota > Metazoa > Chordata > Amphibia > Anura > Ranidae > Lithobates > Lithobates clamitans. Next base: position 182,421 of record JBBGZY010000614.1, on the reverse strand, counting down.
CCGACCGTGTGTACGCTCCATCGGACAATTGTTGTCGGACTTTCCCCCAACAAATGTTGGCTAGCGTGTCTTCAAATTTTCCGCCAACAAATGTTTGTTGTCGCATTTTCCAAGCGTGTGTATGCAAGTCCGTCGGGCAAAAGTCCGAAATTCAAACATGCATGCTCGGAAGCAGAAGCGGTCGGTCTTGTAAACTAGCGTTCTTAGTGGAGAATTAACATTGGTGACGCGGCAAATTCTGAAATCTCCAAATGCAGTGCACAATTCTCTTCTTCTTTAATGGGATAATAATGAAGCTGTTTTGCTGGTGATACTGATGGAGTTATTGCAAACTAATTTTCAAAGGCTTTTTCTTTTCTAGTGATATCAAGAATAATATTATTATGCTTTTTACAACACCATTATCCCGTCGTTTTTAAGATCAAATATACAACTATGTTGGTGTCCCTTGTCAATTTTACATTGTATTTTTTTAAATGTATCTGCCTACTCCCAAACTGTCATTTGAAGTAAAACACATAGCCAAGTATTATTCTACACAATTTTTTTTACTATATATATATATATATATATATATATATATATACATAGATATATATATACATATATATATATATATATATATATATATATATATATATATATATATACATATATATACATATATATATATATATACATACATACATATATATATATATATATATATATATATATATATATATATATATATATATATATATATATATATATATATATATACATATATATATATATATACATATATATATATATATATACATATATATATATATATATATATATATATATATATATATATATATATATATATATACATATATACATATACATATATATATATATATATATATATATATATATATATATATATATATATATATATATATATATATATATATATATATATATATATATATATATATATATATATATATATATATATTTATATATATTACATAAAATTATTATTTATGTATTAATTTATTTATCTTTCTTTTCCTCCTGTTTTTTCTGGGGAAAGGGGAGGGACAGTTTATGGCTACTAGATGAAGCAGGTAACCAAATATTTATTACTACAAGGGTAGATTTAGTCTAATTCCTGGAGCTGAGCTTTAATCATAGAGTGCCTTGCTGTACCCCTGTAATGTGGATTTATGCAGCTACACCAATAAAGAGGCTGGTTTTACTGGATGTCTCCATTGTATTTGAATATTAAAAGAATATTAAAGTTACAAAACTATTACAATAATAATAATATTAACAATAAAAATTACAATAATAATAGTTAGTATTATTTGTTATTATTATTAGTAGTAGTAGTAAATAGCACTAATAATAATAATAATAATAATAATAATAATAATAATAATAATAATAATAATCAATAATAATAATAATAATAATCAACAATAATAATAATAATAATAATAATAATAATAATAATAATAATAATGTATTATTATTATTTTTTTTTATATTAGTATTATTGTTATTATTACTATAGTTATTTTATTAGTAGTAGTATTTTTTTTTTTTAAAGGAGAATATTAATAGTAAGAGAAGTGGCAGAACTGAGCCAAGAAAGATGGTGTCGGCTTCAGCAGCCAGGGGTGGGTTGCATGGTCCATATAAAAAAATAAATAAAAAAGTGTGGATTTTATGTTTATTTTTGATGTTGATGGTTTAGTTCTGCTTTAAGGTAGCCCATTCTTCATGAAGAGCACTTTACGGCATGCAATAAGGACCCTAGTTTTCAACACAGCGCAGCCCAATGTACATCATGTTGTGTGCTCTGCAGTGCAGTGTGTTTTCATTGCTGCTGTAGTTGTGTGTTGGGGCGATCATGCGTTATGATGATGTATTGTAGTAGTACGTAGAAACAACCCCCCCCACACACACACACACATATTTTTAGCACAATGCACAGGGCTAAATAGTCCCAATATATTTACACCGCATTAAATTAAAGTTGACCATTCTACAGCCAGCTGCAAGAACTGATGGTTGACTGATTGTGGTGCTCTGCAACCCTGACCTTATACTGACTGCAGCTCAATTTTTTTTCTGCCACCAAACATGTTAATGAGATTGATTCCCGTGGCTGCTACAAATTTCTGCTTCAAAATTACTTTTGTGAAAAACAGAGCTGGAATAAACGGGGGTGGGAAGGGACAATTGGTCTTGGCTTCCAGCCATCCAAGGGCCCCCAAAGCTGAGATACCTGCCAATCTTGCAGATTACTTACAGCTTCTGTTGGAATATTAAAGCTGAACTCTACAGAACAAGCTAAATAAACCGTTGAAATGCATACAGTACATGGGAGATGTTTTAGCTGCCAAAGGATTTTTAGTTTTGGGCACTTAAAGATTTACACCGACCTACCAGACATCATAGTCAGGTTTCTGACCTGACACTGTTCATCTGCAGTTTAGCAACGCAGTCTTATGTAAATGGGGGGGGGGGGGGGCTCTGATGGGAACTCTGATATAAGGGGGTTCTGATGTAAAGGGGGATTCCAATGTAAGGGGTGACTCTGGGTACTCTGATGTAAGGGGGACTCATTCATTCATGAATATTAGTAGAATATAAGATGTGGTTCCGAGCCCCCCTCCCAAGGTAAAAAGGTAGAAAAAAGTGAATAAAATGTTTCCCAGCTGCAGATAACTCAGCGTATGGAGAGCCGTGTTTACATACAGCCCTGTACGCAGCACTCCTACATATGTGGATGGGGAGAGCACACAATCTAGATGATGTCATAATGGCTCACACACCACAAACTACAAGTGATATTGCTTTGGAAACTTTGATAGATTCCCAGTAGAATCAATTACTGGTGATAGCACACAGATGATATGAGCGGCGACTTGTCAGAGAGCGTTCCTTTTCCATAGGAGATGTGTTGGTGGAGGGGTCTTTGCATTATTCTTTGTATGGATTACCAGCTTTAGCTCAGGGACATATCAAAGTGAGACAAATGTGTGCGTTGTAACATGCAGCATGTAACGCACGCTCTTTACTACAGAAGTGTTTATTTTCCCAGCTGTCATATCTTTTATTACATGATCTATAACACCGGCACATAAGAAAAATACTCCGTCTTATAGAAAATCATTATTACCCTTATTCATGCAACAATGCAGCCCATGTTGAAAGGCTGATCTACCATTATGATTTGGTTATAGCTTGCTTTTTTCCCTTTTTTTCGAGGATTTACCCCTCCGCTGCACAGAACGTCTTCCTGCCCTTATCTTGTTTTGGACACCAAACAGATAATTTGCTTTCTTCCATACTGGTGTAGTGTATGTATTGGAGTCGGACTGTGTTTTACCCAGGGCTTTTTTTCTCAGAGACTAGTTGCAAGAACTCAACCCTTTCCGAGACACCCCTTGTCTCTGCCACATACCCACCTCTGAGCACCTTTCCTTGGTTCCACCACCACCCGACCTCCCAGTACCACCCCTTTTAGAGAATACAGAACCAAGTTTAATTTTGTGGTGCTAAGTAATTTGTATGGAATGTGTTAATGACAACAAGAAAAGACAGTAAAATAGATTCCCTGTAGCTAGCAACAATTACCCCCCCCCCCCCAGCAACATTAAACTCCCAACAGCCAGCATCAATAGAGCCTCCAGCAGCCAGCAACAGTATATCCCTCCCAGAAACGATTGACCCCCCCAGGAACATATGGCACACCACCAGCAGCAATAGATCCTCCACCAGCAACAATAGACCTCCCCAGCAACAATAGACCTCCTCAGCAACAATAGACCCCCCCCCCTGCAAAAATAGATCCCCTCCAGCAACAATTGATTCCCCAGCAGCCAGCATCAATAGAACCTCCACCAAACCCCCAGCACCCCTTGCCATTACATACATTCAGTGCTGGAGGTTCCAGAACTGCGCTCCCCCATGTTCCAGCTGAAATAATGCCCTGGTTTTATCAAAGTAAGCCAAACTAAAGGTCCACCATACTGCATCGTTAATGTGGCTTTCAATATTTAATTTAATGGTAGCTTGTCATCATCTCCCATGATCACCTCCAGGATTTCTACGGAGCTTCTCTCATCTGGAGCGCCCTACACAAAACTGTCCAACTGTCTGCCTTCACTGATCTAAATGGCATGTAAAAGTGCAACGCAAACATCACAAAGCGCATGTCACAGTCAGGGGTCAGGAGACCAGTAGCTATAGCAGGGGAGAGGTTCCCACCAACCAGCTGGATAAGTACACAAGCAGGTCACCCTGGTGGATCACATGGGCTCACCTGAGGTGTGTGGTCTAAGTACTCACCGGTGTTCACCAGAGCTCCTGATGGTGGAGATGGGTTTTACTGCATGTACCAGGTCATGGTCCTCAGGATCACCCTACAAGGATGAGCAAGCCGGGATCCAGTAGCAGAAATAGGAGATGTTAATGAAATAGGGGGGTGCTAACAGAAGTGTAGTCAGTAAACAAGCCAAAGGTCGGTAACAAGTGGTTGCAGGTATGGAACAAGCGGAAGCGTACACCAGGAACAAGCCAAAGGTTGGTAACGAGAAGTTGCAGGTTGGAATCCAGCGAAGATGTAGTCAAGGAACATGCCAAAGGTCAGTAAAAAGTGGTTGCAGGATGAAATCAAGCAGAAGCATAGTCGAGGAACAAGCCAAAGTTTGATAAGGAGTTTTAGTGAAGATATGGACAGCAGCAGAAGTTACAAGAGCGAGATATTGGCTGTAGAGAGTGCAGTAATCTGGCAAACAATAGGCTGGCAATCTGGCTTAAATATGAAGTTCATAGGAGGAGCAAACAGTTCAAGGATCCCCAGAAACAAGGTTCAAGGCAAGATCATCCAAGGAAATGTCCAGGGAGCTGTCCAGCATCTCAGGTGGCACAGCAAAAAGCTGATATTATATATATATATATATATATATATATATATATATATATATATATCTTATATATATATATATATATATCTTATATATATATATATATCTATATATATAAAAGGTTCCAGGGACATTAGTCTCAGAAGTGAGTATTGTCTCATATTCTTCTTGTCCCAGGTATACAGAAATCTGGAAGTCACTTTAGTTACAGTATTGTAGTTTTATTGCACATGTGCATGGAGAGCAGGAAGGATGGTGTTGTGGTATAGGATACCTGAAGGTTTCTACAAAGAACACAGTCTCTGGTCTTCACATATTTCTGAATATTCTGGGTCCCTCTCTAGGGCTGGACGCCTAAACCCCTTGAAAGTGGCTACTTGACAATGGAGGTTCTAGAGGTATCACACTATTTATGTTTCAAGATAGAACAGCATGGAAAGGTTTCTTTGTTGACTCTCTGCTCAAAGTGGTTGTAAAGGCTCAAGGTTTTCTATGCGTGAAGGTAAAAAACCTTCTGTGTGCAGCATCCCCTCCCCCAAGCCCCCATAAAACTTAAATGAGCCCCATCTTGATCCAGTGATGTGCACGAGAGCCTCATCTCTCCCAGGTCTGTCCCTTCTCATTGGCTGAGACAGCAGCAGTAGCCATTTACTCTAGTTACTGTCAACCACAGCCAGTGAGCCAATGTGGAGATAGCGGGGGTTGGGCCAAGCTGCTCTCTATGTGTGAATGGACACACAGAGCAGCGGCTCGGGAGCCCCGATAGAAAGCTGCTTGCAAGGGCATCATGCATTAGGCCTCATGCACACTGGATATTATAAAAAAGCCTGTAGGTTTAGCTGTAGAAAGCTGTAGCTGTAGAATCTTTATAATGAGTTTTGCAGTGTTTTTGCAGTAGCCTATTTTCAGCATTTTTTTGTGTTTTTTATCTTTTGCGTTTTTTAGCTTTTTTTTTTTAGCAAAACTATACTCCCACAATAGCTTATGGCTCAAAAACACTGATAAACACTGAATAGCCTAGTTATTCAGCGCTTTTAAGCTTTTATCAAAGTGAGCTTTTTTACGGCTGAAAAAGCAAGTCAATATGACATGTTTGTTATTTTTAAAACAAAAACAAAAACTTCCTTTAACCCCTTCATGCCGGTGCCTCCTCCTTTAAGAGGTCTCTAAAGCCGGGAGGCGGGGTGGCTGACTTTACCACTCCATGACCTTAATGTGCTTTTTCTTGAGCCACTCCTTTGTTGCCTTGGCGTTATGTTTTGGGTCATTGTCATGCTGGAAGACCCATCCAAGACCCATCTTCAGTTTTCTGTCTGAGGGAAGAAGGTACTCATCCAAGATTTTACAATACATGGCCCCATCTTTTGGTCCTTGAATGCGGCAAAGTCGGCCTGTACCTTTAGCAGAGAAACAGCCCCAAAGCATAATGTTTCCACCTCCGTGCTTGACTGTAGGGATGGTGTTCTTGGGATCATAGTCAGCATTTTTGTTCCTCCAAACACGGCGAGTCGAGTTATTTCGAAAGAGTTTAATTTTGGTCTCATCTGACCAGAGCACTTTCTCTCATGTGATTGGTTGTCACAGCGGTCACATGATCAACTGCAAGTAGAGATTGAGAGCTTTCCATTGGCCGTTGATAACTTTTGGCAAAGCTCTGTTTACATTCTGGTACACATATATGAGGCCGCTCGGCGTTAGGGCAAGGCCGCATATATGGGTGCAGCCGGTGTGAAAAGATTAATATCACTTTAACCAGTCACTCATTCTTTTGTGGGGATTGGGGAACAACTGCAGTCTACTTCCTCTAGCCCAGTGGTTCCCAACCTCAGTCCTCAAGTACCCCCAACAGGCCATGTTTGCAGGTTTTCCTTTATCTTGCACAGGTGCTTTAAATCAGAGTCGATGGCTTGGTATTTTGGACAGCGATTTTATCTAAGAGAGATTTCCAAAACATGGCCTGTTGGGGTTACTTGAGGACTGAGGTTGAGAACCTCTGCTAAGGCCCAAGATAGAAAATGCCTGGCAGCCAACATCTTCGAGGGTTCAAGATCCATGCAGCTTTCCAATCTCTAGACCTATAGGCCTGGAGGAACGATCGTTCTTACTGTAGCACTCTCACCAAAGGCTTAGGATGGAAGAACATATGCCAGGAAGGGTCTAAAATTTTTACCAGCCGGTCCAACGGTTGGCATGTCTTTTTTGGATGCATTTTGTTCATTATTAAAAATTTGGAGTGTGTAATGACTCCACAGGAGTAGAGCATTATATGGGACGGGGTTTGTTTGCTGCTCCAAACTCGGCCTTACTTTGCTGACATATACTTCTGTTTTGTATTTTGACTGGCATTCCTCCTAAAGGCATTGCTTCTAGGTCATTAGCATCAATAGATCTTTATATCGTCTGGGAGTGAGGACCCCCCCTGCACCTGCCTTATGCTCTCCAACAGCAACACTATAATTAAAGCCATGGACAAAAATAGCTTTATCGAAGGAGCTAAGTGCAGTAATTGCAAGCAGTTCTTCAGTCTCGGCTCTTGGCATAATAACACCTGTACCATAGGCCTTCCTGATTAGCACATGAACGCAAGCCAGCCTGATCTAAAAGGCACCCCCTTTTTTTTTCTCCGCGGCAATTACAGAAGGTGCCTTTCAACTCCTTAAAAAAAAAAATGATTCTCGCGGGCTGCGGCACTTTATAATGCATCATCCGTGGTTGTGAGCTTGCAAATGTCAGAAACAGCAATTAATATATTATTGAGGAAATTAGCAGCAGTGCCCTGTATTAACCTTCGGGATGATCTCATAATTCATGTGCAAATGAAGGAACGCTGCCATTGCGGTGCAATGCGTGTGCCCTCGTATGTGTGTTTAAATACAAGAGAGATCTGTGTGTGTATGGAAAGATAAAGGGATTTGTTTAATGGCATAGCAGAGGGCAGGGATTTAAAGGAAACCCAGAGCATCCAATCAGAAACCATCTTTCGTTAGGTTGATGGTGTTACTTTGTTGCAAGCTAACAGCTGATTAGTTAGCTCAATTGGATGCAAGTTTTCACTTCTGAGTTTGCAACAAAGTTTGCAACTTTGATTCCTGACGGATCTGTACACACCTAATCTGGGGTCCAGACATCACTGCCAGCCAGCAAAGCCAGATCCAGCCTAGCTCAGTAAGGCCCCATTCACACTGGGGCGGTTTGCAGGCGTTATTGCACTAAAAATACCGCCTGCAAACCGCCCCTAAACAGCCTCCGCTGTTTGTTCAGTGTGAAAGCCCGAGGGCTTTCACACTGAAGCGGTGCGCTGGCAGGAGAAGAAAAAATCTCCTACAAGCCGCATCTTTGGAGCGGTGAAGGAGCGGTGTGTTCACCACTCCTAAACGGCTCCTGCCCATTGAAATCAATGGGACAGCGCAGCTATTCCGCGGCAATACCGCGGCTATAGCCGCGCTGTACGAGTGGTTTTAACCCTTTTTCGGCCACCAGCGGGGGGTTAAAACAGCACCGCTAGCGGACGAATACCGTGGTAAAACAGCGCTAAAAATAGCGCAGTTTTACCGCCGACGCCCCCTACCGCCCCAGTGTGAAAGGGGCCTAAGGGTGGCAAAATGGGCAGAGAAAATTATTTTTGAAAGTTTCCTTATCATTTAAAGTGTATCTAAACACAGAAACAAAAATATAATATAATGCAGCTTACCAGTGCTTAAATATGGTGGCTGCACTTGTTTTCTTTTCTTCAGTTATTTTCACACTTTATTTTCACCTGGTGGTGATCCTGCTAATAAAACACTTCCTGACCCACTGGGGTTGATTTACTACAACAGGAGCAGTTGTGCATGTTAGCCAATCAGCTTCTAACTTCAGTTTGTTCAAGTAAGCTTTGACTATAAAACCTGGAAGCTGATTGGCTACCATACACAGCTCTGCCAGATTTGGCACTCTCCAGTTTTAGTAAAGCAGGTCATACACGGTCGAATTTCGAACGAATTTTCTTTTCAAAATCAGAAAGTTCGTTTTTTTTTGTGATCCGATGGTGCCACCATTGATTTCACCTCATGTTGCTACAAAAAAGAATTTTCGTGGCCGGGAATCTTCTTTTCTCTCCGGAAATTTTCTTTTTTTATTACATTTCTCGCACGATTCTCCCATCATTGATTAGAAAATCATTTGTTTATCTAAAAATTTCCAACATGTCCGATTCTTCAAATTTGATTGCTGCACGAAAATCGGACGTTGCTGCAGCCCACTAATGATGCGAAATTCGTACGAAAATTCTTAGATGCGATTTTCGAAAGAAAATTCTTTCGAAATTCGAACCGTGTATGGCCGCATTAATCAACCCCTTTGTGTCTACAATAATTTCTGCACTGTATCTATGGAGGCATGGTTGTCATCCAGGCATGTTTGCTTTTGTTCAGCTCCATTACATGGCTATAGCTCCCAACTGGAAAAGAAGAAAGGTAACAGCGCTCTCTGCAGGCACAACTCAACCCATACACCAGGTCCATTCACAGGTGCTGAGACTCGATGTGTCCCAACACACTCCAATGCAACAGTAGTAAGAAGAGCCGGCAAAACTGTGATCCTTGAAGTGTTGTTTATTGGTACTTCAGAGTGACAATAAAACAATAAAGTTGACGCGTTTCGTCAATAGCCTATATATATATATATATATATATATATATATATATAGAATTTTTTTGTTTTGTTTTTTATTTATTTTTTATTTTATTTTTATTTTTTGTAATGCATACAATTTTTATTAAATTTCAGAACATACCATACGAACAGGAATGTACTACATAGATATTATTCAAACAGTCAGCATCACAAGGTTGTATATATATATATTTTTTTTTATTCTGCAATTGTTTGAATAATTTGACCCCCATAAAGAAGAAAAAAAATAGTATATAAATATATATAAACTGCAGAGCAACATGTATAAATGAAGGTAGTGATAAATTGTGAGTCTACCATAGCGGGTCCTGAGCTGCCTTATCTCATTATAATGCCCCCCGGGGAGATGGTAACACACAGCGTTGCACTCCGGGTGTTCTTCGCATTGATATGTTTCGCAGTGACCATCGTTATGCTTTATTTGCCTGTTTAATGCAAGCAGAATGTTTGTACATGGCTGCGCTTAGGGTGGAAGCAGATCACAGCAATCTCTGAAAGCCGCCAAACAATCCTCTGCCGTGATTAAACCTGTGAGTAGGATCAAGCCAAGGCATAGAATAACTCCAGGCAGATACATAAATATATATAGGTTAGCTTTTGGCTTGCGTATGATAATTGGCTTGGTTGTTAGTAGCATAGGAGTATTGGTGCAAGGAAATTGGCACCCAAATTGTGACCAATAATTGCACGAGTTATACTCGTATCACTTAACTCCCGAAAATGCAATATTCACTTAATGACCCTTAACCTCAACATACATTTGAAATCTCAAATTGATACCTTATACCTTTTTTATACTTTATATCGTTGTACCGCTGCATGTTATGATTTTAACAGATTACTTGGAGAGGCCTTTTTATACTCCTTTCTCTTAGTGGAAATGCACTTCCTGCTCTTCCACTCCAGTGCTCTGTGCTGGCATAGCCGAGTAATGGCTACACCCCTCAGCACAGAGATCCTTATACAGGTTTTAAGGTGTCCATACACTCAAATGTCCCATATATTTGTTGGCCAACAATTCCTTGCCGTTTGCATGCAAGACAAGTTTGGGCCAACGCCCTTCGGACAAAAGTCTAAGTTTTGTAGGCCAACATTCCGATCGTGTGTACGAGGCTTTAGTGATTTCACCACACCAAAAATAAATAAAATGTGCCATATAGTGCAGCGCCACAAAATTCCTCAAATCCTGTGCTACAATTGCATCCTTATTATTGCATAAATTGTCAAAGAATATCAAACAAAGTGTATAAGATATGAAGATTCCACCTCTGTGCTCTTGAATCCCCAATCGGTTGATAACACCAAATAGTGCAAACCACCACCACACCACCACCAGCTGAAAAACCTGCTCACCTCAAGGATGACTTCAATGGGCACTGTGAATAATCACTCCTGCGATATACCTAACTTCAATCTCTCTCCTCCCCTCCTGGAAATCAGCTCTGTACACGTCTCTCAATTCAGCAGACCACATGCAATCAAAAAGCAGACTCCATAGCGCTCTCCATTTAAACAAATTTATTAACATGCCCCCTTATTAAAAACACTAAAAAGATAACAATTATTCTTGATGAGGTCAATACCCCAATAAATATGAACTCCTGGGCCGTCCTGAATCAACCAGGGCCCTCCCATACCCCCCCAATCCCTGTACCCCGTCCTTGTGCCCCCTATCCACTTCCTCCTTAGATTCCCCCCTTCCTTCTTTATGTGTCCCCCCACTTCCTTTTTTTCTTCTCCCTGCCCCCCGCCTCTGGCGATAGAGTTCCACCCGGATGGGGTGAGAGGCGGTTGGGGGGTGGGAGAGGAGACAGAAGACGACTGAGGCCTTCCTTCCTCCATCGGCTCCTGTTGGAGGACCCACTGATGAAGAGGGCCTCGGCCCCGTAGAATTAATTTAGGAGGTACTCGTCACATGGTATATAACCACAAGCTTGAAAACATGTATGAACCTTGTCTTGTTTCCCCCTCCATGTGTTGATGTTGATTATGTTTTTTCTACTTCCTTTCTGGTTGTTTTTTGTATATGTGTATATTCTATTGTCTTAACCCATGTTGGGCGTCAATAAAAATTTATATTTGAAAAAAAAAGTTAACAATTAAAACAACGCCTGTCTCTCTAATACGTCTGCTCGCTCACCACTCCTCACAGATCGCGGTGGCTGCGTGACGTCACGGGCTCGGCTCCTCACAACTATACGCGTGTCGCCCTCTCATTGGGCTTCTTCAGTAGCTACTGATCTGTATGGAGTGGTGAGCGATCTGTGTGGAGTGGTGAGCGAGCAGACGTATTAGAGAGACAGGTGTTGTTATCCTGTAAGTGTTGTTTAATAAGGGGGCATTTTAATAAATTTGTTTAACCACTTGCCTTCCAGGCCAATTCTGACATTTCTCTCCTACATGTAAAAATTATAATTTTTTGCTAGAAAATTATACAGAACCCCCAAACTGTATGTAGCGGCCAACTTTTTATCTCGCCCACAGTACAGCAATTTTTCAAACGTTTCATGCGTTAAAAAAAAAACAAAACAGTAAAGTTTACTGAATTTTTTTGCATATTGGGAAAAATGATATTACACTGAGTAAATAGATACCTAACATGTCAAAAATTTCACACGCCCGTGGAATGACGCCAAACATAGAAATCTCTATGGTCACCATCCGGCGCCGGCCGGTTCCTTCTCTGGTTTGAGCCACTATGATTGTTCTTATGGTGAAGGGAATCGCCGGCTGTAAGCGAAGATATCTGAATGATGCCAGTAACTGTATCATTCAGATATCACTGTTCAAAGGCAGCGACATCATATGACGTTGGGCGGGTGGGAAGCGGTTAATTGGAGAGCACTAGGGAGTCTTCTTCTTGAGTGCATGTGGTCTGCCGAATTGAGAGATGTGTACAGAGCTGATTCCCAGGATGGAGAGATCGCAGTTAGGTATATGACAGGAGTGATTATACACAGTGCCCATTGAACTCATCTTTGAGGTGAGGAGGTTTTTCGGCTGATGGTGGTGTGCACGATTTGGTGTCATTAACAGATTGGGGATTCAAGAGCACAGCGGTGGAATCTACATATCTTATGGATTTTTATATTCTTTGATTGACAATTTATGCACTAATAAGGATGCAATTTTAGCACAGGATTTGAGGAATTTTGTGGAGCTTCACTATATGGAACATTTTATGTATTTTTGGTGTGGTGAAATCACTAAAGCCTCGTACACACAATCAGATTGTTGGCCAACAAAACCGTGGACTTTTTTCCAAAGGGCGTTGGCCCAAACTTGTCTTGCATACAAACGGCAAGGAATTGTTGGCCAACAAATACGAACGTAGTTACGTACTAAGTTGTTTTTCAGCTTTTTAGCGCCACCCTTTGGGTTCCTTCTACTAATTTTATGTTAGTAGAAGTTAGGTGAGTGTCAATTCGAGCTTTTCATTTCGCACTTTTCAGTTCGTTTCTGAAAGGCCGTTCGTCAACAAGACATGTTGCGGAATCGGAGGAGATAACGTGTTTTTTATTATTGGCCTTGGAGTTATTGCTTTGACATTATTTTTTTGGGTAAATAATGATTTAATTTGGTATATTTTCTATATTTTTGGATGCATAGAATTCACTTTTTGGTTAAGTTCTATTGACAGATAGCATGTCTAATTTTATTTGTTTTCTTTTTTTAATGCACAATAAAAAAAATTGTGGAGAATAATACTTGGCTATGTATTTTACTTCAAATGACAGTTTGGGATTTGGCAGTTACATTAAAAAAAATACAATGTAAAATTGACAAGGGACACCAACATAGTTGTATCTTTGTTCTTAAAAACGACGGGATAATGGTGTTGTGGTAACTTGCACGAAAAAAAAAAAAAAAAAAAAGCATAATAATATTATTCTTGATATCACTAGAAAAAAAAAGCCTTTGAAAATTTGTTTGCAATAACTCCATCAGTATCACCAGCAAAGCAGCTTCATTATTATCCCATTAAAGAAGAAGAGAATTGTGCGCTGCATTTCGAGATTTCCTATTTTTGCCACGTCACGAATGTTAATTCTCCATTACAAATGCTGGTTTACAAGACCGACCGCTTCTGGCTCATCCTTGCTTCCGAGCATGCATGTTTGTACTTTGGACTTTTGTCCGACGGACTTGTGTACACACACTCGGAAAATCCGACAACAGACATTTGTCCGTGGAAAATTTTAAAACCTGCCATCCAACATTTGTCCGCGGAAAATTCGACAACAATTGTCCGATGGAGCGTACACGCAGTCGGATTTTCCGTTAACAGCCTGTTATCACACAATCCCCGTTGGAAAATCAGATCATGTCTACGAGGCTTAACAGTGTACAGCAGCCCCTGTGAACATACACTATATATTTACACAGTATCTTATATTTATGTTTTCTCGTTATTGATTGTTACATTGGATTTTGTTACATTTGGATGTACGATTTAGTATATTTATAGGGAGCGCTGATTGTTTTATACACATTTAATTTGGCCATACACTAGTTCAAAACTTTTCGTTTTGAGAACATTTATTCAATTTTCTAGCCATTAACTGGGTCAAACTGACGTTTCTTTTCACGTTTCTAGCAGAGAATTTTGTTTTCCTTTAGGAAAGTGCATTCCTTCCAAAACGAAATGTTAAAAGCAAACAAAACATTGAAGTCCTTTCAAATGACATTCAATGAATGGAATGTGCTGAGAATTTTCATACAAATTTTCATACGGATGTTGAAAATCTACTAGTGTATGGCTTGTTTTGCATGGGCTTCAGCTTGTAAAAGAACAGTATGAACAGCAAACTTTAACAAACCACTTGCAGAGCTTTCAGAAAGCTTTGTTGAAACTTTTAAATCACCATTCAGCTGCAGCCTGTAAATATTGGACACAGATCTTTATGGGAGAGTTGCTTGCCACTTTAAGCAAGCTGCTAGCAGGCCCACTTTCAACAGGCTTCATGAGGCAATCAACACTCCTGTTAGAATCTGTGTTCTACATCCACAAACTGAAGCTGAATGGTTCTTTAAAAGCTTCAACAAAAGTTTGCTAAAAGCTCTGCAAATGCTTTGTCAAAGCTGTTCACACTGCTCTTAATACAAGCTAAAGCTTTTAGCTTTAAAATCCATTCACACCAGGTGTGGAGGGACTGCGTTTAACGGCTATTCCACCTAAGTCCCACCGCAAGACCAGTCAAATTGCCTTGTCTCCGATGTGGCCAGTTCATACTGCGTTGGTGGTGTGCGGACAGAGTGCGCTGAAATAAAGTACGGCGTGCACTGCTTTTTCCAGCGCAGTGTGAGCCACTGCACACTGGCCGATATAACCTTATGAAATGTTATTGTGTGACATTTCAATAAAGTTCTTTTAAAAAAAAAAAAAAAAAAGAGAGTGAACAGTGCGATGAGCTGTCGGTATTGGCGTATCAACATTGAACTGGTGGTCCTGCTGGACCGCACTGCATACCAACCACTGAGTTGCAATGCAGCAGTTGGTGTGAACGAACCCGTAGAGAGTGGACATGCCTGACTAGATCTCTTAGATATCAGAGTGCACTGGACAGTGTGGTTAGACCATGGTTCCTATTGTACAGCATAGTCATATTTACGCACACTGCAAAACTTATAGAACAAAAAAGTGGAGATGCCTTGGAAAATGGAGGTTACAGTGTCTGTCTGACTGATAACTTATTTATGTGACCTCCGTGACCAAGAAACTGATCCTGGCTTGGCCTTAAAATTGCTTACAGTTAGGAGAAAAAATATCTGGCGTGGTGCTTGTACCTATTTGTTAGGAACAAAGATAAAACACAAATTCGGTGAGCTCCGGCTCAGGTTCTGACATGAAAACAGGAATCCCCTCTAATGGGTACCAAGGAAACTCAAAGCACAAAAATACAACAGGAGTGCCAAGCCAATGAAAATGAGTCCAAAATAGGTCATAAACATAAAAAAGCCTATATATTTCAGGGGCTCACAAGCCCCCCCCCCTTCATCTAGGCTTATTTACTAAGCTTACATAAACTTATTGAAAGCATGTGAATGCAACAAGATTGCCAGGCCAAAGGTAAAGGGTCCAAAAGGCTTTAATAGTTCTTTAGCAGCACAAAAAAAAGAAAAGAAAAATTGCCGATATGTTTTAGGGATTACAAGCTCTCTTCATTAAGGTTTAAAGATTTAACAAGTGTACATAGACTCAAGGACACTCTTTTGCAAAAAAAAAAAAAAATCTGCACTTATTTGTATATTAAATGTTCAAAACAGTCTAAAATGTTGCCAGTGTTAACAGCAGTACACTGAAGCCTTTAAGCCCTGGTGAAGGGAGCTTGTGACCCCTGAAACGTGTTTTTTTTTTTTTGCTGCTAAAGAACTAATAAAGCATTTTCGACCCTTTACCTTTGGCCTTGCACTCGTCTTTTATTGTCATGCTTTAAATAAACAACAGTGTCCACGTACAATCACTATAAATAGGGAAAAGGGGTTAAAATGGAACTATAATTAAAAAACACATACATTACACCTCTATGTTATATTGATTTTTTTTTTTCCTATTACAAAAACCATGGTGCCCAAGAGAAATACGGGTTACTTTTTTCAATTACTGCTTTTTCTCTTCAGAGGGAGGATTTGTACATTAAAGTTGAACTTCAGATTATATTTAAATTTGACCATCCCACATAGTAGAGAGTTGGGCTCCCCTTTCACCCTGTAGCTCTCCTCCTTTCCAATCATCCTACAAGCAATGCGGAAGCACACTGATCTAGAGATCAGTTTTGTGGAATACAGTAGGGAAAGTGCCAATGTGCAGGATTTCTAGCAGTTATTGACAGCTCGGCAGGGGTACTTAGTTTCTAAGACTAGCCGAACAGAGTTGTAAATCCTCTGGCAATCCAGCCATTTCACATATATCTATTTCCAATGTGCATTTAGCTGTTCGCTTGAAATTATCTCTCCGTCTCCAACACCCGGTACAGAAGTGACGTCCCATCATTTCTAATTCAGAACGGTAATCTTCAGATTAACCTGCACCATTTCTCACTCGAAATCCCAGCATCATTTGCATTACGTAGATCCGTAGATTTCACCAGCTGTGGGAGAATCTGATTACATTTTTTAGCAGAGAAACATTCTATAGAGTGAGGGAAATAGCCTGCCAATCACTTTAGTCCATCAATTATGTACTACCAGCAAGAAGAGAGGGGAAAAACTGCATGCATTGTAATACAAATGGCTGCAGGAGATAATTCCAGCTGAAATTCAAAATTATAGGAAGAAAAGAAGAAAAAAGGCAGAGAGGAAGGGTGAGGGAAAAAAGGGAGGGAGGAAAGGAAGGAAAAGGAAGGAAGAGAAGAAAGGAAGGAAGGAAGGAAGGAAAGGGAAGGAAGGAAGGAAAGGGAAGGAAGGAAGGAAGGAAGGAAGGAAGGAAGGAAGGAAGGAAGGAAGGAAGGAAGGAAGGAAAGGAGGAATGGAGGGGGAAAGAACGAAGGAAGGAAGAAAGGGAGGGGGGAGTGAGGAAGGGGTGTAAAGAAGGGAGGGGGGAGGAAGGAAGGAAGGAAGGAAGGAAGGAAGGAAGGAAGGAAGGAAGGAAGGAAGGAAGGAAGGAAGGAAGGAAGGAAGGAAGGAAGGAAGGAAGGAAGGAAGGAAGGAGGGATGGATGGAGGGAGGAAGGAAGGGGGAAAGAACGAAGGAAGGAAGAAAAGGAGGGGGGAGGGAGGAAAGCAGGCAGAAGGGAAGTAAAGAAAGAAGGGAGGGGGGAGGAAAGAAGGAAGGAAGGAAGGAAGGAAGGAAGGAAGGAAGGAAGGAAGGAAGGAAGGAAGGAAGGAAGGAAGGAAGGAAGGGAGGGAGGGAGGGAGGAAGGAAGGAAGGAAGGAAGGAAGGGAGGGAGGAAGGAAGGAAGGAAGGAAGGAAGGAAGGAAGGAAGGAAGGAAGGAAGGAAGGAAGGAAGGAAGGAAGGAAGGAAGGAAGGAAGGAAGGAAGGAAGGAAGGAAGGAAGGAAGGAAGGAAGGAAGGAAGGAAAGAAAGGAGGGATGGATGGAGGGAGGAAGGAAGGGGGAAAGAACGAAGGAAGGAAGAAAAGGAGGGGGGGAGGGAGGAAAGCAGGCAGAAGGGAAGTAAAGAAAGAAGGGAGGGGGGAGGAAAGAAGGAAGGAAGGAAGGAAGGAAGGAAGGAAGGAAGGAAGGAAGGAAGGAAGGAAGGAAGGAAGGAAGGAAGGGAGGAAGGGAGGAAGGAAGGGAGGGAGGAAGGAAGGAAGGAAGGAAGGGAGGAAGGAAGGGAGGGAGGAAGGAAGGAAGGAAGGAAGGAAGGAAGGAAGGAAGGAAGGAAGGAAGGAAGGAAGGAAGGAAGGAAGGAAGGAAGGAAGAGACCTCCAACAGCAGTTGGTGTAGGCAGGACTCTGACGGGGACACTGACATAAAGGGGCACTCTAACTAACATAAGGCGGGATCTTGATGGGGACATTGATGTAAGGGGGAATCTGAAGGGGGCACTGATATAAGGGGGAGAATCTAATGGGGACCCTGATGTAAGGCAGGACTCTGATTCAAACAATGATATAAGGGGGACACTGATATAAGGAGAAACTCTGATGGGGACACTGATATAAAGGGGACGCTGATGGGTACACTTATGTAAAGGGGGATTCTGATCAGGATACTGATGTGAGAGGAGGCTCTGATGGGGACACTGCTGTGAGGGGGAATCTGATGGGGGCACTTACATAAGGGGGACTTTCATGGGGACACTGAAGTAAAGGGGGATTCTGATGGGGACACTTACATAAGGGGGTCTCTGATGTGGATACTTATGTAAAGGGGGACTTTTCTGTGTTTATTTTATATTTTTATTGAGTCACATCATGCTGATTACAAAGGAGATCCAAGTAAAACCTATTCATTGTTTTCAATGAGGTTCATTCACTTAACAAAACATTTTTTTTGGACCACACATACTTGTAAAAATATACGATGTGGCCCTTGTACTGAGAAGTTCAGAGACCCCTTTTATAGACAAGCCATCATTAAAGTCTCACCTAGCCTCCATTATCTCTAAATAAAGTTACCTTAATGCCTTCCCATCCTTCTGTTTTCAATACAAATGAAAAGCTGTCGCAGAGCCCACACACAATACCTCGCTGTACGCTCGTCCTGGTCTATCAGACGACTTTGTCCCTCCACCATTAAAGACAAAAGACTAAATCCGCCCAAGCTCATTGAAAGATCCCTTTTGTTACTTTGTCATTAAAGTTCTTTTCAAGCTCGGTCGCTGCAATTTCATAGTCTAGAAAAGTGAGGCCGGGATGCCATATGTCACGAGAGCGCGGCGGGGAGGAGGAGAATGAATAGGACATGGAAACAAAGGACCTCTTGGCGACATTAGAACTGAGTAAACACTCTGAGTTGTTGCTGTTGATACATGTCACCAGCGACTATTTTAGCTGATCAGAACATAGCCTCAATTAAATATGCACTCTATCAACCCACTCTATTATAGGCCAACTACGTGCCTGATGTTGACCAAGGACACAGCAATTTTTACTTGACGTGTAGAGATTCAAACATCGCTTATGGTAATCCTTGGCCAGCATTGATTGTGCTATAGGTAAATTACTTTGTCTACTTTTGTTACTTATTATTTTTTTCAAGATTTTATTATGTCATTGGATTTATGCCAACCTAATAATTTTATGTGTTAATAATGAATATTTAGATGTTTGCATTATACTTAAAGTGGATCTTCACCCTTTAAATCATGTTCCCTCCTCTCCACACCTCCTTTGGTCCTCTGCACAGATTGCACTCATTTTTTACCTTTATTTACCTTTTTTATTGTCTGTTCTTGCTCCCTTTGCATGCCATTCGCCTAGGCAAATGATGACGTGCACTGTCCTCCCTTTGTCTCCTGGGATATACACATCACATATCCCAGGAGGCAAAGCCTCCCATTCAGTAAAGATGGAGGGGGTGGGCCCAGCGAGGCACCGGGAGGCGGACCGGCTGAACCTGGTACAGCTATCAGCCTCTCGGTGATGTCACACCAAAACATGGTGGTACGGGACTGAGCGCTGCCAAAAGAGATGAGGATCTCAGTTGGACAACAGCTGGATCTGGTGGGTGAGTATCTGAAATTTGTAGAACACACCACCAGGTAATTAGGGGTTTTAAAAAAAAGTGTGGGGGGGGAGGGTGAAATTCGATTTTAAAGGTGACCTACTCCCAATCACTAAAATCTCATAGGATCTCTAAAACACAAGTGGTTTACACAATGGTCCACCATTTGAATTTCAACTATTCGCCTACAGTTGGCCTTTTCCCCCTATGCTTGCATGGGTTTCCTGCCACACTCCAAAGAAGTGCTGGTAGGTTAATTGGCTTGAGTGGACCCAAGAGGGTTACCTCACCTTCTAAGACTTGGTTTACACCTGCAGGTGTCATGTGAAGGGCACAAAGTGAATATCAATCTGCGCAATCTCGTGAAATAAAGTGGTATAAACAAATTTTAATTAATGAATTAATAATAGCTGCTATCACTAACTAGTGTTCCCACTTCACTTAAAAGGTGCAAATAATCAATAGACAGTGCTGCGCTATAAAAAACATCAATAATAGTAAAAGTGTAACTAAAAATGGTAATCAGGGGGCGGAGCCGGCAGCCAGAGCTGATGGATGTGTGACACCTAAGCTCTGCTACAGCGGGCGACATCGAGCGGCTCACAGCGCATTACAACACCCCTAAATCGAATCTATCGACTCCCTAGGACGTGGGGCACACAGCGGCAGCGATGTCCAAGCGAAAGGACAGAGAGGCACCAAGAAAATTGACAGACTTCTATCCCCTCAGCGCGGCCCGAGATTTCCAAGATGGCGCCGGCGCGGAGACCCACTCGTCAGCCTCCACAGCACAGCCACGCAGCCATCCAGTGCCATCCTCGGGTGAGTCAAACACCAGCGATCATCCGCTGCCATCCTCACCTTTTACCAGCCCTGCTAAACAAAAAAGGAGGATTGGGGAAGGGGATGAGGCCCGGGATTACTCAGGGACAGAGGGAGAAGATATGGAGGAATCCTCTGCTTACACGCAGAAACTAGATGCATTCCCCACCTCAGGGCAGCCCATATTAGACACCACCATGAAGGAGATGCTACAAACACTAAGAGGGGCCCTCCAGTGCGATATCGCTGCGTTTATGCATACCACTAAACGTGAAATAGCAGCAGTCTCTACCAGAGTAACATATGTGGAGAAGAAAATGGAAGAATTCACTTTGGCACATAACGAGCTAGTGGATGCACACTTTGATGTTGAGGAAGAGATCAAAACCATGCGACTTAAAATGGCCGACCTCGAAGACAGGGCCCGAAGGAACAACATCAAATTCAGAGGTGTCCC
Source organism: Lithobates clamitans (assembly GCA_037952925.1). NCBI lineage: Eukaryota > Metazoa > Chordata > Amphibia > Anura > Ranidae > Lithobates > Lithobates clamitans. The sequence goes on along the minus strand of JBBGZY010000614.1, from coordinate 161,449 downwards.
TGAGTCGGTCAAGCCGGCTGAACTCACAGCTTACCTTCAAAAGCTCATGATAACAGCCCTCCCTACACTGAGTCCGGCGGACCTAACCATTGACAGAGCCCACAGACTTCCGAAGCCATCTTTCCTGCCTGCTCAGATCCCCAGGGATGTTATCGCACGCATCCACTTCTACCACGTCAAAGACCAACTGATGAGGTATGCAAGACAACACCCTGCTCTTCCTGACCCGTTTACCGGGGTTGCATTGTATGCTGACCTGTCACAAGCGACTCTTGCGGCACGGCACAACCTAGTACCGATCACCAAAATCCTACGTAACCACAAGGTCATCTATAAGTGGGGCTTCCCAGCCAAGCTAATAGTGGATATGCATAATGAATCACATGCGATCACATCACTTGACAAAGGCCTGGAGATCCTCCGCAAATGGAAATTACTGCCTGAGAATGGTGAACCAGCAGACCCTGACCCGCTACACGGGAAACAAGGCACCCTCAACCGCCAAAGAAGATCCACCCCTCACAAGCCTCCAACCTACTCTTAAGGTACTTGGTACACCAGATATACCCTAATCCTAGTGCCTTCACCCAGCACCACAAGTGTAATGCTCACAGAACAACCGCCCGTTGTTCGGCTGTTTTCTTTTATTTTTTACTTTTTCTTTTTGACCTTCTACTCTGATACCCCAACTCAAGTTACGAGATGTTGTCCGTAACCTGTTCTCCGTGTTTGATGCGATCTTTACGTTATAAGATCTCACCAGTTCAAGTTCTTACGGTTCCTGTTATCTCAAGTTTCACTACTCAGCATGCAGCATTACTGCGGGGAGCTCCCTGCGCGCTGAAATCACCACCCACTTCACCTTCATCGCTCATCTCCACCACCAGAGGGCATAGCCGCACCATCTACCACCTACATGAACCTTAAACTGATGACCTTCAATGTGAGAGGCCTGAACAGTCCCTACAAGAGAAGAGCCCTTTGGAAAACGGCTATAGAAGCGAATTGCGACATCCTGTGCGCTCAAGAGACTCACTTTTCTAGCACAAAACCACCAAAATGCACTCATCCCAAATTCCAGCAAGTAATCACAGCCAACAACAACACTAAGAAGAATGGAGTCCTAATAGCTATCAGGGACAGATTAACATTTTCTCTCTTGCAGGTACATGTGGACCCCCGAGGTCGCTTTCTCATCCTGGTGGCTGACATGGACCATGTCACTTATACCCTGGTAAACCTGTATGCTCCGAATGTGAGATCTCTAAAATTTATTCGTAAAGTACTTACGATGGCAAAAAAAATGCAAAAAGGTAGATTAATTATCTGTGGCGACTTTAACATGGTTATGAATGCGGAGTGGGACACTTCTTCTGTGGCTCTTAGGCAGAGGCCTTCTTTGGGAGCCCTCTGCCATGAGGAACGACTTTTTGACCCCTGGCGCTGCCTGAGATCCACCGAGAGAGATTACACGCACTTCTCCGCAGCCCATAACAGCTATGCTAGAATTGATTATTTCCTTACAGACATGCATACGCTACAGAAAGTCCAAACTGCTGACATCCATAACATCACCTGGTCTGACCACGCTCCGGTGACAATTGAGGTTATGGATGACAACAGGTCCAATCAAAAACCACTGTGGCGCAATAACACATTTCTCCTATCGCAGCCCAAAATTAGGGATGAAATAGCAGAAAAAATGAATGAGTACTTCAAACTTAACGATACCGGGGAATGCTCCCCAATGACAGTATGGTGTGCTCATAAGGCGTATGCCCGAGGTGTCCTCATTCAGATTTCTTCCAGAGAGAAAAAAAAAAAAATGAACCGCATGTCACAACTCCATGATACCATAGCAGATCTAGAATTGAAACACAAAAATCCCAGTACCAGAACCAACGAGGTTCTTGCCCGGCTAACATCCTGCCGGGAGGAACTGAGGCAGGAACTTAGAGCGGATTACGAAACGTACTTTAAAAAACTAAAACTTACTTACTACTCCCAGAATAATCGCTCGGGAAAACTACTAGCAGCCCAACTACGTAAAAAACAAGCACGCTCGAACATAGCTCAAATTAGGCATCACATCAACGACACAACATTCCAAAACCCCAAGGATATAGCTAACGTATTTAAAGAATACTATGAATCTTTGTACAACCTTAAGAATGACCCCGCAACGCACCAGCCCACAAACGTGGAGATAGACGAGTTCCTTAATGGAATTCGCCTACCTTCGGTGGACCAAACGTCCCTCCACAAACTAAATTCTCCCATTACACAGCAAGAAGTAGAAACAGTAATCGCAGCACTACCCATGCATAAATCGCCAGGTGCGGATGGATTTTCCGCCGAATACTACAAAGCACTCACCCAGACCCTCACCCCTGCACTAGTTAAAGTTTTTAACATAGCGGCCAAATCAGGCACCTTCCCCAGAGAAATGCTACAAGCTGTTATAGTCACAATACCGAAAAATGGCAAGGACACCTCACACCCCCAAAACTTTAGACCCATATCCCTCTTAAATTCGGACCTCAAGATATATGCTAAAATCCTTGCGAATAGATTAAAAGACATCACCCCTTCCCTTATAGGGTTGGATCAGGTCGGCTTTGTCAAAAGCAGGCAGGCGCCGGACGGAACTAGGCGTATGCTGAACCTCCTGAGCATGGCTGAAACCAAAAAAGTACCTAGCATATTCCTGGCCTTAGATGCGGAAAAGGCCTTCGATAGGGTCCACTGGGGTTACCTGTCTAGGACCTTGCACAAATTTGGCATCTCGGGCCTGATCCACACAGCTATCATGTCTTTATACACGAACCCTACAGCTCAAGTCTATACTTCCACGATGCTCTCAGATCCTTTCAGATTAACCAACGGTACCCGGCAGGGTTGCCCACTCTCGCCAATAATATTCTCCTTAATTATAGAGCCACTAGCTGAATACATAAGAGGTGATACTGAGATAGAGGGCATCGACACGGGTCACGAATCCCACAAAATAGGTCTCTTCGCGGATGACATTATATTAACATTAACTAATCCGATCAAATCCTTACCTGCTATTAACTCCCTCTTACATAAATTTGGTAGTGTTTCCTACTACAAGGTCAACACTAATAAATGCTTTGCATTAACTGTCAACATACCAGAAAATACTAAGCCCAGACTAAGGGAAATCTTCCCATGCACCTGGGACCCACCATCAATTACATATCTGGGTGTGCAGCTGTCCTCCTCCCCCGCCAACATCTACTCGTGTAACTTCCCTCCACTCTTACTTAAAGTGGAAGCGGAACTAAACCAAATAAGTAAACTACCACTTACGTGGCTGGGGAGGATAGCTGCGTATCAAATGCAAGTAATGCCTAAGCTGCTCTATATCTTCAGAACCGTTCCAATCCCTGTTCCCCAACAATTCTTTACACACATTGATAAACTACTTACTAAATTTATATGGGGTGGTAAAAAACCGAGGATAGCATTAGCACAGCTTTACAAACCTAACCTCCTAGGCGGAGCTGGCCTCCCCAATGCTCAACTATACTATAAAGCAGCGCTAATGGACCAGATGCGCTACTGGTTCTCATGTCAAACGGACAATAGATGGTCAGATATTGAACGAACAGTGACCCCTGGTCACGACCTGCCAGCACTAGCTATAGCCGTTTGCATCCATCACAGACCCAACATTCCCTCTTACCCAACCATACAAGCTACTATTCATGCATGGTCCTCTTTAATCAATACCAAGTTCAATGACGTTCCAACCTGCAAATTAAGAATACCACTAGCAGCATATGAGTACCTCATACCGAACTTCTCGGCCTTTAGCTGGAAAAGAAAGGGAGTACACTTCTATACTAACGACCTGGGTACATTGGATGCACTTGATAAATACAAATTGTTCCAACTAAACCACTACTCACACGCCAATCCGACCCGTACGATCACGATCCCACAGATCCTATGGGAATTCCTGCTCAATAAATCCCCACCTCCTCGAAAAGGCATCTCCTTATTCTACACATACGCTTCCCCTACCTATCTACATACGAAATCACCTAATATGCTTAAGTGGGAACGGGACCTTCAAAGGGAATACCCTCTGCACCAATGGCACACAGCCATAAAATATAACAGCAAATCTTCCTCTTGCATAGACCATTGGGATAATGCGCAAAAATTACTACATAGGTGGTACCTTACACCTGCTCGACTGAACAAGATGAAACCCTCCATTTCAGCACTATGCTGGAGAGAGTGCCTATCTATGGGCAATCTTATTCACATATTTTGGAGTTGTAAACACATCCAACTGTTCTGGGAGAAAGTCCAATCTCTCATCTACAATATTACTAACACCCATCGCAAACTCGACCCAGCGCTAACGCTGCTGAGCCTGGGTATTGAAGCTTATCCCCCCCTAATGAGGAAAGTAGTAATTCATATACTATTTGCGGCTCGTATTTCAATAGCAAAAGAATGGCTCTCACTAGCACCCCCTGCAATAGAAGAAGTTATCTCCAGAGTAAACGCCCAATACACAATGGAAAGAGCTCTTGCCTACTCTAAAGGGGGATCCCCGAGTTTCCATAAACAGTGGGAAATTTGGAGATCCTCAAGTCATGCCTCCTCACATTTATGAAACCCTTTAAATGATACACTGAAGCACACGAACGCCTCTGGTGCGATGGTATACTAAAAGAGCTTCTCAACCTTCACAGGTTGAATACTTACCAAAGAACTAGTAATGGTGGTGGATTGGGTGGGCGGGGATAACTACGCACCCCGCAAATATCTCAATTACATATCTATGTTTATGTTGTTTTAACTCTGAAGTGACAGCACTTGCTGCTTACAGACTAACTTCCCGTGGGCCCTTCATAGGCACCGCGGCAAGCTACCATACATATACCCAGCAATAAGCCTGGTCACAGTGTGTACCCAAAAGGGGTGACGGGCTGTACCTCCTACGGAGGTCAAGCATACAATCCAGTTAGTAGCTTGAACACCTGACGTATATTCCTGAACATATATGTAGCAAATGTTGTGTATACAATCTCACCTTGTATAATATTATAACTGCATATATTGAATGCTCTGTAATGTACAAGTGAAATTCAATAAAAATCTACTGTTTAAAAATGGTAATCAATAAACATATATTGCTGAAAGTTCATATATAGTATCTGTGACTGATTGAAGTAAATTGTTAAGTAAATACTTTCAATAAAAATCTATTGTTTAATTAAAAAAAAGAAGTAAATTCAAAAAATCAATACATCAACGGTGCAATGTGTAGGGCAGCCCATTCATTTCAATGGGTTGCACTATGTGTGAGAAACACAGAAATTAAGTCTCACCACCCTGCATGTGGTCTGGCACATGTACAAATGCGTGTTTGCAGATGCATGTGGGTGCCATTTACATTACTGGTACCACCAAGCGTTTGCTAAATGACAGCACGTTTCTGTGCATGTCGGGAAAGCAAATTCCCGAAATGTATAGATGTGAACATAGCCTAAGTGCTTTGTGTCCCCAATTAAAAAAATTTCTGGAGATCCTGCCATGAATGTTCATAACACACCTTGTTATGGGGTGACAACTGTATCCCAATTATTCTATTGCGTTGTTGCCCAGTCACATGTTTCCCTGGCGGAGACTACAAGGCGCCAAGCTGACACACAGTTTGCCCAGGCATGGTCCACAATGGTTATTATAAGGAAGTCGGTCCAGAGTAACGATGAACAGTTGATGATAGAGTAAATGCATTAAAATAAGAAGAGGCTAAAAGAGGGTAGCAACACTGAGATACCAAAAAGGAATAATGTTAAAAACTGTAACTTCCAAATGTAATTGTAAATTCCAATCATTTATAATACTCAGTGCTTAATCTTTCCAAACTTGTGGCCTGTCCAAACAGGTTTTCTAGCTGTGGTGCAAACCTGTAGGCTATTTCAATCCTCTCTGTCTAAAAAGAAGACAATTATATATATATATATATATATATATACAGTATATATATATATATATATATATATTTATATATATATATATACATACACACACTATATTGTCAAAAGTATTGGAACATCTGCCTTTATGCGCTCATGAACTTTATTGACATCCCAGTCTTAAGCCCCATACACACTATCAGTTTTTCTGCTGAGTTAGTCCTTCAGATTTACCAAAACCATATAATATGAGGTCAAACCTTAGGAGTTTCAATGTGTATGCAATCAGGCAGGCCCTTGCACTACATGGTTTTGGTAAATCTGAAGGACTAAGTCAGCAGAAAAACTGATAGTGTGTATGGGGCTTTAGTCTGTAGGGTTCAATATTGAGTTGGCCCACCCTTTGTAGCAATAACAGCTTCAACTTTTTTGGGAAGGCTGTCCACAAGGTTTAGGAGTGTGTCTATGGGAATGTTTGACCATTCTTCCAGAAGCGCATTTGTGAGGGCAGGCACCGATGTGGACGAGAAGGCCTGGGTTGCAGTCTACGCTCTGTTTCATGCCAGAGGTGTTTTATTGGGTTGAGGTCAGGACTCTGTGCAGGCCAGTCAAGTTCCTCCACCCCAAACTCACTTATCCATGTCTTTATGGACCTTCATTTGTGCACTGGTCCAAATCATTTGGTAGAGAGGGGATTATGGTGTGGGGTTTTTTTTTTTTTCAGGGATTGGGCTTGGCCCCTTAGTTCCAGTGAAGGGAGCTCTTACAGTGGAAGTCCATGCAAAAACTAAAATCCCTATAGCCACCAACAACAGTAACCTACAAAGCTGTGTAAAGAAAAAATGAGTATACATGCCTTTTCTGCAGGCGATCCGACCCGATCTCCAGCGGCGGACAATGGCTGTGAAATGAATAGGAAGTGACGTCACTCATAGAGTTACTATGGGGCTGCCGTTGACGGACGTGTCCTCTGCACCTGCCCACACACAGTGAAGCAGCAGCTGACAGCTCAGCGTGGGATCAGAGCTTCCGCTGCTGGAGATCGGGTCAGATTGTAGAAAAGGTATGTATACTTGTTTTTTCTTTTCATGGCTAGAAAGGTTAGTGTTAGAATGTTGATGGCTATAGATGCAGGGATTTTAGTTTTTGCATGGACTTCCACTTTAAAGCATCAGCATACCAAGACAATTTCATGCTCCTAACTTTGTGGGAACTGTTTGGGGATGGCCCCTTCCAGTTCCAACATGACTGCGCACCAGTGCACAAATCAAGATCCATAAAGACATGGATGAGCGAGTTTGGGGTGGAGGAACTTGACTGGCCTGCACAGAGTCCTGACCCCCATAGAACACCTTTGGGATGAATTAGAGCGGAGACTGCAAGACAGGCCTTCTCATCCAACATCAGTGCCTGACCTCACAAATGTGCTTCTGGAATAATGGTCGAACATTCTCATTGACACATTCCTAAACCTATATTTTTTTCCTTTTTTTTTTTACAGATGTTAAATGCCTACTCAGGCTCTTAGAAACTGTGGACTGTTTAAAAAGTATTTCTAAATGTGGTGCAAACCTGTATGCTATTTCCATGGTCAATGTTACAAAAAAGACACTTTATTTGGTTCCACCTCTTAAAAGTGCGGCCTGTTTCAAAAGGCTGTGGTGCAAGCTTGTAGGCTTTTTATATCCTCAGTGCCCAAAAAGAGACCCTAATATATATATATATATATATATATATATATATATATATATATATATATATTTTTTTTTTATGCTAAATCTCTTATCAGCTCCATCTGATGGTCATACTACAGTATTTTTCTGAAACACTTCAATAAAAATTTTTTAAAAAAAGGCCACACTAAGGCCACCAGATGACGCAAGCATAGAAAATAATCATATTACAAGCAACACAGTGATCATTTGATGTGTTGTGTGAATGCTGAAGACATCTACACAGCGAATATTTTTTATAAATAGACCCCTAATGCCCTAACGACCGGGCATTCCAACAACAAAATCCATGGATTTTTTCCTACGGATGTTGGCTCAAACTTGTCTTGCACACACACGGTCACACACATCTTGTCAGAAATTCCGATCACCAGGAACGCGGTGACATACAACACGTACGACAAACCGAGAAAAATGAAGTTCAATAACCAGTGTGGCTCTTCTGCTTGATTCTGAGCATGCGGGGAACTTTGTGCGTCGGAACTGTGTACACACGATCGGAATTTACGACAACGGATTTTGTTGTTGGAAAATTTGAGATCAAATTTTGTGTGAAGGAAATTCCGATGAAAAAATGTCCAATGAAGCCTACACATGGTCGAAATTTCCGACAACAAGCTCCCATCAAACGTTTTGCGTCGGAAAATCCGATCGTGCGTACGGGGCATAAGTGTTTATTTGACAGGTGTCTTGCATTAGTGTGCATTGCCGGAAGGCAGACCATTAATTTTTATTTATTATTAGCTTAAAGGTATTCTTTAATGGGTCGGTTTCTAACCAAGAAGTTCCATCCATCATCCTTGAGAGAGCCTTATTTACGAAAGAGAAAAGTGAACCTGTGTTCGCATCTAAGCATGAGCAGCAGCAGTACTCAAGTTTTCATATTCCCCTGAGTACGATTGGTTGTTTAAAAGTGAACACAGGTGGAACCAATGGAAACTGGAAATCTATACGCCATTGTGGATGCAGCATATGTTCTTCCATCATCAGTCTTTGAGATTTTACAGCTAGTTTGAAAGGCTCCATAAGCACAAAGGCAATAAAACAAAAACAAAAAACAAAAAACAATTGATTCAAACAGCATTTCAACAAATGTTTGTCTACACAAAGCCTTTTTTTATTTTATTTTACACATTAATCAAAAGCTGGCCTTGTAGATATTAATCATAAAGATAGCGCTGAAGATAGAAAAAAAAAACTTGAGATTTGTCCTATGATCACCAGCTTAGAACAAAACCCATTTGATTGCCTTTCCATGTTACCTATGATTAATGAATTCTTTACTCGCTACATATAAAAAGGAATATTATTTTTTTTTAAAGATTGTATTTTTTTCTCCTTCTGAGCGTGAAGGTTGCTTTAATGTCTACCTAGTCTACAAAAAGAAATATTTTAACTTCTTTTCCAGAGGCTTTTAAAGCGCAACCTGAGCGCTTGGGAAAAGAAAACGGCGTGTGCTGTGCAACCGGAAATAGACTGAAAAATGATTAAAATATTCCCAGCTATAAATATTGTAACCCTCCCAATCCATTTTTTATCACAGATGATGTGCCGGCTTTTAGCAAGTTCCCAAGGTAATAAAGTGCATATGGAAAGCTTATTCAAGCAAACACGACAATTAGCTCTACGTTGGCAATTTATTTCCATAAAGGCATTTTATTTCCCAGGTATTTCTAACTATCCGAATGTAAAATGAGTGGTTTTATGGTCCCCCGTTGCAGCTGGGCCTATAACTTCGCACTTGATGCAAATTTTGAAGAAGTGTTGAGCTGAGGGCATCTATTTTTATCGACGGAGTCTGGCAGCCAACTTGCATAGCTGGGGCTGTAAAGCACCCAGTTTTCTACAGCTATGCAACACATACGATTCAATTTACAAAGCTGTGAGTCCTATTTTTAACGTATATGTCAACTCATTTACTAAAATTTCATATAAACCTTTACAATGTTTATCTCGTTTCAAAAGTTATTTGAAATCTGTTTTAACTCTGCAGCTTTCATTAAAATAATCACTGGTGATCCTGCCATGAAGGTCATTGTTCAGATATTTCCTGTTATAGGGTGACAGCTAGGGACGAGGCGACTGTTCGGTCAAATGACATTTCCCCCCCCGGCTTCTTCTTTAAAAAAAAAAAATATGGCACACAGTACCCCCAAAGGTCACCCAAAATACACAGCATGCCCTTAGGAGTCTTCTAGGAAATTTGAGGGACCTTTGGCGACTGTGTGCCATTTTTTCCTTTACCTATAATTTTGTATTGGTATGATCCCAAGGGCAGCCCCCCCCCCCACCCCCCCATGATCATTTTTGACACCCCCTTGCCTATTAGCCTACAAATGGGCATTTTTAATTTGACAGATTCAACTCACATTGATTTCAATGGGGTTTGGGTTGGGCATCCAAGCTTCTTTGAAGTTCAACGAACCCTGCTTGACCCGAACCCAGGGCCGTTAAACTTATCATTAGTAACAATGCTAGGTCCCTGCCTCTCAACTGTGCTCCTGCGTTGACACGATGTCACATGAGCCTCCGATGGAGGCTTATACAATACAAATGGCCCAGGCTTGGGGGTCCACTTTGGTCACCATCAGAAAATCTGCACTAAGCCATCACTGTAGACAGGAGGCAACTGCAACGGAGCTGGATGTAAGTAGCAACAACAAAGGAAAAGAGAATAAGAAGTAGAAGAAACAACCACTTAAAGTGGACCCTTACCCCCCCCCCCCAAAAAAAAAAAAATTGCACCTTGCTACAGCCCCTCCCTCTCCCACATCGGATTTTGTACGTGCTTTTTTGACCTTGTTGTGCACATTTGCACAGTTATGGCTTGTACACACAATCCAAATATCATACGACAGATCGTACGACTTTTTTGCTTAATAGTCGCAAGTAGAAATTGAATAGGTAACTAAAGTCACGAAAATTCTCGTACGACAGAAAAAACAATGATGTCATATGTTGTAATGTATTTGTATTGTATTTTCGGACGACAACTATACTGACTAAACGAAAATCATACGATCTGGTATCATACGAGGAAAAATTTCATGCTTGTCCGATTGTATAATATTGGATGAACTGCTCTCGAAAGTAGTGCATACACGATCCGAAAATCGTATGAATCTTCCTCGGACGACAGTTTTCGTACGATATTCGGAACGCGTGTACGTGCCATTAAGGAGGTCCCAGACCTTTGTTTGTCGGAGCATGCAGCAAAATTTGACTATGCCCAGCCTTCAGGACCCAGCACAGCCCTTCAGCACATCTGCGCCAAACATTTAAAGATGGCTGCACTGGTGGTGGTGATGGGGCAGAGGTCAGCATTAGAGTGTAAGAAGCTCCTCTTTATTTAAAACACAATGTGAATTGTTCATGATACAAGTGCTTTAGCTAGCTAAATAAAATAAAATTAGGGTTTAAATAAACGTAGTCCCTAATAATGAGCCTAGCAACACATGCAGTCTATCTAATGATGCAATATTATTCTAGTGCAGCCGGAGCTGTCTGTACCCTATGGGTGACAGTGACATTCCATTTTATCACGCAGGTCCATGCAGGGATTGCTGACATTCTATCATTCCTCTTCTTTCTATCTCTGATGGCTTCTGTCCATCGCGGTTCACTGGAAGTGCTTTAACTCTGCCCCCTCCGCAGCCCACCATTCTCAGCCTGTGTTGTGCTGCCAGACATCCTCCAGCCAGAATGGCAAATAGCCAGATGTTTTCTTCCTATTATCTCCCTGCTTGAGCTCCACATTGTCTATTCGCCGCATGGTAACAGCAAGAATTTGGAGAATTAAAGTGGACCGGCCCACATGGGCTTTACTTTATGTTGTTTCATAGAAACCTGGCAAAGAGACAAGACTTCACAGAGGCGATTGGGGGGGGGGATCTATGAAGTTTCTCCTACCAAATCATCCGTCTGAAGAGAACAGAGGCAGTTAAGAAAGAACGCTATTGGTACTTTTCTAAAAGGGGGCTCTATGGGACTTTATATGAGGTGATGATGCTATTATCAGCCTCCATCCCTATTAAAATATACAAAGGAGGACAAGGAAGCGGGACTTTGAATGAAGTACACGGAGGGTCAAATGTTGTGTGGAGTTTTAATTAACATATCTATAATATTTGTAAACAAGTAGGACATTTGTCTCAATAATTGACATTCGATAGAAAATTGATATACTGCACACATAATTAAATACCTGCATAAAGTAAAATATTGAAAGAAAAACGTTAATTCATACATAAATACATACTTCATAAATAATCCAAAAAAAGGATAGCACGCGTTACATATAAAAAAAGAAAAAATTTGATAACACATGATTGGAATATAATCAAATACATAATGCATGAACAGAATCCGCAAAGACGTAGTAGGATATAATATACGATTTAAACAAAACATCTGTTGACTCAACGCGTTTCGTGACTTGAGGTCGCTCATCAGGAAAAGGGTGTAAACCTGTAAGATATTTCTGTAATGATATATTATGCATTTCTAGTTGGTCTAATATATTTAACAGTGTGAAAAAAAAATAGGGGTGAACCCCCCTATATAATACTTACAGGGTATCCATGTGCAATTAATACGGTACTGAGGGTCATGAGTATCCCCATCTGGGGAACATCATTACCGGGTGCTGAGATGGTATATTAGGCGACAGACAGCCCAACAGACAACCCTCCAAAGGACGGTCATGCATCAGGCTATAATATATGGGTGAGCATGCGTGATCACAAAAACCAAAGTGGGGCTGTAAAAAGTAAATTTAAATGAAAAAAGTGAGTGATATGTGTATAAAATACCAGTGCGTGAGATCCCTAGTAAGGAAAACAAAAAAATGGTGCATGAAAGTGTAGACCAAATACCAGGAATCCAACACCCATTGTTGCCTGAAGGCAATCGCAATTGCACATGGATACCCTGTAAGTATTATATAGGGTGGTTTAACCCTAATTTTTTTTTCTCATATTTTTGACTATATTAGACCAACTAGAAATGCATAATATATCATTATAAAAATATCTTACACATTTAGACGTTTGCTCCTGATGAGTGACATCAAGTCACGAAACGCGTTGAACAGATGTTGTGTTTAAATCGTATATTGTATCCTACCACGTCATTGCAGACTCTGTTCATGCATTATGTATTTGATTATATTACAATCATGTGTTATCAATTTTTTTTTTATATGTATTATGTGCTATCCTTTTTTTGGATTATTTATGAAGTATGTATTTATGTATGAAAGTCTTTCATTCAGTATTTTACTCTATGCAGGTATTTAGTTATGTGTGTAGTATATCTATTTTTTATCGATTATAAATTATTATGAGACAAATGTCCTACTTTTTTACACATATTATAGATATGTTAGTTATAACTCCACACAACATTTGACCCTCCGTGTACTTCATTCAAAGTCCCGCTTCCTTGTTCTCCTTTGCTATTGGTACTTGTTGTGGAAAGGGATGACAGTAGCTTACATCTGCTTAAGGTGTATGCAATGCCTAAAGTTTTCCTTTTAGTTTTGGATAGAGTAGGGAATAATTTAAACGCCTGCCCTCTACTACACAAGGAACACACACCCCTCCATCTGCTAGAAGAGGAACACATACCCCTCCCTCTACCAGAGATGGAGCACACACCCTTCCCTCTACCAGAGGAGGAACCCACACCCCTCCCTTCACCAGAGGAGGAACCCACAACCCTTTCTCTACCAGAGGAGGAACCCACACCCCTCCCTTCATCAGAGGAGGAACCTACAACCCTTTCTCTACCAGAGGAGGAACCCACATCCTTCCTTCTACCAGAGGAGGAACCCACACGCCTTCCTCGACCAGAGGAGGAACCGGCACCCCTTCCTCTACCAGAGGAGGAACCCACACCGCTTCCTCTACCAGAGGAGGAACCCAAACCCCTTGCTATACAGAGGTGGAGCACACACCCTTCCCTCTACCTGAGGAACTCACACCCCTCCCTTCACCAGAGGAGGAACCCACAGTCCTTTCTCTACCAGAGGAGGAACCCACATCCTTCCCTTGACCAGAGGAGGAACCCGCACCCCTTCCTCTACCAGAGGAGGAACCCACACCCCTTCCTCTACCAGAGGAGGAACCCACACCCCTTCCTCTACCAGAGGAGGAACCCACACCCCTTCCTCTACCAGAGGAGGAGGTTTCTATGCACAGCTGCACCTGCTTTTGCACTCTCTAGTTTTAGTAAATCAACCCCACTGTCTATCAAAGTGTTCTGTTAACCAGGTCATGGTATATCAATGAGTAATAACATTCAAATGGAATTGTTCTGTCATTTTGAACATTTTTAAGCTTATCCAAGCCACTTCTTCAGCTTTAAGAACTGAAGAAGTGGCTTGGAAAAGCTACAAAACATCTTCACGATTACAGAACAAGTCTAATTGAATGTGCCCAACTCTACTAGATAATGTAAGGCTATATTTTTAACACCATGTAATCGCATGAACACTTAGACTGTTCTGTGGTTTCCATAAGCATGCTGTGGCAAGTTTTGAAAATGGAAAAATTACAGGTTTCTCCTTCTGAGCCCAGTGTACCATAAAACAAAAAAATGTGTTTCCTATTTACCCTTGTGCACACCAAACAGGGTCACTTTCTATGGTTGGTAAGTGAAAACTAAGGGTGAGTTAAATAAGTCTTAAACCTCAGACATGAAATATGAACAAAGCATATCCCTCTATAGTGTGTACTTGTCTCAATTAAGAGCACTCAGTGTCATTTCTGTCTGTTGTCTGTTGCTTCATTCCTCTGCTATCAGCATACATCACTTCTGACAAGTTTTCCTAACACCAAGAGCAAAAAAAGGTGACAAAGGGGGGAGCTCCAGCAGATAGACAGCCTCAGCTCTGTTCCCATTTGCTGTGTGAAGGGGGTGTGCCTCTTCCCTCCAGTCAGCTCTCAGAGCTCTCCTCACTGAGCTCTGCAGAGTGTAACTTCTGCTCTCCGCCCCCTTTTTTCACACAGCTCAGCCAAGCTTTTTTTTTAATCAAAAACTTTTTTTATTTTTTTGTTGCAAAAACATATAAGCAAATATAACAAATTAGTCCATATCATATCATAAAGTAAAAAGTCCAATAAAAAATACACAAAGACATAAACCAAACATACTTTGTACCTCTCTGAGTGAACTAGCCTATAATGAATATAACATACTAATATTATAGGTACACTCTGCACAACAGCCTGAATTCCCCCAGTGTAAATCATCAAATTATAGCCATTTCCTCCAAGCAGCAACAAATTATCTTTCCTTTACACCTTCTATGCCTCTCTCTTCTATCACTACTCCTTACTCCCATCTATCTCCTCTACCTTCACTCCTCCCTACTGGAAAAACCATCATATAATTCATTAGTAGGTTTTATCCAAATGTAACCATATTTTATTAAATCTTTGGGGTGTACCTCTATGTTTGTATGTTAATTTTTCTCTTTTAAGTATATAATTGAGTTTCTCAACCCATTGTTTATGGGTTGGGGAGTCAATAGATGTCTATTTTTGTAGAATAACTTTACGTGTTAAATATAGGGATCTTATCCATATAATATGCATTTCTACTGGTAATGCTCCATCAGGTATTATACCCAGTAGTTCCAATTTAGGCGTCCTTATTATCTTCGTTGAGCATACTAAGTTTAAGGTTAAAAATACTTTTTTCCAATAACGATGAAGCTTTGGACATCACCAGAGCATATGGATAGGGGAACCATTGAATAGAGAGCATGGCGGACATAGCGGTGTTTTATATTTTCCCCAGGCATAAAGTTTTTGTGGAGTATAATGAGCCAAGCTTTACAAATTCTGCACCTTGAACAGATGTAGAGAAGAGAAGACTGCAGATGAACAGATATAACTTGTGTCAAAGGATTTGTTTCATCTCTGTGTATCACCTGGGGATAGTCACCTCACCGGGTATATATAAGGGTTTACAACCACTTTAAATCCTGGTCACTCTGCCCAGTCTTGTAGTTAATTAAGCTAATGCAATCTATGATCGACCATTCCTCATATATGCTCATTTATGAAATCCTACCATCTCCATTAAAGTAAGTTTCATTGGTTAAATTGTTGCCGTAAGGCAAATTCCCAACAGACCGCACTACATAAAACTCCTTCTTTAATTAAGTCTCAAGTTTACCATAGGTCACGGTTGGAGATATCAGTACAGGTGCTATTGGTGGGGGAAAATAACCTGAGGGTGCAGTAGATGTCCTTCAGAATATACAGTATGCTTTAGTAAACTGCATGAAAGTTGAGCGGTGGATACCCTTTGAGTGGACATTTACTTGCTTCTGAGAACTTATTGAAGAATCAGTTCAAAGCGACAACCCTAAGCCCTTGTGATGACACCGGCGTCCCCGTAGACTGGACCCTTCAATAAGCTTTTCATCCTTTCTTCATAAATAGCTGTGAGGCATTTATCTGATATATTATTGATGACTGTATCCCATTGATAAAAACACTGTTATATATGAGCTAGAGAAGAGCAATTCCCTGGGAAATACTAAAGCAATAAAACAGAAAGTTAGTTTATGTATTCCTGTTAGAAATATGCTTAGATCTGTCAGCATATGAGTGTGTGTGTATATATATATATATATATATATAGAAAAAGAGTCCAAGAGGTTGCTGCACTTAAAAATTTCTTTGCTTTATTTCACAAATTGTTCAGTAGGGATTTACAAAGCAAGTATAATCCAAAATCACAGGCACGAAATGCCTACACAGTTTCAGACACAGGTAGATTCAGATATGGATGGATGGATGGATGGATTACGTCTCGGGCTAGTCAGCTTACGCCCTTCCTAAGATCCATTGAAGCACAATGGATCTTAGGAAGGGCGTAAGCTGACTAGCCCGAGACGTAATCCATCTCAATGGATCTTAGGAAGGGCGTAAGCTGACTAGCCCGAGACGTAATCCATCCATCCATCCATCCATCCATATCTGAATCTACCTGTGTCTGAAACTGTGTAGGCATTTCGTGCCTGTGATTTTGGATTATACTTGCTTTGTAAATCCCTACTGAACAATTTGTGAAATAAAGCAAAGAAATTTTTAAGTGCAGCAACCTCTTGGACTCTTTTTCTATATACAAGGTCGGTGGGAAGACCTGATTGCTGGCACTAAATCGTAAGCAGAGTGCGGTTCTCCTCCACAAGTGAATATATATATATATATATATATATATATATATATATATATATATATATATATATATATATATATATACATATTTATATATATATATATGCAAAATAGTTAGTTTGTTGCCTTTCCATTCCATATTCAGCCTTACATTTGGTCTCGAAAATTGTGAACTGAATGCTCATTACTAGAAATCCTCTCCACATCTGAAGGCGATGAGTAGCTTTGTCCATGTTAAGTGGTTTGAGTGCTTGAAAAAATAAATTTGCTTATTTCTAGTCTAAGTTTTTAAAAGCTACGTCACCGCCTTTCTAGTTCACTAGTCTGTAGATTGTAAAAGTAGAGGAATTGTTATGTGATGTTTATCAGAATCACCAGCAAAGAAAAGAACATGTGGATCGTCAGTAAAAGCCAATGAGAGGTATTATTATCACGATTACTGTTATTTTCCTTTCTTTTTTATCCAGGGAAAAAAATAATAACATTGCAGCTTATTAGTCCATGGGTGAGGTGGCTTCATTAGTTTTCTATTTTTTTAGGCTTTCTTTCCTATAATTTTACATGGTAATCCGGCCAGTAGCACACATCCTGTCCTAGGGTGAAAACGCTCACTCATACTATCTATGGAGGAGCAACGTTGTCACCCTAGGACAGGAAGAGTGTTAAGGCAATAGAATACTTTCCCCTTCTCTCATCTCCATAAGATAGGGGGGTGTTCTATAGTCCACAGAGAGAACTCAAGCAGGGCTGAAAACAATCTCTGAGATTTCGGTGCAGCAGAGGCAAAGTTGTCAGCTCGATACGGGAAGGAAAATAGAAGCTCATTGGACTTCTAGCAGGATCAAACAGGTATTCTTTTGCCCTCATCAAACATGTATAAAAGAACACTTGTGTATTTAACAGACTAAAAGGGAGAAATTAAAGGAGAAGTACAGTCAAAGCTTGTTCGGCTGTACTTCTCCTGTGCAGTTCGTTCTGCACTCCTGTGACCGTTTTTTCAGCAGACAGCGGACTGAAGCCCACTGTCGGGCTAACGTCACAGAGCCGGACCAAGCTCAGGAAAGATTGTGTCCATATGGTCGGGATCCGCCCACATGCTGGACCGACACTCAGCTCAGCCTCTCAGGGAGCCACTGAGAGCCTGATCCAGCCATTCCCACCCCCTCCACAGCCCAGCTCTCCAGTGTGCTCTGGAGGGGCAGAGCAGACAGCGGCGACTGACAGGCACCAGCTCTCTGTTCAGGGAACTCTGAGAACCGAGCGATCGGCAGTGTTTGATCACTCTGTTCCTCGCCTTAGAGCCGGCAGGAGACAGATGCAGTATCCACCTAGGTAAGTATCATTCTAAAATGAAACAAAAATCATTATCCGGCAGCAGGTCGATTTGTTCCCGCAAATCGCCATAGCTGTACGGTGGCTCCTTTAAAAGCCATAGCAGGCGCACCCACGCCACTGGAGGCATGCCGGCTACCCACAATCGTGGGCATGAGTTTGCGGAAACGGGATCGCGGGCACAAGAGCCAGGATGGGGATTTGTGTGTGTAAACACACAAATCCCCCTTCTTACAGGGGAAGAGAGACAGATCTACTTTTCCTACTAATAAGGAACAGCAAACTGTCCCCTCCTCTAGTCAGTCCCATCCCCTCACAGTTAGAAACACACTAGGGAACACACCTAACCCCTTGATCACCCCATAGTGTTAACCCCTTCCCTGCCAGTGACATTTTATAGCACTGATCGCTGTATAAATGTCAATGGTCCCAAAAAAGTGTCAAAAGTGTCCGATCTGTCCGCCGCAATGTCGCAGATTGCCGCCATTACTAGTAAAAAAATAAAAATAACAAAACGGCCATAAAAATGCCATAAATCTATTCCCTATTTTGTAGACGCTATAACTTTTGCACAACCAATTGCCATTTTTTAAACCAAAAATATGTAGAAGAATACACATTGGCCTAAACTGATGAAGAAATTATTTTTTTTACTTTTTTTTTTTTGGAGATTTATTATAGCAAAAAGTAAAAAATATTGTTTGTTTTTTTAAATTGTCCCTCTTTTTTGTTTATAGCACAAAAAATAAAAACCGCAGAGGTGATCAAATACCACCAAAGGAAATCTCTATTTGTGGGGGAAAAAATAAATCAATTTTGTTTGGGTACAGCATCGCGCGACCGTGCAATTGTCAGTTAAAGCGACGCAGTGCTGTATCGCAAAAAATGGCCTGGTCCTTAAGTGGTTAGGAGAAGTTCTTTGGTAGGACTGACATGCGTTTGAATGAAATGGGCAATACACTCTCACTTCGTAAATAACCAGTTTTATGTGCTGTTTTCCCTATAGCAGTGGAGCTATTGAGAGAACCTCTTGGTTGCGAAAATTTCTCCTGCCTCCTCCCCACTGTACTTCTTAAAGATCTATATAAAGCATCATTAGAACAAACCTCAAAATTGCAGAGTTATAAAGTCCTATAGTCAGACATGTCCAATCTCATTGAATGTAAAGTTTATGAGCCCTTTTATATCTCCATGTAATTTATATACTGTAAACCAATCACATGTTTTCTATAAAGTACCAAGTCAATTAATAGATCCCACCTCAGTCATGTCAAATATGATGGGCAAATTCCCCATCAGCTCAACCCCAGAACTGGCAACATAGGCAGACAAGACGGCTGATAACACTGAGGATAGCCCCTCCTGGACCCATAATATTATATTCTAGTAATTGCTTTATTTTTTTAATATCCTTACTTTAGGAAACTCAGAAAACATTGAAATATATTTGACATGCAAGTATGTCAAAATAACCAATCACCATGGCAAATGAGGTTTATTGTAGAAAAATGTGAAATAATGCATTTGGGTGGCAAAAATATGAATGCAATCTATACACTGGGGAGAGAACCTCTGGGGGAATCTAGGATGGAAAAAGACCTGGGGGTCCTAGTAAATGATAGGCTCAGCAATGGCAAGCAAGCAGAATATCGGCATGCTTTAGAAAGGGGATCAACTCCAGAGATAAAATGATAATTCTTCCACTCTACAAGACTCTGGTCCGGCCGCACCTGGAGTATGCTGTCCAGTTCTGGGCACCAGTCCTCAGGAAGGATGTACTGGAAATGGAGCGAGTACAAAGAAGGGCAATAAAGCTAATAAAGGGTCTGGAGGATATTAGTTATTATTATACAGTATTTATATAGCGCCAACAGTTTGCACAGCGCTTTACAACATGAGGGCAGACAGTACACTTACAATACAAATCAATACAGGAGGGATCAGAGGGCCCTGCTTGTTAGAGCTTACAATCTAGAAGGGAGGGTCAAGTGGAAACAAAAGGTAATAACTAGGGGGGATGAGCTGATGGAAATAATTAAAATACAGTTGTTAGGTGTGGGTAGAGTAGGCTTCTCTGAAGGGAAGGGTTTTCAGGGATCGTCTAAAAGTTAATAGAGTAGGAGATAAGTGGACAGATTGGGGTAGGGCATTGCATAGGATTGGAGAGGCTTTGGAAAGGTCCAGGAGGCGAGCGTGGGAGGAGGTGACAAAGGAGCTAGAGAGCAGGAGGTCTTGAGAGGAACGAAGAGAACGAGTAGGTTGGTATTTAGAGACTAAGCTAGTGATGTAGCTGGGGGCGAAATTGTGGATGGCTTTGTACGTAGTTGTTAGAATTTTGAATGTAATTCTTTGGCTGAGCGGAAGCCAGTGGAGGGATTGACAGAGAGGAGTGGCAGACACAGAGCGATTGGTAAGGTGGATGAGTCTGGCAGCGGCATTCATGATGGATTGAAGAGGTGATAGACTAGGTAGAGGTAAGCCAATGAGAAGGGAGTTGCAGTAGTCGAGGCGAATGTTATGAAGAAAGGTTGCGAGCACTAAACTTATTCTCTCTGGAGAAGAGACGCTTAAGAGGCGATATGATTTAAATTTACAAATACCGTACTGGTGACCCCACAATAGGGATACAATTTTTTGTGGAAGGGAGTTTAACAAGACTCGTGACCACTCATTAAAATTAGAAGAAAAGAGGTTTAACCTTAAACTACGTAGAGGGTTCTTTACTGTAAGAGCTGCAAGGATGTGGAATTCCCTTCCACAGGCGGTGGTCTCAGCGGGGAGCATCGATAGTTTCAAGAAACGATTAGATAAGCACCTGAATGACCACAACATACAGGGGTATGCAATGTAATACTGACATATAATCACACACATAGGTTGGACTTGATGGACTTGTGTCTTTTTTCCACCTCACCTACTATGTAACTATGTAACCATTTAATGTTTTCTTCTGTCCCTTTAAAACTATACTTAGTCCATCAAGCATTGTGCTAGTTTTTTTTCTACTTTATGATGAAGTCACCTGCAGTCAGGATAGTATCAAAGAAAGCATACCCAGGATCCCTTTAAGTGAACCATATTATATCTAGCACTAGAGTGGGAGGAAGACATCAATGGAGGCTCATGCACATCGCCAGGGATGCTGTAGCATCCTTTCTTTTATAAAATACCCATATACTGCTTTTTCCAAACCTACCCCCCCCCCAAAAAAAAAATGACCTCCGTACATACTTCTAGACACTTTCTTGAAGGCAAGTACTGTAAAAAAAAATCCTGATTTCAAGGCTGTTGACAATGAAGGCATTGAATCAACTACGCGTTGGGAGATCGCAAGAGGCATACTTACACTTTTAAAGCCATTATTAAAGCAAAGCGTTTTTGTAAAGCACCACACATAAACCAGCAACATAAAACTTACCAAATTTCAAAGTATTATAAAAGAAAAACGAGCGTAAGCAAAGAGAAAAAAGTATACAAAAACAGAATCCAGTGGTGTCCTGTTCTTCTATAGTTTATCCTTGTCTTTTGCTGGAGGGGATATATATTAATATCCCTTCAAGTAACAGCCAAGGACATGGAACAATAAATAGGCAATATCTAGGATAGAAAAGCTGCATGTGCTCAGTTTTAAAACGAGTTGAGAAAAGAAATATCCGTAAAGTTATTCGTTATTAGATAGATACAATCATCAAAGCCAAAATCCCGCCAGGCTGCAAAATATTTGTCACTAAACACCGTCTTTGCCAGCTATAGTAACGCTTGCTTGGCAGCAGCAGTTTTCTGATTTAAATCTCCGCAGCACAATGTAATATATAGCTCTTAATTATTCAGCACTTAGAATGCAGAGGCAGGTAATTAATCAGCACTCTGATTCATAGCCGGTACACAAAGTGAAAAACAAATAAAACCCCAGGACTATGGAAACAGGTTTCAATCTTAACCAGGTTCTAGAAGTCTTTTAGGTAAACACAGAGGGTTCTGTAGAATAATTGTAAGTTTTACCCCATTTGATCAATTGGATGCTTGTTTTAATTTTTCCTTTCTAAGGAAATTGGTTTTGACTGGAGGTTAGGGACATCTACACTTAGCATTGTAATAATTTGATATGTACATTAAATATCAGTTGATAGGGTACAGCAACTTTTCTCTAAGAAAGTTTTGTGGAACTCTAAGGTTCCTCCAGGGGTTTCTAGGGTTTTTTTTGAGCAGTTTCTGCCTGTAAGCTACCACTGACACCCATGATCTTTTCAGCTATCTGTAAGTGGGGAATTCTTCCAAATGACCATCAATGTAAGGAGCATTCCTATCACCGATCACCAATGTAAGGAACACTCTTACCACTGACCACCAATGTAAAGTGCATTCTTCTCACTGGCCAAAGTAAGGCACATTCTTCCACGATTCCACTATAGTCATCCAGGGTTCCATGTAACCCTAGGTGTTTCTCCAGAGGTTGTTAGGGTCTCCTTGAGCTGTGGCCAATTGACTTCCCATGATGGTGCCTGTATAGTTCTAGGTCCAGAGCAACTTGGCAGATATTTTTAGCTGTAATGGTGGCATTCTGACCTCCAGGGTAAAGAGGGCATGCTTCCAATGTACGGGGACATTCATCCTACTGATAACCATTGGCCAATGTAAGGAGCATTCTTCCCACTGACCACCGGTGTAAGGAGAGTTCTTACCACTGATCACAGGTATACTAGGGCCTTTCACTGACCAGGAGGCACTTCTTCACTGAGCAACAGTCTAATGCCCCATACACATGGTCGGATTTTCTGACGGAAAATGTGTGATAGGACCTTGTTGTCAGAAATTCCGACCGTGTGTAGGCTCCATCACACATTTTCCATCGGATTTTCCGACACACAAAGTTTGAGAGCAGGATATAAAATTTTCCGACAACAAAATCCGTTGTCGGCAATTCCGATTGTGTGTACACAAATCCGACGGACAAAGTGTCACGCATGCTCAGAATAAATAAAGAGATGAAAGCTATTGGCCACTGCCCCGTTTATAGTCCCGACGTACGTGTTTTACGTCACCGCGTTCAGAGCGATCAGATTTTCCGACAACTTTGTGTGACCGTGTGTATGCAAGACAAGTTTGAGCCAACATCCGTCGGAAAAAATCCTAGGATTTTGTTGTCGGAATGTCCGAACAAAGTCCGACCGTGTGTACGGGGCATAAGGGTTTAGAGTAATTAAGGCTATGGATTCCAATACATCTTTACCCTTTAGTCATGTACCACATCCCGTAACGAATACAACAGCAAGCAGGAAAAGAACATGAAGAGCATTTGTATATTAAAGTGGTTCTAAAGGCGAACAGGTTTTTACCTTAATGCATTATCTGCATTAAAGTAAAAAACCTTCTGCATGCAGCTCCCCCTTTACGCTCACCTGGGCCCAATCTCAGACCAGAGATATGCACAAGAGCAGCAGCTCTCCTGGGTCTCTCCATCCTTATTGGCTCAGAGACAGAAGTGGGAAGCCATTGGCACCTGCTGCTGTCAATCACAGCCAGTGAGGGGGGAGCGGGGGCGGGGCTGAGAGGCATGGTCTTTGTGTCTGTGGACACACGAAGCAGGCTCGGGAGCAAGCAACTTCCTAGGAGGGCACTCGGTGGGGGGAGAAGCCAGGAGCACCAGCTGGGGACCCCAAAAGAGGAGGAAATTGTAGCTGTTCGGTGCAAAACTACTGCACAGAGCAGGTAAGTATAACAGGTTTGTTTTGTTTTTTTAAATAAAAATCAATCCTTTATAATCATTTTAATTGTTTATTTATATAACTTGTAGATTGAGGCACTTCGAAATGCCACATTCTATTTGACTATGATGTGACTTTTATGAGTAATATATTAGATCCATCTATCGTTCGATGGCAATTTCGAAGTTTGCTTAGCTTGCACTTATATATGTACAGGCAGCAGCCATACAGTATTTGCCCATTTTGCATGCTGCGTTTCCTACTCAGACAGTAATTATGTTCTATTGCCCCTTTTATATTAGTACATCTCTATTATTCCATGGAGATATATAATGATTAATGTGTTTTATTATACAACTGACTTTATCTCAGCAGTCATTCAGTGACTGCTGCATAATGTGAATATACAGTGCCTTGCAAAAGTATTCACCCCCTTGGCTTTTTACCTATTTTGTTACATTACAGCCTTTAGTTCAATTTGTTTTAATCTGAAATATATGTGATGGATCAGAACACAATAGCCTAAGTTGGTGAAGTAAAATTAGAAAAATATATACCTAAAACTATTTTTCAGAAATAAAAAACTGATAATTGGCATGTGCGTATGTATTCACCCCCTTTGTTATGAAGCCCATAAAAAGCTCTGGTGAAACCAATTACCTTCAGAAGTCACATAATTAGTGAAATGATGTCCACCTGTGTGCAATCTAAGTGTCACATGATCTGTCATTACATATACACACCTTTTTGAAAGGCCCCAGAGGCTGCAACACCTAAGCAAGAGGCACCACTAACCAAACACTGCCATGAAGACCAAGGAACTCTCCAAACAAGTAAGGGACAATGTTGTTGAGAAGTACAAGCCAGGGTTAGGTTATAAAAAAATAGCCAAATCTTTAATGATCCCTAGGAGCACCATCAAATCTATCATAACCAAATGGAAAGAACATGGCACAACAGCAAACCTGCCAAGAGACGGCCGCACACCAAAACTCACGGACTGGGCAAGGAGGGCATTAATCAGAGAGGCAGCACAGAGACCTAAGGTAACCCTGGAGGAGCTGCGGAGTTCCACAGCAGAGACTGGAGTATCTGTATATAGGACGACAATAAGCCGTACACTCCATAGAGTTCGGCTTTATGACAGAGTGGCCAGAAGAAAGTCATTACTTTCAACAAAAAACAAAATGCCACATTTTTAGTTTGTGAAAAGGCATGTGGGAGACTCCCAAAATGTATGGAGGAAGGTGCTCTGGTCTGATGAGACTAAAATTGAACTTTTTGGCCATCAAAGAAAACGCTATGTCTTGCACAAACCCAACACATCACATCACCCAAAGAACACCATCCCCACAGTGAAACATGGTGGTGGCAGCATCATGCTGTGGGGATGTTTTTCAGCAGTCGGGACTGGGAAACTGGTCAGAGTTGAGGGAAAGATGGATGGTGCTAAATACAGGGATATTCTTGAGCAAAACCTGTACCACTCTGTGTGTGATTTGAGGCTAGGACGGAGGTTCACCTTCTAGCAGGACAATGACCCCAAACACACTGCTAAAGCAACACTTGAGTGGTTTAAGGGGAAACATGTAAATGTGTTGGAATGTATAATCAAAGGGGTGAACAGCGCTGATCAGCAGACATAATAAAGAACCTCAGAGGCAAAGTAAAAACTTTTTATTGTTGTTAAAAAAATAATAAAATGTTCACCAAGGCATACAGCAGTCAATAGATGGTCATGCAGAGACTTGGATTAAAAAATTGACAGTACCATCCAGAGGCTGGAGCCGCATGGATGACACAGGGGCTTAGTGAAACTCAGCACAAAGCCGTTGGAAAAAGAACACAGAAGCACCGCTGGTGGGGGGCCCGTCCAGGACCATAAGGCCAGGGGGAACCAAACTGCAGGCACAGGAACTGGGGCCAGTATACAGCAGCCGCTCGCACTGTGTACAAAGCCCTGGAAGTGATGTCACAGCCTGGCAGAAGTCAGCCAAATGAATCCGAAGAGTATGGGCAAACCCTGCTGCTGAGGCCAATTAGGAACTGCCGATGCCAACGGAGCAAAGAGAGTCACACATTGCCGACTGGAGACACTAATTGACTGCTGTATGCCTTGGTGAACATTTTATTATTTTTTTTTAACAATAATAAAACGCTTTTGCTTTGCCTCTGAGGGTACTATTTATGTCTGCTGATCTGCGCTGTTCACCCCTTTGATTATATCTTCTGTCCTCATTTGTCTATGATTTTTGGACAGCAGAAGCCACAGCTACATGAAATTTTTCTTTTTGACTTTTCACTTGGCCTCTGGTCTGTGCACCTGGATTCCTGTTTTTAAATGTGTTGGAATGGCCTAGTTAAAGCCCAGACCTCAATCCAATTGAAAATCTGTGGTCAGACTTAAAGATTGCTGTTCTCAAGCGCAAACCATCCAACTTGAAGGAGCTGGAGCAGTTTTGCAAGGAGGAATGGGCAAAAATCCCAGTGGTAAGATGTGGCAAGCTCATAGAGACTTATCCAAAGCCACTTGGAGCTGTGATAGCTGCAAAAGGTGGCTCTACAAAGTATTGACTTTAGGGGGTGAATAGTTATGCACATTGATTTTCTGTAATTTTGTCCTATTTGTTGTTTGCTTCAGAATAAAAAAAAAAACATCTTCAAAGTTGTGGGCATGTTCTATAAATTAAATGATGCAAATCCTCAAACAATCCATGTTAATTCCAGGTTGTGACGACGAAAACACGAAAAATGCCAAGGGGGGTGAATACTTTTACAAGGCACTGTACAATAAGCAATATGAGAATCTGCAGATATTTACAATACATGGTACACCTTGGTATGGCAAGTTATTTAAAAATAGGCAAAAATATATATTTTAAAAGGAAGTCTTTCAATATGATGCAGCAATTCAATTCCACTAAAGGCTATCTCTAGATGTTATGTTATGCTGCTGGCAGATTACCTGGAACAATTCACTAACTCGGCCATGGAGAGATGGGAGGAGGATGTAGGAAACATCTCTGGAGACCACTGGGCAGAGGCCCTAGAATCTGTCCATTTCTGTTCCCCAAATGTAATGCCGTGTACACACGAGCAGAATTTCCGACAGAAGGAGTCCGATGGGAGCTTTCCATGGTATATTCCGACCGTGTGTATGTACCATCGGACTTTTTCTGTCGAAAATTCAGACGGACTTAGATAGAGAACATGTTCTATATTTTTCCGACGGAACAAATTACTATCTGAAAAACCGCTCGTCTGTATGCTGTTCCGATGCACCAAAAAGGCGCATGTTCTGAAGCAAGTACGAGACGGAAGCTATTGGCTACTGGCTATTAAACTTCCGTTTTCTAGTCTTGTCGTACGTGTTGTACATCACCGCGTTCTGGATGGTCGGAATTTGGTGTGACTGTGTGTATGCAAGACAGCTTAAGCGGAATTTCGTCGGAATTCCGTCGTAAAAACCTTCAGAGTTTATTCCGACGGCAAAACCGGTCGTGTGTTCAGGGCATAAGACAAACTTGTCACAACTATACATACAATTACTACCGTACTCCCCTTAAATAGTTTTCTCATGGGTTAGGTGCTGATTAGGGTTGCCACCTCAGTTCTGATCCATCATGCGCAAGATGTAGTAGGGACAAGGGGGATCAAATACATTTATTGTGGAGGTGCTCAAAGCTCCATAGGTACTGGGATTCTATTGTTACTATCATCAACAGTATTTTTCAACTGTCTATACCACTAGATCCTAAACTGTGCCTATTGAGCATTCTTGATGATGTAGTACAGGATGTCTATATTAGAGAGTTGGTATCCAGAGCTCACTTTCAAGCTCATAAACTAATTTTACAGAATTGGATCTCACAGTGGCCCCCTACGTCAAGGATGTGGATAGCTCACATGGGAGTAGCGCTTCGTTATGAGCATCTGATTTATCAGCACAGGGGGTAATCCATTTAAATTTGATAAAGTACGGGGCTCTTAGCTAGCTACAACAAGCCTAGCAGCAGTAGATCTGGTATTGGATAGACTGCTATTGTAACAATAATCTGGTGTTTACGAATATAACACATTATGTTCTATGGGGTTGGGACGGGTGGTGGTTACCACAATATGGTATAACCTCGTATGTTCTTAAGGTGGTTTGTGGGTACAGCAGACCAACTATGTGTAGATCTGTAATTCAATGTACTTTGTGCTATAAGTATGTGTAAACAACACTGACAGACTTAATTGTGAACTGATTCTCTGGAATGCGATTTAAATCTGTATTGTTTGTTGAATTTCAATAAACTTTTTTTCCTGATAAACAAAAAATAAAAAAGGAAGCCTGCCCAAAATTTAAGACAGAATATTCAGTCTTGCTTTAGCCTAATCGTGACTGGTTCTCTTTATTATTCACTGAACATATGAACTCTAGCATGCCAGCTTGTCAAGGCCATTCATGCATTAAAATGTGAATTGATATGCAGACTTCACTGCTTGGAAATTCAGATTCCCTCATCCTTTCTACCCATCTTCCTTGCAGACGCCAATGAATCTGTACCCATATTAAATGAAGGTATAAATATCCAATGGAAATCAGACAGGAAGCCAGGCCAGCCATGATAAAATGCTATTAATCCTGAGATGGGGGTTGAGGAACATGCAGCGGATGTCAATGAAGGAACAGGGGCTGGATCCAGGAACCATGAAGAATTGTTCTAATGGGCACAGCTCTGTATGCAAGACTTAGCACCAGCATCACCTTTGGGGAGAACAGATGTGAGCACATCTCTCGGAGGTGTTGAATTGAAATCAATTAGCATTTTTGGGCATTAAGATAAGAAATTGTGATTTTTTAATGAGTTCTGTTGTCTGGCCAACGTAGCCACAAACTGTCAATTCTACGTGTTTCAGTTAAAGTGCTGTTCCATTCTATACTGATATTCCAGGTTGGTTGGACACCTAAACATCTTGATTTCTCTTTAAAACTTCATCAGAGAAATTTCTGTGCAGTAGTCTGGGTCTCTGTCTTTACCAATAAGGGTACTTCAAAGCTGGCATTGTTTCATATAGGAATAATAATAATTTGATCATTTTATATTACATCTGAATGCTTCTTTCCAATCCGGCTACAGTTTATTATCGTACATCTGGAAATAGCAGTGTTGACCAGATCTAGATGTGGTCGGTTGGGTCGCTAAGCATCCCAGGTTCCCAAAAAAAGAATAGGGTGAAATTTATTATAGAGTAGATTTGGTGCCTCTTTAACCACTTCCCACCCTTAGGACATTCCTGTACATCCTAGGGTTTGAGTTGTTATACCGGGGTCATGGCTGCAGCTGCAGTCATGACCCCAGTATCTCTTTTCATCCAGCAATTCTCTATCATGTAAAAGTTATCCGATCGGCTATACAGCTGCTAGATTACATGCGTCAGAAGGAGGTCCCTCACTCTTCCCACCACATTCCCAGGCTTTCTCATTCCACCGGGGAGCCTGGGACTGAAACCGGTTGGCCATAGAGATGGAGGAGGAACGGAAGATCCCTGATCATCTCTATGGTCTACAAAACCAGAAGCAACGTTGTTAAACAAATTGGTTGTTAATCAAGGAGCCACAAGAAATCAATATTTTAAGCATTTTTAACTACTGTACTGTACTTTACAGTATCCAGCTCAATAACGTTGTTTTAATTTGCATAAGTACAGAACACAAATGAAAATTCTGTACTGTACTGTACATTACAATGATGTATAGAGCGTCATTCCGGTGGGAAGAGCTAGTCGTAAGTCCGAGTGGTCGTAAAACATCTGTATCTGTATATGGCATATATTTACAATATGTTGTAAACATGTGACATATATAAAAAAAAAATTTAATATATTGAAAATATATTTCTCTTCCATGTGTGTTGTGTCACTTCCGGTTTCAGTTTGTTGTTTGCAAGCCGTTACCAGATTGTAAAAGAACCTGATCAAATCAATCCCAGTTTGATCTGATGCTTTTGAGGGCAGTGGAGAGATCTGGGGTCTAAAAGACCCCAGATGTTTCAGTAAAGAGAAGCTGCCACTGCCCATGCTATCACAAGGGATTTTTCAGCCCTTGTGATGGCAATAAAGTTGATCAAAATGTAAAAAAAAATTAAAGAGAAAGTGTAAAAAAAAGAAAGAAAATACATTTTAACAAAAGTGGCCCTTGGGAAAAGCCCCGGCCCGGACGGCCTAACAACACTTTATTATAAAACATTTAGAGAAGTATTAGTCCCTAGGTTGTGTCGTTATATGAATGGGATGGGAGATAGCTATGAAATCAGTAGGGATGCACTGAAAGCATCCATTACAATTATACTGAAAGAAGGTAAAGACAAAACATTGTGCTCTAGCTATCGCCCAATCTCTTTGCTGAATGATGACACAAAACTATACGCAAAAGTGCTGGCAGAAAGATTGAAGGAATTTATGAATTCATTGGTTAACCCAGATCAAGTAGGGTTTGTCCCCAATAGGGAGGGGAGGGACAACGGGGTTAGGAGTCTTCTCCTGTTGGGAAAGATGAAGGAGAGTGGGCCCCCAGGACTACTTCTGTCAATTGATGCCGAAAAGGCCTTTGACAGAGTAGACTGGGGGTTCATGATCCAGACTTTAGAGGCCATGGGGCTGGGCCCTAAAATGGTCCGGAGGATAAAAACTTTATACCACCATCCAACTGCCGTAATAAAAATTAACGGGTTAATATCTCAAACATTTGAGATGGAGAATGGTACGAGACAGGGGTGCCCCCTGTCTCCGCTGCTCTTCGTGTTAGCTATGGAACCCTTTTTGGCATCAATACGAAGGGATCACGAAATAAGGGGTGTCACGGTCGGAGGGGAGGAACACAAAGTCGCAGCATTTGCGGACGACGTGTTATTCTTCGTAACGGATCCGGTTACGACTATGCCCAACCTTATAAAAGCAAGAAGGAAATATGGTGAGGTATCTAACTTCTAAATAAATATGAACAAATCAGAAATATTGAATATAAATGTAAGCAAGTTAGTGGTTGAGACCTTGAAAAAAGACTTTTCCTTCAAATGGACTAAGGAACTAAAGTATCTGGGTATTAAATTAACTAACTCAATGAAGAAGATGTTCACCACCAACTATCTGCCCTTACTTGACTCAGTTAGATTGGATTGTAATAGATTCTCCCGCAAGGCCCTCTCCTGGATAGGACGCATTAACGTCATTAAAATGGTCTTATTACCCAAAATTACGTATTTTTTCCAGATGCTACCAGTGCCCCTCCCCCAGTACTATATGAGGAAGTTAAGGAAAATAATCATGACCTTTATCTGGAAAAATAAAAGACTGAGAGTTTCTTTTCAGATGTTAAAGCAAAGGAAAATAGATGGTGGCCTGGCAGTCCCAGATGCGCAGATTTATTATAAAGCAGTAGTACTTTCTAGGGTAGTAGAATGGGCAAGGAAAGAAAAGCAAAAAAAAAAAATGGGTGAATATAGAAGAAAATTTAAGTAAATCACAATTAGGCACTATTATTTGGAATCCCCCACACTTTAGATTATTAGAGAATAGCACACATGTAATAACACGTAATGTTTTCAAAATTTGGGACGGGGTATATAAGAAAGTAAATGGGGAATATAATTCTCTGTTGATTACATTAATAGATAACATATTTTTCACACCAGGACTGGAGGGCACAGGAGGAAAAGAGGTATTTTGGGGGAAAACACAATTGAGAGAAATTATAAATGAAGGTAAAATTATTCCACTGCAGCATCTTACACTTGGGAGGAAAATACAGGGACTGGATAGTTGGCGATATCTCCAATTAAGTCATTTTGTAAACAAATTACCACAGCCAATCAGGACCGGGAAACAATTGACGGACTTCGAAAGGTTGTGTGATAAGGAGGCTTCAAGAAATATAATTTCTCAGATATATAAAATCTTGATGACCTCAGAAAAATTGGAGATACCGCCATTTCTGGTTAAATGGGCAAGAGATTTAGGCACTAATAAGGATACTGACACAATAAAAAGAATCTTGAAAATGACCACCGACTCAGCAATAGACACCCGAACGGCAGAAATGAACTACAAATGCATCAGCAGAAGCTACCTCACTCCAGAGATAACAAGTAAATATCAGAAAGGGTCACCCACGTGTTGGAGAGGATGCCAAGAACTTGGTACAATGGGACACCTGTGGTGGAGTTGCCCCAAAATTAAAAACTTCTGGAGAAAAATACTAGTCCTTATAAAGGAAATCACGGAAATAGAGGTTGTAGAAGACCCTTGGGTGGTCCTGTTCCATGGGGGGGTGGGGGACCTAAAAAATTATAAGCAGTCTTTGGTCCCGCAGCTCTTGAATGCGGCAAAAAAAACGATTCCGAGGCGATGGCAGAGGAGAGAGAGCCCAGAAATATGGGAATGGTTTGATGCTATAGAGGAGAGCTGCAATATGGAAACACTGGGGAGTATGCTAGAGGAAATAAGAAGTGTGAATAGTGGTAGGTGGGTCCGCTGGAAAAAAATAAAAAAAACATGGAGCTATGCTAAAGAGATCAAAGCCTTAGTCTAAAGAAGGAGACCAGAAGGATAATTAGACCCTGGAGAGGTGGGAATGGGACGATATGGGGTGGGGAGGGAGGCTACGGGGGGGGGGGGATTAGAAGTAAAGGGAAAAGGGATCTAAAATTTTGATATATGGGAGTGATAAAGTGAAGTAGTGGGAATTGTAAGAAAGTGTGTTTTTTCTCTTCAGTTTTGACTTTTTTGTATAGCAAAAGGCCACGATGATGAGACATTGGAGGGTCATTTAAATCAAAATGAATTGTAAAGTTGATTTTAGTCCCCCCCAAAAAAAAAATGTCGTCCGAAGTGGCAAAAAAAAAAAAAGTTTAAAGTGCCGCTGTCCCCCTGTGCTCATGCGCAATGGAAAATGCATACGTCGGTCCCCACGCATATGTAAATGTTGATTGCACCAAGCATGTGAGGTATTGCTGTGACCGCCATAGCAAGAGCAATAATTCTAGGGTCAGACCTTGTTTGGGGGCTCTAAGTAATTATCTAGTAACAAAAAAAATGCTGATTTTTACATGTATGAGAGAAGTGTCAGAATTAGTTTGGCCAGATAGTGGTTAAAGTGTATGCAAGCCCTAACTGAATGACTTTGCTAAATTAATGTGTAAACAATTGCAATAAAAAAAAAAAAAAAAGAAGAGTTTTCACATTTTTTTTTCATCCTTCTCCATCCCAGTGCTGTTAATCTCCCGCAGACCTTTGCAGTCACTACCTCTATATTTCCATGGATGTCAACTGTCTGGGATTTTCCAGGACTATCCCTCATCTAGGTGCTCTGTCCAAATGATGCTATGTTCCTGGGCTGAATACTGAGATGTCAGCATCTCGCTTATTTGAGTTCCTGAGAATGCGTACGAAAGGGAATTGCTGCTGCAAATGGGCAGTTCCTGCATAATTGGGGGGCGGGGACATCCGGTAGGCATGATCTGGGAAGGACCGTGCAGAAAGTGGGCATGATTTGTGCAAGACTGCCCGGAAGGTGGGTATGTTAAACAGGAACTAAACCTATTGATTTCAAGGGAGAACTAAACCCTCCTATCCTTTTCAGCCAAGGAAGCTGCCATCTTAGCCTCTGTTTGGTTTGTAACTGTTATGTGAGCAGTTATTGCTCAAGCCATTTAATAGTTTGACAGTTTGGCTGAGAGCACAACCAATGTGACAATTAGCATTTCTGGCATGCCAGGAATGCAACTGTTTTTTTGAAACTGTTAAATGAATGGGTATTTCTCAATGGAACTGTCAAGTTATCAAATGGCTGGATTCAGAAATGATCACATGTGACAATTGCAGATCAAACAGAGGCTAACATGGCAACTTCCTTGGCTGTAAAGAATAGGAGGGTTGAGTTCTGTTTTAACGGGGAACCAAACCCTCCTATCCTTTTTAGCCAAGGAAGTTGCAATCTCAGTCTCTGTTTGATCTGTAATTGCCATTGTGCTGCACATGTGATCAGTTATGACACCCGCCTTTTAATGGTTTGATAGTATGGTTGAGGACACAAGCAAATGTGTCAGTTAGCAAATCCAGCATTCCAGGAATGTAACTGTTTTTTTTAAATTGTTAAATCAATGGGTTTAGTTCTGCTTTAAGTGTGGGCCGTGGGTGACAGCAACCAGGTTTTATCGTTTATAGCTAGCTCTAAATTGACCAATAAAAAATAAAACTTGAAACTGACTACACCTGATTTTTATAGGTAAACTGAAATTGAATCAAAAGGAGATTGTAGAGAGATTGTACAATCAGATTGTGCTGCATTTGGCGCACTTGAACACTTTTAAGAAAATTTGTTGATGTTTCTCTACTTGAAATATCGCTGTAATATTTAAATAGTGCCATTTATGTAAACACGAAATTCAATAAGACGAGCGTGTCTAAATAAGGAAATGGAGCGATCCGTTACATTTACTATCAGAGCACGGCTGATGCTGTAATTGGAATAGGGAATGCAATGCATTCAGTTTATATAGGATTATAATTCTATGGCAAGAAATAAAAAGGGCAATGTACTTTAAAAGGAGTGCTGATGTGTTTGAAGACAACTGCGGAGCTCTTTACGGCTCCTTAATTTTAAAGCTCAGGGTACGCCACAAATCTGTCCAGGCCGATAAAACGCTGTGCGGAAGGTGATCCCATATACTATTTATTAGTAGCGTTTTAACTGACAAGCATTAATACAAAATAATCCATGTCATTAATTTCATCCAGAGAGAGGTGACTTTACCCAGGGGCACAAGATACCGAAGTGAAGTAACTTGAGTTTTGGCCGTTTGCCGATACCAGAGAGCACCCTGTTGCATGCGTCCTGTTGAGGAATGGAAAATCTCAGCTATCTATTGCTACCTTTCCAGGGCTCTAGTGAATAAAATTGAATTTTCTACACTTTAAAAGCCTTTACAGGTTACCAGTTTAGAGTTACAGAGGAGGTCTGGCCGTAGAATTATTGCTCTTGTTCTGACATTCGTGGCGATACCTCACATGTGCGGTGTGATCGCTGTTTACGTATGCGTGCAGGACCAACATCAGCGCTCACCTTTGTGTGCAGGCATGGGGAAGCGGGGGTGCTTTAAACAATTTTTTTAATTATTTTTTTTGTTTACACTGTTTCTTTACATTTTCACTTTTCTTGCTGTTACAAGGAATGTAAACCATGTAAATCAATTGTAACAGCAATAGGATTGAGACAGGTACTCTTTATGGAGAGAACTGAGGTCTATTAGACGCCAGACCTCTCCTCTGCCTTAAAAGCATCTAAAGACACCAAGATCGGTGTGTTCAGATACTTTGCCCATTTAAAAATGACACTGTTTTCATTCAGGAAACTGGATGTGACGTTGCTTCCTGTTTCCTGTACCATAGAGTTCATCAGGGACCTTCTGGTCCTCCATTATCTCTGTGGTAAATCTGTGGAATCGCCAGCATTCATTCTGGGCTTGCCCCTAGTACAGGAGATCCTGGAGACGCATATGCGGGCGTCAGGGGAGTTGGAAAATACCTCCCGCCCCCACTTGTAAAAGAAATCCAGCAGCTAATTAGCTGCTTGAGTGTCATTTACATAGAGGTCACCTGCTTTAAAAACGATACCAGAATGATGCCTGTATGTGCAGTAGAGCTGGTAATTAAAGAGTCAAGATTGCGATTCAACCCCCGCCTCATGATCTTAAAACAGCATTTCCTCAATTCAGTGCAGAGCCGTTCTCTGCTCACTGCTGACAGCCGTCAAAAAAAAGCCTGCCAAGTTTTTTTACGACATCGCGTAGGCGGAGATAAAGAGAAACAATAGAACATTTAGTTCTTTTAGATCAAAGGGATGAACTTTGGTCTGTAAATTAGGTCAGTTTAACCACTTAAAGCGGAGTTCCACACAAAAATTGAACTTCTGTTTTTTGGAATCCTCCCCCCCTCCGGTGTCACATTTGGCACCTTTCAGGGGGGAGGGGGAGCAAATACCTGGCTAATGCAGGTATTTTTCTCCCACTTCTGGGAATAGATACCTGCACCACCCGTGGGTATCTACACCACTTCCCGCCCCCCCCCCCCCCGCTGTCTTCTGGGAGACACAGAGGACAGCGGGGTCCCAGGAGACAGCAGGGACCAGTGGGAATGTGCAGCGCGAGTTGCACATGCGTAGAAGGGAACCAGGAAGTGAAGACGCAAGGCTTCACTTCCTGATTCCCTTACCGAAGATGGCGGCGGCAGCACCCAAGAGCTAAGGGATCAGCTTCAGGTGCCAACATCGCAGGCGCCCTAGACAAGTAAGTGTCCATATTTTAAAAGTCAGCAGCTGCAGTATTTGTAGCTGCTGACTTAAAAGAAAAAAAAATTCCCGGAACATTGCTTTAAAGACTAAACCTTTTTCTGACACTTGTTGCTTACAAGTTAAAATCAGTATTTTTTGTAAGAAAATTACTTAGAACCCCCAAACCTTACGTCTATATTTTTTAGCAGAGACCCTAGAGAATAAAATGGTGGTCATTGCATTTTATGTCACACTGTATTTGCGTAGCAGTCTTTCAAACGCAATTTTTTTGGAAAAAATACACTTTAATGAATAAAAAAAAAAAAAACTAAACAGTAAAGTTAGCCCAATTTTTTTTTGTATAATGTGAAAGATGATGTTACGCCACGAGAATCGTGATCTTTATTCTAAGCTAAAAAATCGTGATTCTCATTTTAGCCAGAATCGTGCAGCTTTAAAGCTGCAGGCATCATCCCGGTACAACCACTTAAAGCCAAATCACGTACATGTATGATATTTGGCATTAAGTGGTCAAAAGACCTGACAGCACAAAACTAGATGATGCCACAGTTTCCTGTGAATGAGAGAACGAGAACTACCAACGTCCACCGCAGCTGACGGCGGATGGGCGCTCTCATAGTTCATTCACAAGCCCTGCTGCTTTCAATAGACAGCCT
Organism: Lithobates clamitans; assembly: GCA_037952925.1. Taxonomy (NCBI): domain Eukaryota; kingdom Metazoa; phylum Chordata; class Amphibia; order Anura; family Ranidae; genus Lithobates; species Lithobates clamitans. The sequence continues at coordinate 124,532 of JBBGZY010000614.1, read as the reverse complement.
GTATGAAGGTACAGGCAGAAATATACAGGGCTTGTCTGCAGAAGCCTGAGATTGCACCCCTAATACACTGACCAGGGTCCTGCAAGAAAAAATAATAAATGCACATTTTTTTTTCCTGCAAAAATATGGGCATTTATTATTTTTTCTTGAAAGGTGAACCTATCATTTAAGGCATGCTAAAAAGGGATCTCAATCGCTATTTGGCGGTGCTGGCGCAACAACACATAGAACTTGGGTAATAACATTTTGATCTGGTGCTGATATTTACACTAAAAGAATGCTGTTTTTCCCTTTGTTAATTCCCCCTTCTTCAATGAGAGCGGATATACAGAAAAAATACTACAACCTATCCATGTAGTTTCTTAATACAGATATCTCTCCTTAAAGTGTTTGTACACCCTGTACAAGCACTTTTATCTACAGGTAAGCCTATATTAAGGCTTACCTGTAGGTGCTGGAAATATCTCCTAAGCCTCCACGGTTTAGGAGATATTTACAAAAAAGCGATTGCCAATGCATGCGTACTTTAGAAAGGGCAGATTGTGGCGTTTCTAATAGGGGTCATACCGTGACTGGCGGCTCCCGGAAAGTGACGTCATGCGACTCCGGTCAGTCACAGAGCCGAAGTTCACAGCCCCGGAAGGAAGAGGGGTTGAAGATGGACGCTTGCCGCTAGTGGGGACAACGGTGACATTGCGGGCTTCGGTTTCAGGTAAGTGACACATAATGGGCTGGTATGCGATGCACCCCCCCTCCCTCTCTTCCCGGTAAACACTCATGAGAGTGAGAGAGAGCTGTGCATGATGTCATAAGGCCTAGGCTAATGACCAGACAAGAAACAGGAATTGGGCTGTATAAGGTATTTACTGGCAGAAAAAAAATGTTTTACTATCCAAAGTTAAAACAATAAGGGAAGACGATTTAATAGATGGAAAGAGGAAAAAAAGACTGAAGGTCCGCTTTAACTAAGTATATATTAGACATCCATATGAAGCCTTTTAATATCAGGTGGTCAGGGATGCACAACGCTGAAACCCTAAACGGATTTAGTGTTTCATTATAAAATGAAATAAAAAAAAAATAAGACAGGGTGCCAGAAAATGTTTGTTCTTAGCAATGGCAGTAATACCAGAGAGCAAACCACAGCGGTGCCGCCCTCTCATCTCCAATCCTGGCTTACGTGCGTGCTGCTACATCTCCTCGCCATTTTAATATGGGTATTGATTTTTACAGAAGACCTGCTGCTCCAGCAAAAAAAAATAAAAAAATCTGAAGAAACATAAAAGAGCATTTTGTCAAAACAGTTCCCTGCAAAACTCTTTGCTTCTTTTCTAAATATATATTGACAAATGAACCCGAAAAAAATAAAAAAGTTAAAGGGTCAATCCATTAAGAGCACCAATAGCTAATACACCATCAGCTTCGAGGTAACAGTTTTTCAACCAGTGTTCCTTGGAATCCTAGGGTTCCTCCAGAGGATGGTAGGTGTTCCTTGAGCAATGAGCAATTTCTGCCTCTCTGATAAGTTCCTACTGGCACCATTGATCCGATCTGCTCATTTCATGTATGAGTGTCACAGAAACAGGAAGTAAGGGAAAATCCCTGCAAAAAATAAATAAAAATACCACCCCGTAAACCCTACGGTATTTACAGAGACATTGAGGTTGATTTACTAAAACTGGAGAATGCAAAATCTGGTGCAGCTGTGCACAGAAACCAATCATCTTCCTGTTTTGTTTTTCACTTGCCGCCCGCCATATAGCAATATGACGTCGACAAAGTGGTTGCGATATCCTGACCGGACGTCATTTGACGTCGCTAGGATATCAAGCCGCTGCGCGCCCCCGGGTAAAGAGTCTAGGTAAAGAGTCTTTGACACGGCTGATCACGATGAAAACAGGAAGAGCCATTGTTTGGCTTTTCCTCACTCACATCTGACGCGAGTAGAGGAGAGCCGATCGGCTGCTCTCCTGACAGGGGGGGGGGTCTGTGCTGATTGTTTATCAGCGCAGTTCCCCCTCGGATGCCCACCCAGGGCCACCAGGATGCCGCCAGGGCCACCAGGGATGGCCACAACACTGGACCCCCAGGTATGCCACCCTAGACCACCAGGGAAATGCCATTTTGTGCCCAGGCAGCTGCCAATCAGTGCCATTCTAAAATGCCTGCCAGTGCCAGTGATGCCTATAAGTGAAATCCAGTGCCAGTGCCAGCCATCAGTGCCCATCAATGCCCATCAGTGCCACCTTTCAGTGCCAATCAGTGCCGCCTATCAGTGCCCAGCAGTGCCGTCTATCAGTGCCACCCATAAGTACATATCAGTGCAGCCTTTCACTGCCCATCAGTGTCACCTATCAGTGCCCATCAGTGCCAGCCATGAGTGCCCATCAGTGCCACCTATCAATGCCTATCAATTCCGCATATCAGTGCCATCAGTGCCACCTATCAGTGCTGCCTGCTGAAGTTACAATCTGATTGGCTACCATGCACGGCTGCAGTTTTAGTAAATCAACCCCAGTGTCACTTTGTGCATTAAAAACATCAATGTCTATAAAAAGGCCTCCCCATGACCCACTGATACTCACCTTACGGCATCATCGTGGGAAGGCTCACCGGTGCCCTCCCCTTTTTGAAGCAGACTCACCGGGTTGGGACTTCCCTCTCTTAAAACATTTGGCATAACTGTGTGAGCCCCCGCAACCGGAGCACACATGGCGGAAACGACAGGCAACGCCAAGAAGGCATGACCCCTCTCTGAACTGCCAACTAATTCCTCCGCTGCTCCTTCCTCAGCTGGAGCTGACACCAAAATATCTGATGCCAGCTGATGTCAGAGTTTAGAGGAAGTGGTGATGTCATCCTCTCCATCATGTGACAGTATCCTAGGTTAGCAATTGGCTGCTAGACCCGAGTACAGTCACATGGGAGAAAGTCACATGCTACCCCATACCCAGAAACTAGGGGCATTTTTTGGCGGTTGAACTAAAAGCAGAAGTGGCAGGGGAATGCTGGAGAGGGAAATATGAATGAGTTTTGGGTTGGGATTTTTACTTACACTGTCAGTTTGCCCTGAATGTGCAAAGTCACCCCTTTAAAGAGGACCTGCCTCTTATGCATAGCAGAGATTTGAGATGGAATATTTAGTTCGCTTCCATAGTCATCAGTATTCATTACTAATATTCAGTTCAGTTTAATATTCCAGCAAGGATGTAAGAACCGAATAGACACAAGATGCTCATACAGAAATCGTAAACATCCCTGGCCTATTGTTCTCAGGACAATAACCGGCCAAGCTGAATTCTTTTTTCTTGCAGATAGCAATTGATTTCCGTGGCGGGTTGTCTGCAAGCAAAATAGGTGCATGCATGTTTATGCAATAATTATTTGTGAAAACGACTGTTTGCCAGTTTACTCATACTCCCCCCGGCCAACATCTAATGCCTATGCTATTGATTCACTAGGAAGCTGGATCGCACCAATCCTTGATTCATCTGAATAAGCCTTGACCCAAAGAGCTGACACTTCAAGAAGTGTAAAGATAAATGGCGTCATTATCTGTGCACGCATCAAACAGGTTACTCTTACACCGCAGACAGCCATCAATTTCACCGCATTTTAGTTACACCTCTCTCGGGATCCTTTTCACTTCCGTGATCTGATTTATTAGGCTCTTATCCACAGCAGAGGTATCTAATACATTCCCCCCCTCCCCACCTCCCGTCAGACAGCGCTAGCAACAGTGTTCTGTGAAATTGCAGCTATCAATTCCAGCATGCAAAACAGCACAGCAATCTGATTTGGGGTAAAGAAAAAAAAAAGCCTGGATGTACCGGAAAATAGTCCCATTTAATCACGGATGATACTGTCAGGGTGAATAAATGAAATTATTGTAAGGGATCTGGGAACCTCCGAAATTGATGGTTTTGCCATGGAAGAGAGGGCGCCGCTTGTTTTAAAGCAGGACTCCTGAAAATAGAGAGAACTCGGGAATAAATAGGCCTTAACAATAGCATTGTCTGCCTTTTGGTTCTGTCTACCTTTTGTTTCAACAAAAAGAAAATGACCCATGTCAGGACTGCAGCCAGCCATAGATTATTATTATTATTATTATTATTAATAATAATAATAATAATAATAATAATAATTGTTATGATTATTATTATACAGGATTTATATAGCACAAACAGTTTGTGCAAATGGAGCTGCATTGTTGTGATGGTGCTTGGACCAATATAACTTTAAGGGGTGCTTGTAATGGCCATCATGGATGGTCTTGTGTATAACCAAAGTAGAAGAATATGAAGTCACCAGCACTCCAAAAGAACGTTTCCATGACTTATTGTGAACATATCATCTCACAATGGTAAGCCTGCCAAGGTTTTGGGGCCTTGGAGGGTCCCTTCCTCACTATAACCCATGGACGAGTCTTCCTCAGTCTTCCTCAGTGAAAAAGGGGACCCCGTGAGGCCATAAAATGTTGGCAGATTGACCATGGTGACATATAAAATAAATCATGGAAATACGACATGTGAAGAGCTGGTGACGTCTTACTCTTCTGCAGAGGTCTCTTTGTTAATCGTATAAATATCATAGGGGTTTATTTACTAAAGCTGGAGAGGGCAAAATCAGGCTCACTTCTGCATTGAACTCAATCAACTTCCAGGTTTTATTGCCAAAGGTTAATTGAAAAAGCTGAAGTTAGAAACTGGTTCTGCAGAAGCGAGCCTGATTTTGCACTCTCTAGCTTTAGTAAATCAACCCCATGGATGAAGCTTGGTCCTGACAGGGCTTAGACCAAATAAAATTTTAATGGGTGGGGACTCATAGGGTCCCCTGCCTAAGGGCGACCCATTAGCAAAGCTTCCTCAGCCCTTCTTCAGTCACTGGTCATCTTGAGGAGGGGAACCCTGTGAAGCCCCAAATCATTGGCAGAATGACCGTGGTCACATATTTACAATACATCGTGGAGAGCTGGAGACTTCTTATTCTTCTGCAGAGGTCTCTGTTAATCAAATTAAAGCCATTGATGAAGCTGCATGGTCCTGATGGCATTTGGACCACATATATATTGAAAGTGCTTGTAATGACCATCATGGATGGTCTTGAGTATAACCAAAATAGAAGTATAGGAAGTCACCAGCACTCCAAAATATGCATTTCCGTGATTTGTTGAGATTATATCTTGCCACAATGGTCAACCTGCCAACATTACAGGGCCTCAGAGGGTCCCTTCCTCAGGGTGTCCCGCTGATGAGTCTTCCTCAGTCCTTCTTCAGTCACTGGTCACCCTGAGGAGGGGAACCCTGTGAGGCCCCAAAACGTTGGCAGATTGACCACGGTGATATATTTACAATAAATTGTGGAAACGTGAAGAGCTGATGACTTCCTACTCCTCTTCAGAGATCTGTTTGCAACATGTTTATTAGTATGTTTAGGGCAGTGATACCCATCAGAGATAAGCCCACTAGCAGTTTATTCGGGGGTCTAGATTGCTCTGTTTAGACCAAGGCCCTTGTACCTGCACTTCCTCTATAGGGTGACCCCACTCTTATTTCCAAATGGTGCGCCTGCATTGCCACCATATCACTCTTCTAAAGGAGACCACATGTAGCCATGCCAACATACATTATGTCCCCACCTTTTGTCACCATCAAGAATCCTGTCCTGAGAAGTACCAGGCAGACATGGCTGGAGTGCATAAAGTGGAAAACTACTGCAGCACTGAAATGCAAGGATGAAAAATGTGATAACAATATTAAATCATTTAGTTAAACATTAATTAGTTAGGACTTGCATGTACATTAAGCTTCGTTTTCTTTTTTTTTTTTTTACATTTTCCCCACATGTCAATAAATGCTACCTACAGTATATATACTAGCCTAGTGCACCAGACATGCATGCTCACATCCTTATAGAAAAGTGGTCTTTTAAATACTTTTATAGGGTATAATGGGTGTTATTGGCCACTGATATTTACTGGTACGGTTACCGCTTGCAACTATGTTGAACTTGTTCTTCTGCCAAAAAAGCCACTTAAGCCTCATTATTTTTTTAAAAGCAAAAAGTAAAATAAAAAACTTAAAGTGGCAGTATGTGAATAATCAGACACAAACACACACACACACAAAAAGGTAAAAAAACACACAAATACAAAGAACTAAAGACACTAAATAAAATAACTAAACTACCCTAAATAAATTCTGTCACCCCCTCCCCAAAAACGCAATCAGATTATATCTAAGCTGCTCAATAAGGGAAATGGAAAGTTTTCGCTTCAGTGAAACCTCATTGAATTTATCTGCAGTAATGGACAAACATGGCTCCCACCATCTACACATCTAATTTTAATTTATATGTGGAGATAAGGTTTATAAAATATTAACTGTACTAATAATATGATATACATCAAGCTGATCTATTCTATTTATGTTTATAAAAAATAGATAAATATGTAAATAAATAACTATATCAAAAAATATAAAAATATATATAAAAATATATATAATATATATATATATATATATATATATATATATATATATATATATATATATATATATATATATATATATATATATATATATATATATATATATATATATATTAATAAACAATAAAACCACCATGGGGAAGATTTACCCCTCTGCTTGTACTGGTGACCATTGACAAAAAGGGATGGAATGTCTAAAATTGTTGTCACCAGAGAAAATGATGAAGACAAACCATATAATAAGGTGAAATATTCTGGTGACAGCTGTCTAGGATGGGAATTTCCCTTTCTTTGTTGAAATGTAATCTAATTTCCTGTCCTGTTTCCAGAACAGCAAAAGGGATTTTAAATCTCCCACATTTTATTAAGAATTAAAAAAAAAAAAGTTTGGGCCTAACATGCACTTTAAAAACATAATGAAATCCAAGCAATTGAGATTTTCTTAGGAAACATTGGTAGTACAGGTTTTCTTTCGCTACCCTTTTTTTTTTTAATACATACATAAAATATAGAACAAAACGTACCTTTCAAGTGTTATTTTTACCTTTTTTTTACTTATAATTTATAGATTATTTATTCATTTATAACCCATTTTAGAGATCTTCAGAAAATTGCATGGTTGTCATCTTCAGCATTTGACAGATACCAATTACAGAGTTTATTCCGCTTAAATTCCCAAAACAGTTACCAAAAGTACATTTTTTTGTATCGCTATGAATATTTTGTCTGAGAAAATTGTTTTCAGAAGCCATATAAGAATACTGAGATGTTCTGGCTTGTGGTACAAGGCATGGTTGTTTTATTATTTTTTTTAGGTATTTAGTCATACATGACATACAGAAACCTTTTATATTTCTAAAGTGGAAGGGCAAGAGTTGACTGATTTCTGAGTTGACCACGCTTGAGGGCAGGAGGTTGTTCTCATTTCTAGCAATAAATACCTAACAGAGGTTCTAACCCTTCCCTACTCCACTAAAAACTAAAATAAAAAGATTTACCTTTAGATAGACTTCAAAGTCAAATACAGCTTTGGGTAGGAGGAAGAAAGTCACAGCACACCTGAGGAATCACTGGTGTCCACATTATTAGGAAGAATGCCCATAAGCTTGACATTGACAGCCCTTGACTAGGACTTCCCCTCTAGGACCACCTCCAAACAATCCTTTGTATATTTTACAGTATATGCTAGCCATATGTGGCAGCACAGCGGTGGGCTTTCTCGCCGAGCTGCCATGTATATGCATGCAGCCGGCATTGCTGTTCTGTGCTGGAAGCGCACTTATTCAGCGCCCCCAACACTGTGACCGCGCTGTCACCAACAGCTCCCAGTCATTGTTTTAGCTCCCAATCACATGATTACTGTAACAGTGCAGTGCAGAAACACATACAAATTCATAGCTCCGCTCAAGACTGGCCTCTTCTGCACATGGACAACCCGGGCGTCGCCAATCACAGTCCGTCTCCTCTCTTTATTGAAAATAGGAAAAAAAAATAGCCGCACTCTATTGAGCTGTTCTTGCAGTATTTCTAATATTCTGTGAGTTGACTGCATACAGTAATGCCTCCAAACCCAAAACCAGCCTTCCTTGATGCCTACCACCACTCCTGGCTTGTTCACAAGGATAAGGGAAGTCTAGAGGAACTTCCCCTGTCCTTGTAAGCAAGCCAGGAGTGGTGAAATGCGTTAAGGAAGGCTGGCTTTGGATTTGGAGACATTACTGCATGTAGTCAACGCACTGATTTTTAACAATACTGGTGACCAGGCTTTCTTGATGTGTTTCACCAGTCATGACTTGCTCACATAGATAGGGAAGGAACTTCCCCTATCCTTGTGAACAAGCCAGCAGTGGTGAAACGCATCAAGAAAGTCTGGTTTTGGTTATGGAGACATTACTGTATGCAGTCAACGGACTGCTTTTCAAAAATACTAGTGACCAGCCTTCCTTGATGCATTTCACCACTCCTGGCTTGCTCACGAGGATAAGGGAGGAACTTCCCCATCCTTGTGAGCAAGCCAGGAGTGGTGAAACGCATCAAAAAAGGCTGTTTTTTTGTTTGGAGACACTACTTTGTGCAGTCAATGCACTGATTATTACAAATACTGGTGACTGGCCTTCCTTGATGCATTTCACCACTCCTGGAATGCTCACAAGGATAGGGGAGGAGCCATCAGGCTTGGAGACATTACTGTATGCAGTCAACGCATTGATTAGTCTAGGGGAACTTCCCCTATCCTTGTAAGCAAGCCAGGAGTGGGGAAATGCATCAAGGAAGGCTGGTTTTGGAAACATTACTATATGCTGTTAACGCATTGATTAGTCTACGGGAACTTCCCCCGTCCTTGAGAGCAAGCTAGGACTAGTGAAACGCATTAAAAAAGGCTGGTTTTGGGTTTGGAGACATTACTGTATGCAGTCAATACACTGATTATTAAAAATACTGGCAACTGGCCTTCCTTGATGCATTTCACCACTCCTGGCATGTTTACAAGGATAAGGGAGGAGCCATCCGGTTTGGAGACATTACTGTATGCAGTCAATACACTGATTATTAAAAATACTGGTGACTGGCCTTCCTTGATGCATTTCACCACTCCTGGCATGTTTACAAGGATAAGGGAGGAGCCATCCGGTTTGGAGACATTACTGTATGCAGTCAACGCATTGATTAGTCTAAGGGAACTTCCCCTATCCTTGTGAGCAAGCCTGGAGTGGTGAAACATGTCAAGGAAGTTTGGTTTTGGGTTCGGAGACATTACTGTATGAAGTTAACACATTGATTAGTCTAGGGGAACTTCCCCTATCCTTGTAAGCAAACCAGGAGTGGTAAAATGTGTCAAGGAGGGCAGGTTTTGGAGACAATACTGTATGCAGTCAACACATTGATTAGTCTAGGGGAACTTTCCCTATCCTTGTAAGTAAGCCAGGAGTGGGGAAATGCATCAAGGAAGGCTGGTTTTGGAAACATTACTATATGCAGTCAACGCATTGATTAGTCTATGGGTACTTCCCCCATCCTTGTGAGCAAGCCAGGAGTGGTAAAATGCATCAACGAAGGCTGGTTTTGGAGACTTTACTGTATGCAGTCAACACATTGATTAGTCTAGGGCAGTGATGGCAAACCTTGGCACCCCAGATGTTTTGGAACTACATTTCCCATGATGCTTAACACTACTGCATAGTGCATGAACATCATGGGAAATAGTAGTTCCAAAACATCTGGGGTGCCAAGGTTCGCCCCCACTGGTCTAGGGGAACTTCCTTTATCCTTTAAAGTAAGCCAGGAGTGGTGAAACACGTCTAGGAAGTTTGGTTTTGGGTTTGGGACATGTATGCAGTCAACACATTGATTATTAAATACTGCAAGAAGAACTAACTGGAGTGCAGCTGATGTTCTCCTATAGCCTGGCACAGTGATCACATGACTGGGAAGCCCATGCAACGGCTCTAGATTTCCAAACTTTTTAAGGGATGGCTCCCACCGGATGGAAAAAATATTTGATAGGATGTGCTGATATAGCTAAGGATTAAAAAAGTTAAAAAAAAATAGAGCATGAACAATAATGATGCATTTGGAATTACTTATAAATTCAGGGAATAGATTACGCTTTACATTCGTTCTCATTTAACACCATTGCTCTTTTTTTTCTCCAAGGGGAAGTCATGCACTGAAAACAGCTTCCAACGACGTCTATAACAATCCCACTGAGTCATCGTTTGGTCTATTTAAGTAAATGATCATTTGTGGAATGTCTGGAATCAATGGAACTGAAATCCACAATTGCTCTAAATGGACAAAAAGGTTCTAATAAGACGGAGTAGAAAAATGTCTAACGTTGCATTGTACGGCTATGCGGGTGAGGCCTAAAGAATGGCGTTCAATGCTCAGCGATGTATTGAAATAGCTTGATGAAATATAAAGTCAGATCAGGGGTTGGCAACCTTCTCCACAATAAGTATCAATCTACAAACCTCAGCAGCCGGCATGCCGGTGCACCACCATAGTCATTTAGTTTATTTCCAATTTTTGCACTCATAATTGTACTGCTAATGGCAAGTTAAACTTGTGCTTAATTTTATATTATTATGTAATTAAATGGGTTTTTTTTTTGCATTTTTAATGCAAGTAGAGTGAATACCTAAATCTGACCTGGTATACACCTCTTGCAGTCCCTGCACAGCAGGGCTGGAGTGTGAGAGAAGCAGTACATGAAGCATGCTAAATAGGAGGAGAAATCAGAGTTACAGATAGATGAGCTCATCACTGTGCTGCTTCTCCTTTCACTGCCCAGTCACAGGCCAGGGTGTAGGTCCAGAATGGTCTGGCCTCAGAGGAAGTAGGTTAAATGGTGCTGGACAGCAGTATAAGGACATCTAGTGGCAGAAAAAAGGGTACTGTGGGGGAATTCTCTGGATCGAAGGTGAATATTGCAGCAAAAGCTATTTTGGTTTTTTATCTTTAAATTTAGAACCGACAGCTCTAATCTTCTGATTCATGCCAGGGGCCACCCCTGGTGGCGAGGAGGTCTTCTTTTTTTAACCGCATTATTACCACATAAATACGATAGCGCGCGCGCTGGGGGAGAGGGGGCATTCGCTTACATGGGTTGTGTCATGCTAAATAATTTTTGCCATGGGTGCAAAGCGATGCATCGTGATGGCAGCATGTGAATACCCCCATCTTCTGCCAATGCAGATCAAAGGGTTAGTTCACCTTTACCAAAAAACTGCCTATGCAGATAAGGGGTGTTTGTCGATTAAAACAAACTGTGCAGTTCTGACTAAAGTTGTCAGTATCCTTCCTATAGGTGTAGCTATATGTACCTCATGAAGCCTTACTGGAATACTCCCAGGATGTTGCTAAGGCTACTTTCACACTGAGGCAGTTTTCAGGCGTTTTAGCGCTAATAATAGCTTGTGTAAAGCGCCTGAAAACTGCCTCTCATACCTCCCCAGAGGTGCTCTCATACCTCCCCCGAGTGCTTTTCACACTGGGGCGGTAAGCTTGTGGGACAGGAAAAAATGTTCTGCAAGCAGCGTCTTTTGGGGCGGTGTAGGAGCGCTGTATACACCCCTGCGCATTAGAATGAATGGACAGCGCTTCCAAAGCTCCTAAAAAAGCGCTTCAGAAGCACCTCAACATGGGCGCTATTAACCTCTTCTTCGGCCGCTAGCGGTGGTTAAAAGTGCCCTGCTAGTGGCTGAAAACAGTAGTAAAGCGCCCCTAAAAATAGCGGCGCTTTACCGCTAATTGACCAGCCACCCCAGTGTGAAAGCAGCCTAAGTGAGGCCTAGTCATTACTGATCACCTCCACTATTTTTTTTGTAAAGGTGACCCTTCAAGGTAGGGTTCTTGGGGTGCTAAAAAACGTGACTCAACCGCCCGTTTTTAACACCCTCCCCCCAATCTAAAGGAGCTGTAAGGCCGGGTTCACATATGTGCGGTTGCTGTTTCCAGCCTGGGGTTCGGTGCGTTTCTGTTCAGTTCAGGTGCGGTTCTGGTCTGAATTTTTGCCTGAATTTGTACCTGAACCGGACTCAAAAACTCACAGGAGCCTTTTGGAATTCGCACCACCCTGGACTTGTGTGAACCAGCTCCATTGAGAGCCAGTCACATTCGCATGTCATGCGAATTGGATACAGTGCAACGCACATCAAATTCGCACATATGTGAACCCGGCCTAAGGCTCTGGGGAGCAGGCAAGATAAGTGTTAGCCTGAGAGTGGCAGGCTAGCAAGATAATCTGCCACTTTGCCCTGTATGACCAAACTGACAGGTTCACTTTAAATGGCCATTTTTTGTTTTCATTTAATGCATTCTGTCAGCCATCTTGTGAGCATAAGTCTGAATTATAAAACTTTATTTACAAACAACACACTGCATCCCAGCATGCTACCTCTGCATTTATGTCTAACATATTCCCCAAGAATTGTTTTTACTCACTTTTAGTGTTGTCAGAGAGATTGAATTTGTCATGTCGCCGGCAGCATGACCACCTCCCCCTCCGTTTTCAGACAGGAGCCGCGGAGATGACAGGAGTCACATCCAGCAGTTCAGTAGCCTGTCAACAAGCGTGGCAAAGCTAATACGGTGTCAGCAGGTCACCCAGCTCGCCGTTAAAATTCATTACCAGCCCGAGATTGAAGCCCTAAACTGGAAATTCTGACAAGGCCCAAATCAACAAACCAAAATGCACATGAGGGAAAAAAAAAAAAAAAGAAAAAAAAATGCGCCCAGACAAGTCATTTCTAAGGCGCTGCGAGGCTCGGGAGACCGCTGAGGTCAAAACTGTTTAAGCTATTGTAAAAATAATTATGTTGACGGCCTTTTTATCCCCTCACTGTTGTTTCTGCAGTGAACTTCAAACCCGGCGATATTTTAGTCTTAATTTACCGGAACAAATTCATAATTACCTCACATTTTTTCAGAGGCAAATTGTCCGTGTTTATATAGTAATAATTCTCAAGGAGGTTCCATTTTTTATTGAAACAAGGCCTCAGTAGTTTGTCAGTGTCCTTGTTTTTGATAATGCTCAGAATGTGGTTCCTGAATGAAGAAATTTAAAGGATCAGTTCACCTTTATCAAAAAAAAAATGCTTAAGCAGAAGAGGGGCATCTATAGATAAAAAAACAAACTATGCAGCTTTTACTAAAGTTGAATAATGTCCTTGCTATAGGTGTAGGCCATTTACGTACCTCATGAAGCCTAACTGGGATTCTCCCAGGACGTTGCTAAGTGAGGCCTAGTCGTTACTGCTCACCTCCACCATCTCAAGAGTCAGTTATCAAACACTGAGCTCAGAGCTACTGCACCAGGGGAGAGAAAGATCCATGTGAGGGGGGTTAGAATCAGAGAAAAAACTCTCTCCTGTGATGGAGGAGGTGAGCGTTAACAATTAGGCCTCACTTAGCAACGTCCTAGCAACCAACGTCCTGGGAGTATTCCAGTCAGGCTTCATGAGGTACATAAATAGGCCTACACCTATAGCAAGGGCGTTATTCAACTTTATTCAAAAAGCTGCACAGTTTGTTTTTATCTACAGACACCTCTTATCTGCATCTTTGAAATAACCCTTTATGGTCACTTTTTTGGACTCGTTCACACAGGGTGTACTATAGCACTGACATGAATGGGACCACCTGCATGGGGATGCATGGAACCCCTGTGCATCACTATGCGTGTGAACACAGGCCTCACACGGGCGTACACGATAGTACCCCTCCGTGTGAATGAGGCCTTACATTACCTGGCCCATGCAGACTTAGGGACTGCCAAATAGTTTAAAATGCACTGTGTCATTTGTAAAAATAATGTTTAACAACTTCAAGACCGCCCACCGCATATATACTGCGGCAGTAGAGAATGTTATCTTTGTTGTTCAAAGTTAAATAAGCCCTTGCTATTGGTGTAGGCCATTTACGTACCTCCTGAAGACTGGGCAAAAACTCCGAGAGATGGCATTATCCCATCCTGCTTGTTGCTAGGACGTTTCTAAGACACTCCACCAGTGAAAGCCACATTTAAAAAACAAAAATGTTTATTTGCCTTTAGACACTTTAATGAGCCCTTCTTTAACCACTTCCAGCCCAAGGCCGTCCTATGATGTCCTTGATTTTAAGTGGGGATATCTGAATGATTCCTGCCAGCTACAGACATCATTCAGATATTTCTCGTTTTCAGCCGGCAATTCTGTGCACCGTAAGAATGATCATAGCGGCAGTTCCGCCGCTTGATCGTTCTTATGGGTGATGGGAGGGGCACCCCCCCACCCGCCACCATCCAGTGCTTCTCCGGGCTCTCCCGTGCCATCGGGGACCCGGAGAAAAAATTGGCAGTCGCTGGATGACCACCATAGAGATTTCCAGTGACCAGATGGTCACCAGTCATCTCTATGACCGTTGGAGGCCAGGGGGTGGCATTATGACATCACGTCCGGGCCGCGATAGTAAACAAAGCCACGATCGCGGTTGGTAAGCATGAGATCGTGAATTTTTTTTTTTTGATCTCATGCTTTCCAGCCTGGAGGAGAGATGTGGGGTCTTTTTGAGCCCGCATCTCTGCATAAAGAGTACCTGTCACGCACCATACCTATTACAAGGGATGTTTACATTCCTTGTGTTAAAAAAAAAATGTAATAGAGAAAAAAAAAAAAAAGTAAAATGAACAATATAAAAAAAAAATTAAAACGCCCCAGTCCCCGGTAGCTTGCGATCAGAAGCGAATGTACACGTAAGTCCCGCCCACATATGTAAACGCCGTTCAAACCACACATGTGAGGTATCGCCACGTGCATTAGAACGCGAGCAACAATTCTAGCACTAGACCTCCTCTGTAACTCTAAACTGGTAACCTGTAAAAAAATTTAAAGTGTCGCCTATGGAGATTTTTAAGTACTGAAGTTTTGGCGCCATTCCCTGAGTGTGCGCAATTTTAAAGCATAACATGTTGGGTATCTATTTACTCGGCATAACATCATCCTTCACATTTATACAAAAAAAATTGGGCTAACTGTTTTGTTATTTTTTTAATTCTTGAAACAGTTTTTTTTTTTTTTTTTTTTTAAACGTGTTTGAAAAATTGTTTGCACAAAAGCTGTGCGCAGATAAAAAGTTGCAACGACCGCCATTTTATTCCCTAGGGTGTCTGCTAAAAAACCATGGGGGAGCGGGGGTTCTGAGTAATTTTCTAGCAAAAAAATGATGATTTTTACATGTAGGAGAGGAGTGCCAGAATAGGCCCGGTATGGAAGTGGTTAAAATGTGCCGGCTATCCATATACAGCCTCCATTTCATTAGTAGATTCAGAAATTCAGAGGAAGCAGCCAGTAAATGAATGAAAGAACATAACTCAGCAGGATTTTCTTTGTGCCTTTACCACGATGAGAGCTGCGGGTTACCTACTGCCTACAGTAGACAGGTACACTTAAAAAAAAAAAAACATTTCCTTTCCGACTTCCTATCATGCTGCTGTCACCGGGGAGGTGAAAAGCCAAATCTACACAAACCTAAAAATGAATGACTCTTTGCGACCCCAGTACATTCGCTAATGCTTCCCTCAATCATTTCATCGTCAAGCGACTCTGTGGTCAAGAGTGGAGGATTCTGGGTAATGAAATACAGGCCAGCTTGTGTCTGTCTTCACGCCTCTCTAATATGTTACACGGCAGACCTCGCTTCCAAGAGACGGCAATGAATCAATCTATCAATTTTCCTTTGGCAGGAATCTCGTCAGCTCTTCCTCTGCTTTGTAACCGATTGTTGACGTTATCAAAGCACAAGAAAATAAATATCCTGAAGCTGGATTTTAATGGTGACTGGTACACCATTGGATTACTAAAATTCATTCTTTTTTAAGTTTGCTGTGTGTTGTTCATTTTTGCTAGTTATTGAGCTTAAACCCAGCCAAACTGCAGGGAGGGTTAGAATCTCTGCCGGATTGATTTTTATTGGTAATTGTTTCCCCATTAGGGAGATTTTCCTTCACTTCCTGTCCCAGAGACACAACAGGAAGTGAAAAGAAAATAAGCGAAGATCCTACCTTTGATAGATGCGCCTGGCAAGAGGTGTCCCCCATTAGCGATTAGTACTTTCAGCTCAGGGGTCCTCAATTTCAGTCCCGGTCAGGGGGTCATCTGCAAGTAGTTTGCACTTTCTCCCTATGCTTGCACGGGTTTCTCTGGTTTTCCTCCCACACTCCAAAGACATACTGGTAGGTGAACTGACCCCCTGTCTAAACTGACTTTAGTATGACATTTAATTGTATGTGGCCAAGATGGCCGACCCAACAGCAGATAAAGCATTTTGAGTCCCAGGGAGGAGAAAAAGCACTATTGAGATTTTTTAAAAATTCAACTTAGAAGGGTGACAAAGCTGCTGCTCCTTACAGTGCATGGTAAGTGTTGTCACCCTAGTAGTGAACGCCCAGGGAGCAAACATTTGTCTTAAAGACTTTACAGCCTTTTGTAGCACAACCAAGATGCCCTCATCAAAATGTAGTCCTTGAGTTTCTTTTCAGTGACTTAGCCAAGGCCAGGGGGCTTCCAACTTTTGAAACAAAGGGCCAGTTTACTGTCCTTCAAACTTAAGGGGGGGGGGGGGACCGTGGCCAGTGGTCGAAGTGGGAGAATTAGTTACATATGTCGGGTGTCAATAGAAGGAATATTGCCATTGTTTGTGTCAGTGGGAGAAATAGTGTCACATCACTGGTGTCAGTGGGGGAATAGTGCCCCATCATTACTGTCAGTGGGAGGAATAGTGCCCCATCATTGGTGTCAGTGGGAGAATTAGTTCCCTATTTCTGGTGTCAGTGGAAGGAATATTACCCAATTGTTGGTGTCAGTGGTAGGAGTTGTGCCCCATCATTGGTGTCAATGGGAGCATTAATGCCCCATCATCAGTGTTGGGGGGGTAGTGCCCTATCTTTGGTGTCAGTGGGAGGAATAGTGCCCCACTATCAGTGTCAGAGGAGAGAATAGTGCCCCATCATTGCAGTGGGAGAAGGAGTTCCCTATCTCTGGTGTCAGTGGGAAGAAATAGTGCCCCATGGTTGGTGTCAGGAGGAGGAATAATACACCATCATCGATGTCAGTTAAGGAAATAGAGCCCTATCTTTGGTGTCAGTGGGTGCAATAGTGCCCTATCATAAGTGTCAGTGGGATAATTAGTTCCGTATCTCTGGTGTCAGTGAAAAGAATATTACCCAATTGTTGGTGGCAGTGGAGTGGAATAGTGCCCCATCATTGGTGTCAGTGGGAGGAATAGTGCCCCATCATTGGTGTCAGTGGGAGGAATAGTGCCCTGGCTTTGGTGTTGGTGGGAGGAATAGTGCCCCATCAATGGTGTCAGTGGGAGGAATGAGCTCCCTATCTCTGGTGTCAATGGGAGCAATAGTGCCCTATCATTGGTATTAGTGGGAAGAATAGTGACCCATTGTTAATGTCAATAGGAGGAATCATGCTGCATCATTTGTGTCAGTGGAAGAACTAGTTCCGTATCTGTGGTGTCCGTGGAAAGAGCATTACTCAATTGTTGGTGTTAGTGGGAGGAATAGTGCCTTATCTTGGGTGTCAGTGGGAGCATTAGTTCCCTATCTCTGGTGTCAGTGGGAGGAATAGTGCCCTGTAGTTGGTGTCATTTGATGCCCCATCATTGCTATTAGTGGGAGGAATAGTGCCCCAAGGGCATGATAAAGGCAGGTGGAGACCCCTGGCCAGGGCTGAAAGGATGTCATCAGTCTGCTGCAGGCAGGAAGAAGCATTTCCTCCGTCTCCCCCCCCCCCCCCCCAATGACTGCTCCAGGATTTACATGATCGTGTCATCCTTGAGCCAGTCTAGGAAGGGGATGATGACCTTGGATGATGTCTGAACCAAGGTGGTGCCCCCTTGTGGGGGGGGGGGGGTACTGTCATCTCTAAGATGTCATAGATACCTGCAGACCTTACATGACTGATCATATATGACCTCACCATATAAGAGGTGATAAGAGGCCCCCTTTAACGAGCGTTTTGCTAATGATCGGCGCTCCAGGTTTAGTGAGAAGTTGGGAAGTACGGCGATCGGCAGTCAGGTGGGGGAGTGTTAATAGCAATCATCAGATAAGAAGACTTGTTAATTAAACAACCCAGATGTGCCCGCAGAGTGAGGACGGCTCACAAGTACACAGACTCGGCATCCTGTGGGCAACTTGTTTCATTAAAAGTGTAAGTACATTTCCCTTCGGCGGATCCGCGTCTGGCACATGGAAGGCAATGCTAATCAACACCACCCAAAACTCCGCAAAGTGGGAACACGTGTCCCGGGTTCAATGGCGGAGCGCAAAGCTTTCCATACTAAGTCTGCAAGACTTATACCTAGGCTGCAAGAGCAATGAAAGCAGCATTAAACCTAAGAGCAAACATTTATTATAGTGAAGCTTACCAAGTCTTAGATGTGATGGCTGCGTTCGTTCTTTGCTTCTATTTTTATCTGGTGATCCAGCCAGTAGGTCTGTTGTTCTTCAAAAAGAATAAGCTCTCCAGCAGTATCAGTTTACATGGATGAGCCAAACCATTTAACACTGTCGGGGGGGGGGGGGGGGGCGCTCACAATGATCAGCTTTTATTTATTTATGTTTAAACTTTATCCCAAAAGAAAAAAAAAAACAACTGCTGTAACTGATTATAAAGTATTAGGCTGGGTTCACACTGGTGCCACACATCGCATGTGATTCGCACTGAATGCCCGCGCACATCACGTGCGATGTCTATGCAGTGCAAATTCAGCCATAGAAATCGCATCGCATTCACACAAAAATGGCGCAAGACCTTTTTTTTTTTTTTTTTTTTTTAATCCGCAACCGGAATCTGAACACCCATGCTGCACATGGATGAAACAAATCTTCCTACATAAGTTGTACCTGTTTATCTACAGTCTTTTCTCCTCTACATCTGTTCAAAGTTCTGACTTGATTAAGCTTGTCTGAGAGTTCAGAACAAAAGGGGGAGGGGAGCTGAAGTTACACCCTGTAGACCTCAGTGAGGTGAGCTCTGAGAGCTGATTGGAGGGAAGAGACCCCCCCCCCCCCCCCCACATAGCACACAGGAACAGAACTGTGGCTGTCAATCTGCTGCAAGGTCCCTCCCCTGTCACCTATTTTCTCTTGGTGTCAGGAAAACTTGTCAGAAGTGATTCATGCTGATAGCAGAGGAAGGAAGCAGCACACAGAAATGACACTTTGGGGGTTATTTACTAAAGGAAAATACACTTTGCACTACAAGTGCACTTAGAAGTGCCGTCGCTGTAGATCTGAGGGGGACATGCAAAGGAAAATAAAAAACAGCATTTTAGCTTGCACATGATTGGATGATAAAATCAGCAGAGCTTCCCCTAATTTCAGATCAACCCTTTAGATTTACAGCGACCGCACTTCCAAGTGCACTTTCAGTGCAAAGTGGATTTGCCTTTTGTAAATAACCCCCTTTGAGCTCTGGATTGAGACAAGAACACACTATAGACAGATATGCTTTGTTCAAATTTAGTGTCTGAGGTTTACAACCACTGTCAAAGTGCTGAATTTACAAGCTTGTCTGAGCGTTCAGAAAAAAGAGGGCGGAGAGTTAAAATTTTTACTCTGCAGAGCTCAGTGAGGAGAACTCTGAGAGATGATTGGAGGGAAGAGAAACAGCCCCCCCCCCCTTTCACATAGCACACGGGAACAGAGCCGAGGCTGTCAATCAGCTGGAGGTCTCTCCCCTGTCACCATTTTTCTCCCGGTGTCAGGAAAACTTGTCAGAAGTGACTCATGCTGATAGCAGAGGAAGGAAACAGCAGACAGAAATGAGACTTAGGGGTTGATTTACTAAAGGCATAGACTGTGCATTTTGCAAGTGCAGTTGCTCCAGAGCTTAGGAAATGAGCAGAAGCTCTGCTGACTTCCATCATCCAATCACGTGCAAGCAAAAATGCTGTTTTTTTTGGTTTTTTTGCATGTGATTGGGTATTCTTTGCAAAGTGAAGTCTTACCTCATTTACTAAGCTCTGCACTTGCAGAAGGAAACTGCACTTTCTGCACAGTCTATTTTTCTTTAGTAAATGAACCCCTAAGCATTCTGGACTGACACACTATAGGGATATGCAATTAGCGGACCTCCAGCTGTTGCAGAACTACAAGTCCCATGAGGCATTGCAAGACTCTCACAGCCACAAGCATGACATCCAGAGGCAGAGGCATGATGGGACTTGGAGTTCCACCCACTTTTACAACTCTTCAGCATCCCTCACTAAACTGCGCACTGTAAACAAATTGGATATTTTTTAATTTTTTTTCTCAGCACCTACTGTATATCTGCTATATTCATTTTTCACTTCCTCCTCCCTGGCCGCGGCCCATCGCATCATTTCCTGTTTACAATGCCTTCTGGGAAGGGGCGGCAACTTCCTCTGACACTGCCGTTGCTATGGAAACCTGACCTGAAACCTGTTACACTGCTTGTGCTGCACTGAGCATGTGCGAGATCTGCAAGGATGAGATCCAGGAAGAAATACAGTCTGGCTTCAGTTGCCCAGACTTAAGATGGCCACGGCCTGCTGTAAGTTTATAAAATAACAAACTACTGCTATAAACTAACAAAGCAGACCTTAGTTTACAGACTAACTTTACTAGAATACATTAAGCTTGTGTATTATAGGGGTATTTTTATTTAAAAAGTATCATTTCGGCCGGAACACCACTTTAACAAGCCTCGGTCAACGGCTGTTAACCCTATCTGCTCCAAATTCTACATTCAAAACCAGTAGGAAATGCGCATCCACGTGCGTCAAAATGCATGGCAATGCACAAAGAAAACGCGGGGTTGACACAAAGCCAACGCAGCGCGCGAATGCACCTCTGGGCCCGTGCATAGATCTCTATGGACCCTCAAAGGTCAATTCAAGGATAGGTAGCCCAGCCGGTAATGTGATTGTAGCTCCACTCCATACACCGTACAATGAGATTTATTCCATGCTACAAATTGCCTCTAATGCATAAAAGGCTAAAACAATCTTCATAAGCACCTCTCATAAAACTTAATAGCAACTTTGATTTCAACACTTTTTTTTTTTCCGTATTTGTAGTGGATATTTGTATGACATCCAAAGACTGTAAACGGTTGTTAACAGTATTTAGAATAAACGGTCGTTAAAAAGCCATAATGGTTAGTGCGTGCGCATATACTTTAGATGCTCATAAATGAAGAACATAAGTACTGTACTTAATTAAACATATATCAGTTGCATTTCTGTTACCGTATAAAAAAGGATTTTTTTTTTCTCTTATATAATGACAAAAATTGTTAAAGCCGTAATAACCCAAACCCAAAAAATGTATCATATTGCAGCTTACCAGACATTAGATGTGGTGGCTGCATTAGTTTTCTTTTCTTTTAGGCTTTTTTCCCTTCTGTTTACACCTGGTGATCCAGCCGGTAGCACGCCTCCGCAAAGCGCTGCTACAGCGGTGCTTTCCCAACGGTTCCGCGGCGCTGCCCGTTGATTTCAATGGGCAGGGGGGCGCTTTAGGAGCGGTGACTTCACCGCTCCTAATGCGCTCTAAAGAAACTGCTGGCAGGACTTTTTCTGACGTCCTGCCAGCGCACCGTTCCAGTGTGAAAGCCCTCGGGGGGCTTCACACTGGAGTGAATGGAGCCGCTGTTTCAGGGCGCTTTTTTTAACGCTATAGCGCCTGCAAAGCGCCTCAGTGTGAAAGGGGTCTAAGTGTAAATGTGAGATCTGAGATCTCACAATAAAAAGGCCCTGTCCTGCTTATTTTTATTTTAAGGCATGTTTACATGCCTTGTAATTGGAACAACAGTGATCAAAACTTTTTTTTTTTTAAAGGGACAGTGTAAAAATAAAAAAAAGTAATTTAAATAAGGAAAAAAAAAAAAATTAAGTACTCGGTCCTCTGAGCTCGCGCACAGAATCGAGCGCACACGCAAGTCGCGCCCACATATGTAATTGGTGTTCAAACACACACATGTGAGGTATCGCCGCGAACGTTAGAGCGGGAGCAATAATTCTAGCCCTAGACCTCCGCTGTAACTCTAAACTGGTAACCTATAAAACACTTTAAAGCGCCGCCTATGGAGATTTTTAAGTTCTGTAGTCTGTCGCCATTCCACAAGCGTGTGCAATTTTAAAGCGTGACATGTTGGGTATCAATTTACTCGGCGTAACATCAGCTTTTTGCAATATACAATTTGGGCTAACTTTACAGTTTTCCTATT
This sequence comes from Lithobates clamitans, assembly GCA_037952925.1. Lineage (NCBI taxonomy): Eukaryota > Metazoa > Chordata > Amphibia > Anura > Ranidae > Lithobates > Lithobates clamitans. The sequence goes on along the minus strand of JBBGZY010000614.1, from coordinate 102,299 downwards.
TAAAAAAAGGGTATTTTTTCCAAAAAAAAATGAGTTTGTAAGACCGCTGCACAAATACGGTGTGACATATATATATAAATATATATATATATATATATATATATACATACATATAAAATATAAAATATATATATATATATATATATATATATATATATATATATATATATATATATATATATATATATAAAATATATATATAGATATATATAAAAAATATATTATATATATATATATATATATATATATATATATATATATATATATATATATATATAAAATATATATATATATATATATATATATATATATATATATATATATATATATATAAAATATATATATATATATATATATATATATATATATATATATATATATATATATATATATATATATAATGTTTGGGGGTTCTAAGTAATTTTCTAGCAAAAAATGCTGATTTTAACTTGTAAACTACAAATGTCAGAAATCGGCCTGGTCCATATTGGCACTGTCATGATGAAATTAGTGCTATTCTCTGCAACAATACAGTGTGAGTGTAGGGGGCGCTGTGGTGACTCCCCCTAAAGGGGCAACAGACAGTACTGTAGCCAGGCTGCTTTTATTTTATTACCTACAATGGGACTAAAAAAAAAAATAGTTTAGGCCAAAGTTTGTCTGTAAGGTAGGTGGCTTGGTGGCTAGGTACATTTAGCTTTGGCTCTTTCTGTAATTAAGGGAGCGGTGATTGTTTGGTCTGGCCTCTTTAGTATCTCCTGGGCTGTTCGCAAATGGAAGAGATACAAAATCACCATCAATCGCTCTCGGTCTGGAGCTCCATGCAAGATTTCACCTCATGGAGTAAGGATGATCATGAGAAAAGTGAGGGATCAGCCCAGAACTACATGTGAGGAGCTTGTGAATGATCTCACGACAGTTGGGACCACAGTCACCAAACAAACAAACCATGGGTACTCTAACATGGATTGAAATCATGCAGCGTCCGCAAGGTCCCACTTCTCAAGAAGTCCCATGTACAGACTGAAGTTGCCAAAAAACATCTAAATGATTCAGAGAAGGATTGGGAGGAAGTGCTGTGGTCAGATGAGGCCAAAATTGAGCTCTTTGGCATTAACTCAACTTGCCGTGTTTGGAGGAAGAAAAATGCTGACTATGACCCTAAGAATAACATCCCTACAGTCAAGCACAGAGCTGGAAATATTGTGCTTTGGGGCTGTTTCTCTGCTAAAGGTCCAGGCCAACTTTACCACACTGAGGGGCCAATGGACGGGTCCATATATTGTAAAATCTTTGATGAGAACCTTCTTCCCTCAGCCAGAACATTGAAGATGGGTCTTGGATGGGTCTTTCAATATGACAATGAGCCAGAACATAACGCCAAGGCAACAAAGGAGTGGCTCAAGAAGAAGCACATTTATTTATTATTTTTTTGCTTTTTTATTTTTTCCTATTTTGCCTTTTTATTGTTTATTTTTTTATGCTTTTTTTATTTTTAAGTTTGCTTTTTTCAGTGTTCTATTTTGCCGTTTTTATTTTTTTGCTTTAGTTTTCCTTTTAGTTTGCTTTGTTTATTTTACTTTTTTTTCTATTTTTTCTATGTTGTCTTCTTCTTTTTTATCCCCTTAGGGCTATAAGAATTTGAAATCACGCTGGTAGGTGTAATAATTTATTGGGGATTTGGTGCTCTTTAGGGAAGTATAGAGTGTCTTTAACTTAGAAGTCAGCGGACCCCGTGTATTTCTGCCAGGCTGACGTACTCCCAGGCTGGGAATAGACATCTGTCGCCACGTTTCCTGTTGTGTTATATATATATTTTTTCTGCTTTGCCCACCTAATTCCCTTCCTACTATTTGTCACCGCAAGCTATTCAATACTCCAGGTGCCTCTCCATCTTTTTTTTTTTTTTTTCTATTTCTTTGGACAAAGAAGGCTTCACTGCACAGTTGTTAAGACACAATGGGCACAGCATGGACCTCGGAACACTCGGATTTTTAGATCAGTCTCCGGGGAAACTTTGCATGACAATGGCCACCTACGGAAGCTTTGACTCTATTATGCTTGCCAACAGTAGCATCTGTTATAGGTCTAGTGGCTGAAGTGGCTCCATTCAAAGCAAGCCTTGATAGATTCTCTCATTTCCATTTGGAACCGTTTAGGTCACCCTTTCACAGGGACACATCGGAGGGGGACACCGAAATGGAGCAATCAAAACAAACGCTTCTAGAAAAGTGCACGCGAGCTAATTGTTCTCATCAAAGAGAGCGAGTTACACTACGACTCAGTTCACTCAATTTAGTCGATTGGTCAGGCGCAAGACTTCAAGCTGAGTTATTAGCAGAGAAATACTTTGTTTTTATTTAATTATGACATATTTACTGGTGTTGAGCTCATTTGGCTTGTATAGGTTGATGGAGAAACATCGGCCCACATCAAACCAATGAGGTTTGAGAAGAATTATTTTTATTATGTATTATAAAATGTTTAATATTATATTATTATATAAAAATGTAATATTATATTATTAAAATTATTGTTTTTTTTTATTATTTTAGTGTTATAATTGTTGGCTATTAAACATTGAAAAAAAAAAAAAAAAAAAAAAATATATATATATATATATATATATATATATATATATATATATATATATATATATGTGTATATATATATATATATATATGTATACACATATATATATATATATATATATATATATATATATATATATATATATATATATATATATATATATATATATATATATATATATATATATATATATATACACACACTATATTACCAAAAGTATTATGACGCCTGCCTTAACACACACATGAACTTTAATGGCATCCCAGTCTTATGCCCCGTACACACGGTCGGATTTTCCGACAGAAAATGTGTGATAGGACCTTGTTGTCGGAAATTCCGACCGTGTGTGGGCTCCATCACATATTTTCCATCGGATTTTCCGACACACAAAGTTTGAGAGCAGGCTATAAAATTTTCCGACAACAAAATCCGTTGTCAGAAATTCCGATCGTGTGTACACAAATCCGACGGACAAAGTGCCACGCATGCTCAGAATAAATAAAGAGATGAAAGCTATTGGCCACTGCCCCGTTTATAGTCCCGACGTACGTGTTTTACGTCACCGCGTTCAGAACGATCGGATTTTCCGACAACTTTGTGTGACCGTGTGTATGCAAGACGAGTTTGAGCCAACATCCGTTGGAAAAAATCCTAGGATTTTGTTGTCGGAATGTCCGAACAAAGTCCGACCGTGTGTACATTGAGTTGGCCCACCCTCTTCAGCTAACAGCTTCAACTCTTATGGGAAGGCTGTCCACCAGGTTTAGGAGTGTGTCTATGGGAATGTTTGACCATTCTTCCAAAAGTGCATTTGTGAAGTCAGGCACTGATGTTGGACGAGAAGACCTGACTCGCAGTCTCTACTCTAATTCATCTCAAAGCTATTTTCATGGGTTAAGGTCAGGACCCAAACTCGCTCATCCATGTCTTTATGGACCTTGCTTTGTGCACTGGTGCGCAGTAATGTTGGAACAGGAAGGGGCCATCCCCAAACTGTTCCCACAAAGTTGGGAGCATGAAATTGTCCAAAATGTCTTGGTATGCTGACACCTTAAGAGTTCCCTTCACTGGAACTAAGGGCCCAACCCCTGAAAAACAACCCCTCACCATAATCCCCCCCTCCACCAAATGATTTGGATCAGTGCACAAACCAAGGTCCATAAAGACATGGACGAGCGGGTTTGGAGTGGAGGAGAATGGCTGGCCTACACAGAGTCCTGACCTTAACCCACTAGAACACCTTTGGGATGAATTAGCGCAGAGACTGCGAGCCAGGCCTTCTCGTTCAACATCAGTGCCTGACCTCACAAATGCTCTTCTGGAAGAATGGTCAAACATTCTCATAGACACACTCCTAAACACCTTGTGGACAGCCTTCCCAGAAGAGTTGAAGCTGTTATAGCTGCAAAGGGTGGGCCAACTCAATATTGAACCCTACGGACTACGACTGGGATGCCATTAAAGTTCATGTGCGTGTCCCAGTACTTTTGGTAATATAGTGTGTGTATTTATATATATATATATATATATATATAAAACATGTTTAATTTCCGCACACTTTTCTGTATTTGTTTATTTATATTGCAAAAAATCCCAGTGTTGATGAAATACCACCACAAAAATTCTATTTGTGTAAAAAAAAAAAAATAAAAAAAGGTTACAATTTTCATTTGCATACAGCATTGCATGACTGTGCAAAGTAGCACAGTGCTGAATAGCAAAAAAAAATGCCTTGGTCATGAAGGGGGTAAAATCTTCTGGAGGTCAAGTGGTTTAAAAAAGAAACTACTATATAATTAAAAATATGTGCTAATTAAAAATGCATTAAACTGCCCATGAAGAAGAATTTGACATCGATTGGGTGTATTTATTTCAGTGTTGACAGTGTTGATTCTCCACCAAAGAATGGTTTGATGAAAGTCCCATTTCCCTGCTTTATAAAAAAAAAGACTCGTGTGCTGTGAGCATTTACCGAGAAAATAATCTGTGGCCTGAACTTTGAGAAGCGTGCTGTGCGTTGGGATGGGGCAGATGCTCCCCAGCTGGTGTACTTTTAATGATAACATCAGAAAACCAACACGGAAGCTAATGAAGGGTAGTCCTGTGCTTCTGTCCTACCTCTTGGGGAGCCAGGCTACAACTCATTATTCTGTCCAGTGGATGGTGATTGACTACTTGGTTTCCTAAAAGATTCTGCAGCTGCCGAGGAGGCTCTGCCCCGGAAATCAACCTGTGCCTCGCTCTGTCCTGGCCACCATTTTATTTAACTAGATCTGTTTATTTCTTGCTGATGAGATGATGAGAGCCGGTATTTTTTTTTCTTTTGCATTTTATGTGAAAGGCAGCATGAATGAAGATGGGCAAAATCATTTCCAACCTTTACTTTTTGAAAAATATGTTTTTGCATTTTGTGAGACCTTTGTTGCAACTCAGCGCTGCTGATCTCCCGCAACCGCTTCCTACCTACATGTACCCCACTGATGGCTGCATGGCATCTCTTCCTCAACCTCGTACACACGATCGGACTTTCCGCAGACAAAACCTCTGACTTTTGTCCGAAGGCGTGTGCCTGGATTTTGCCTTGCATACAAACGGCAACAAACACGAACGTAGTGACGTACTACCCTATTTCCCCGAAAATAAGACCTAGCGTAATTGTCGGTGATGGCTGCAATATAAGCCCTACCCCCCAAATAAGCCCTAGTTAAAGTCCTTGTAGGTCTTATTTTCAGGGTAGGGCTTATTTTCGGGAAAACAGGGTAGGGCTTATTTGGGGGGTAGGGCTTATATTGCAGCCATCACCGACAATCACGCTAGGTCTTATTTTCGGGGAAACAGGGTACGTGTTTTTTCAGCTTTTTAGCGCGACCCTTTGGGCTCCTTCTGCTAATTTTGTGTTAGAAGTTTGGTGAGTGTTGATTGGCGCTTTTCATTTCGCTCTTTTCATTCAGCACTTTTCAACCAGACATGTTGCGGAATCGGAGGAGATAACATGTTATTTATTATTGGCCTTGGAGTTATTGCTTTGACTCAAGTCCAGTCCAGGAACAGGAGGAGGAGGATTTCTTGGACCAAAAATTGGTTGGTTTATTAATCGTGACCAATTATGTCATATGCCTTTGCTGTGGGAGCTCCAGGAGAATAATCCAGATGATTTTCGGAATTATCTCCGGATGACAGACCCCTGCTTTCACCAACTCTTGGCATTGCTGACCCCTTATATTAAGAAACAGGACACATGCATGAGGCTTTTATTTTATTTTTTGGTTGAATGATAATAATTTGATTTGTCATACTTTCTATATTTTTGGATGCATAGAATGCACTTTTTGGTTAAGTTCTATTGGCAGATATCATGTCTTATTTTATTTGTTTTCTTTTTTTAATGAACAATAAAAAAATTGGCCTGCACAGCGTCCTGACCTCAACCCCCATAGAACACCTCTGGGATGAATTAGAGCAGAGAATGCAAGCCAGGCCGTCTCACTCCCAAACCTTGTGGACAGCCTTCCCAGAAGAGTTGAAGCTGTTATAGCTGCAAATAGTGGGCCAACTCAATATTGAACCCTACGGACTAAGACTGGGATGTCATTAAAGTTCATGTGCCTGTAAAGGCAGGCGTCCCAATATTTTTGGCAATATAGTGTATTTCATATATATTGCTCTATGCATACTACAAACCCCACAGTTCATAATCTATCTCATCAGTGAGCAAGGGAGGGTGGCTACATTCCTACATACTGTACAATGGGACCACGCAGAATGAACGTAGCCACCCTCTAACAGGAAGTCAGATCACAGCAGCAAAAAAACAAGGAATTTGGAGGTTTGGAGGAGGCTGAGAGCAATAGAAGAGACTTTTTTTGAGTTAGAAATACATGCAGGAATACCATTTTTCAGTTTTTAAACCAGAGTTTATTGTTCCTTTAAGGGTGACCAAAGCAGCCTAAGAAAGCATTATCTATAGAAGGCTAATAGTATTATTGTCTGTTATGCCCCGTACACACAGTCGGATTTTCCGACGAAAAGTGTTTGATGTGAGCTTGTTGTCGGAAATTCCGACCGTGTGTAGGCTCCATCGGACATTTTCCATCCGAATTTCCGTCACACAAAATTTGAGATCTGGATCTCAAATTTTCCGACAACAAAATCCGTTGTCGTAAATTCCGATCGTGTTTACACAATTCCGACGCACAAAGTTCCACGCATGCTCAGAATCAAGCAGAAAAGCTGCACTGGCTATTGAACTTCATTTTTCTCGGCTCGTCGTACGTGTTGTACGTCACCGCGTTCTTGACGTTCGAAATTTCCGACAACATTTGTGTGACCGTGTGTATGCAGGACAAGTTTGAGCCAACAACCGTCCGAAAAAATCCATGGATTTTGTTGTCGGAATGTCCGATCGTGTGTACGGGGCGTAAGAATAAATGAGCCAGGCACAAAACATAATAGAGGTAAAGAGGTCAAGTGAAATCAAACCAATGCACTCTTACATTAAGAAAGGAGGTGATGACATTGGACAGTCGGGTCGCCTGTGATAAACGCGCACGCCGGGTATTCTATAACAACTCACAATAAATAATGGCGTCGTCCCTCACCACGTCGGCGTATAAATTCCTCACCCCTCGATGCCTTTTCTTGTCATACCCCAATGTTTTGGACACATGTATTGTGTATGGAGGCGATCAGGCATGGCGCTGGTGTCATACAGCTCGCAATTATTGTATCCGATTACTGGAAATAACCGTATTTAAAGAGCGCGTTTCCTTGCTTTAGGTGACATTTGGCACAAATACTAGTGATTAGTGTTCTGCGGCTGAGCTGAGTTTTCACGCTTAATTACTTTTCGCTGTTTTTTTTTATCCTGGGCACATGACAAATATACGATCGGGAAATGTGTACACTACTTCAAGGACTCCTCCAACTGCTGCACGCTCCATTCCCCACCAGGACATGGATGGGAAAGGGTAATGGATTCCGCTCCTAAACAAAGTTAATGAGGTTCCTACACAATGGCTCATTCTTTTTTAACTGGCTGAGAGAAATATATTGCTTTAAGCCCCTATTGTATAGTAGAATTCCAGGCAGATTTAAAAGGCCCAAATTACTGCAAACTCTATATTAAAGCTCAACTCCAGCCTGATCTTCAGTCTTGTTCTTCTGTACTGAAAGTGCTTTTCTGATTTTGCCGCACAGTGTGAGTTGCTCACGGTGTGCATTAGAAGTTGCAGCAAGTTAAATACAGCCCACCTCATTTGGTGGCTGAAGGACATCCAACATCATCCTTGGCTCACCCCTTTCATTCATTGGATTTTAGTACTTTCTATTATGGGGGGGGGGGTTTAAAATCATATGTGGGTGTCTGCATACCTCCCAACATTTTGAGATGGGAATGTGGGACACCTACTAACAAACATATATAGGAATAGGACACACACACCCTGCCACACCCCCTTAAAGAAGAATTAACAAAAAAAGGTTAATTAAATCCAGATGTTTTTATTTTTTATTTTTTACCACTACTATTTCTTTATATTGGCGTTCAAAATGTACAAATGCAGCAATTTAGAAATTGGATGAAAGGTTTAGCACTGGGAAACACTTTTTTAAAGATAAAAAGTGCATTTTATATACAACTATCTGGATCAGACCAAAATGAGGGACAAATGAGGGGGAAAGAGGGACAGAGGGACATTGCTCCAAATCAGGGACAGTCCCTCGAAATCAGGGACAGTTGGGAGCTATGGTGTCTGCATGCAAAAACAGCCTGCCTAAGAAGCCCCACTCCTCTAGACCAGGGATCTCCAAACTATGGCCCTCCAGCTGTTGCGGAACTTCATGTCTCATGAGGCATTGTAAACCTCTGACATTAACAGACATGACTAGACATAATGGGAATTGTAGTTCCTGAACAACTGGAGGGCCATAGTTTGGAGACCCCTGCTCTAGACTGATACCTACTCATCAAGCCATTTTGATATTTGCATGACTCCTCTCAAGAGCCAACCCACTACTTGCATCTGGGTTGAGGGCTCTTGAGAAGAGCCCCCAACCCTTAACCACTTACACTGAGAGGCAGGAAGCCAAGTCCAAGTGCAGTAACAGGAGTATATTGTAACAAATGCTCAGTAGTACACAACAGGCCCAGCAGGGAGGCGACCCGACTAGGACCACTTACAAGGCAACAGTGATGGAACAGAAGACTGGAGACCCGGAGATGCTGACAGCATCTGTCTTGAGAAGCGGAATGTGGCTTGGCCAGTCCAAACCCAAATGGGAGGCTTCCAGTAGGATTGACGTAGCCCCTGCACTTTCCCTACTTCTTCTGAACCTTTCCTTGGCTCTAAGTACTGTCCCTAACAGACGGGGGACCCATCTCTACAGTAGCCACTCACCAAATGCGAGCTAAACACAGGAGTCAGGGTCAGACCGTCATCTAATCATATAGCTGCCTCCCTGTGATTGGGGAAACCATAGAGGAACTGGATTCCTCTTAACTTCATCCCCCATCTGCATTGCCGCTGCAAATGAGTGCCACCTACACTGGACAACATAGACTGCACCTGCCTACATGTCTGCATTACATAGAGGACCAGAAGGACCCAGTGATGACACCACAAGGGCTAAATTAAGGTATGTTAAAATGTCATTAGGATGTTAAAGAGGAGGGAAGTAAGGACCAGGAGGAAGACATAGAGAAACACAAAGACGCATGTCATACCACCACAGGTCTAAATTAAGGTATGTAAAAATGTCATTATCATGTCAATGAGGGGGGAAAGGAGGGACCAGGGAAGGCAAAAAGTATGCAGATTAAACATCAGCTTTAAATGTATACTTTTTAAATTTAACTCGAGTAAAATTTGACTTAGTATCAGTCTTGAATTTGGCTTGGTATCAGTCTGAATTTGACTTGGTATCAGTCTCTTGCAATCTCATGTACGGCAACCCACAGACTGGAAGAGGGAGAAGCAGAACCTACAACTAGTGTCTTGTCCACTGCAAATGGCGCTCATATGCAGCAGCCTTGTAGATGGAGAGGAAGGCAAGAGAAACATAATTCCTCTATGGTTTCCTGGGTCACTGGGGAAGCTATCCCCATGTGACTCTGGCACCCATCTTGGGTCTTGGCATGCTATATGCAAGTGGGGAGCATAGGGAGAGGTACCCCGTCTGTCAGGGACAGTAGGGAAAGATTCCTGATGAGGAAGGAAAGCGTAGGGTCGCAACTCTTCTGGACATCTTCCCACTTGGGCACGAGACAGCCAGGCTATATTCTGCCCTTTTAATAGATGCTGTCAGTCCAGCTGATTTCCGCCAGTAAAAGATTGAGAGCAGGTTCTCTATTTTTCTTTTGGAAAAAGTTCCTATCAGAAGTTCCAATCGTTTGTAGCAATTCTGACGTGCAAAATTCCTACGCATGCTCGTAAACAATTCGACGCATGCTCTGGTGCTTTGAACTTCATTTTCTCGGCTCATCGTATTGTTGTACGTCACCGCGTTCTTGACGGTCGAACGTTTAGAGAACTTTTGTGTGACCGTGTGTATGCAAGGTAAGCTTGAGCGGAATTCCGTCGGAAAAACCATCCAAGGACATGGAAGGACATGGATTACTGGAACCATGTCCTGTGCTTTGATGAGAGCAAGATAAACTTATTTGGTTCAGATGGTGTGAAGCGGCAACCAGGTGAGGAGTACAAAGGCAAGTGTGTCTTGCCTACAGTCAAGCATGATGGTGGGAGTGTCATGGTCTGGGGCTGCATGAGTGCTGGGAAGCTACAGTTCATTGAGGGAACCATGAATGCCAACATGTACTGTGACTTACTGAAGTAGGGCATGATCCCCTCCCTTCGGAGACTGGGCCGCAGGCTAAAGAAGATGCGGGTAAAGGTGTAGGACTGGCCAAGCATGTCTCCAGACCTAAACCCTATTGAGCATCTGTGAGACATCCTTAAACCGATGGACACTTTGGGCCCAATTTGGATATTTTCACTTAGGGGTGTACTCACTTTTGTTGCCAGTGGTTTAGACATTAATGGCTGTGTGTTGGGTTATTTTGAGGGGACAACAACATTTACACTGTTATACAAGCTGTACACTCACTACTTTACATTGTAGCAAAGTGTAATTTCTGTTGTCAAATGAAAAGATATAATAAAATATTTACGAAAATGTGAGGGGCGTACTCACTTTTTTGAGATACTGTACATAGTTGCATTGGTCCAAGTAAAAATATCCATACCTGCAATTCTTCTAACACATCTGGCAAACACTCATCTATTCAGGTCTTTACAATCTAAGTGTTCATTCAAATTTCTAGTTTCTTCTAAACTTCGGGATAAACCACAGTCCCAAGGCAACCTCACTACCAGTCATGGTCTGTGAACAATCTCAGGATCTGAAAGTCTGTGATTCATTTGTGACTTTGTGACCCATCGGTATGAAGTGAAATTCACACTCCAGGCTGCAAAAGATGCATAACTAGCCGTCTTTCTGACATATTGTGATTGACACATGCAGACACACAGAGCAGTCACAGGGGAGACTATGGTAGTCAAACCATGAAATCAGATGATCCAGTCCCTATGGTTTCCTATTGTAGACTAAGAAATGGGAAATTCAACTGCATCCCGAAGCGTCCAACAAGTACACATAGTGAAAAGCAGCATAAAAAAATCAATACATCTGGTATATATTTAATGAATATAGTTCCTTGGCTGTTGTATTCTGGTCTTGGTGGTAAACATTTTGGGCAGACGTTCAATTTGTTTACAATATTAATGCACAGGCTGGAAGAACAGTTCATACTTGCGTTGCAACTCAACGGTTCTGGACACAAAATTGGCAATGATTTGCACGGAACTACCAAGCCACGGAGAGAGTTACCCTTTGTTATTTGTTTTTTTGGATTTGTAATAGAGGAATCACCTGTGAATGTTAATGCTGTTCCTCACTCCTTTAATTAATTTATAAATTTGATCAATTTGTGTCTAACAAGGCCAAGATTTAATGCTTCCACAATTTTAAGTGGACTTGAACACTATATTATAAGTGACCTCAAGAAATGTTAATTGTGCCTAAACAGTACCCTGAAAAATCTACTTTTTGTGTGGAATTCCTCTTACAGAGTAGCAGTGCACTTTCAGGTAGGTCAGTGTGCCTAGGCACCCCTGTGCCTACAGCTTCGTAGCTGTATATCTGCAGTGTGATATCTAAGTTATAAGTCTACAAACTGCGGCCCAAGGGTCAAATGTGGCCCTTTGCTAGCCTTTATCCGGCCCTATTCCTCCCACTGATTTGAGGCACTATTCCCTCCCACAGACACCAACAAGGGGGCACTATTTATTCTACTAATACCAATGATGGGATACTATTCCTCCTACTGATAGGGGCACTACTCCTCCTCCTACTGACCACCACCCCAGGGGCTATATTTATTCTCACTGATGCTGGGCTCAGGACATTTTCTGCTCCTGCTGGCCACAATCCGGCCCTACTAAAGTCTGAAGGACCATAAACTGGTCCTTTGTTTGAAAAGTTTGGAGACCCCTGATCTAAGGCACTGGCGTCTCTAGTCTCAGATTTGGAGTGGGATTTGGTGAGATCACTACTGTGCTAATCAACGTTCTCCTTGATAGAGACTAAGCTTGCTGGAGCATCTGACATGCGGAAGCAAAGCCCTGCCTTTAACAAAATGGCTGCCTGCACACAGATATACAACGTGGAACACGACATGGTAAGCTGGGAGAGTGCAACATCTCTATAAAATGTATTTATAATGCATGCATGAATTTAAGTGGATGGGGACTCAAAAAGTGAAGATTTACTTTGTTATAGGAGACCTATAGAAATGTTACTTGTGCCTTAGCAGTACACAGTTCCTCTTACAAAATAGCAGTGCACTTCCTGCTATATGAGTGTGCCTAGGCAGTCCAATACCTAAATATCATAGCTGTATATCTACAGTGTGAGATCCAAGGCACTGCTGCCTCTGACTGCTAGTCTCAGATCTCAAGTGAGATTTGGTGAGGTTACTACTGTGCTGCTCACAGTTCTCCTTGCTGGAGAGGAAGTTTGTTGGTGGTTTTAACATGAGGAAGAAAAGCCCTGCCTCTACAAAGACGGCCAACTACACACACAGACAATGTGAAACAAGGCATGGTGAGTAAGTAGAGTTTGACACCCCTTTAAATTTGGATCTATAACCAAAACTTTTTTTAGCTTTAGATAAAGTGGGGAAAGTTTAGAACTCTTATCCACTTTTAGCATCCTCGGAGGTGCCATTGGAGCAAATTCTTCACTTCCTGTCTGGTAAAAAGGTTGTCCTCCGTATGAAAAATGAGATGAAATCTCTCTAACAGCAACTCACACATAACTGGAAATGCTAAGTAGGGGAAGGGTATTTCTGAGGTCTGCACACCTGCTGTGCCCATTATGAGGAGCTTCCACCATCCCTGCCCTGAGTTCCTGGGTTCTGTACACCTGTTGTGGTCATTATAATGGGTTCCCACCATCCCTGCTGGATTTGTCTTTATTTTATGTGATGGAAAATGTAATAGGAATAGCTTGAACACACAAAGGTGGGGGGTACCCAAAAATTTCTGAAGGACAGAAACAAAGCTGGCAACAGTGGTATGGAAATCTTGCTATTGGAGTACCCAAAATACCTTATAAGCAGCCCGTGTCCGGCCCACCGGGTTCTACCTATACTTTGACTATAAATTTTAGGTGGCCTGCCCCTTAAAGTGATTGTAAAGTTTAAAGTAGAACTATAGGCAAAACGTTTTTATTTTGGATAGAGCAAGGGAGGGTTATAAGCTCTGTCAGATTTGTTTCGCCATCTGTGTCCCATTGCAGATATTTTGCTTCACTTACTGTTCCATAGCCAAACAGGAACTAGCGACCCCATTGGAAGATTTCCCCTCTATTACCTTTCTGGGGACAACCCAAAATTTGGGATTTTCTTTTACTTTTTATGATAATGTTAAACAGGACAAATAGAGAGGGTGAATCTTCTTAATGGTGGGCACAGACAGCAATAAAAACTGTCAGGGGTTCTAATCCATCTCCAATCTATCCACAACTAAAAAAAAAAGTTTTGCCTTTAGTTATACTTGAATTTTTTTTTTATTATTAAAAAATATTAAACATGTTATACTTACTTTCTCTGTGCAATGGTATTACACATAGCGGCCCTAATCCTCCTCTTCTTGGGTTCCCCTGCCAGTACTCCCAGTTCCTCCTGCTCTCGGTGCCCCCCCCCCATAGGCAGTGGATTCCTATGGGGGGCTGTGTGCATCCATAGACAGAGCTCGGCCCCACCCCCTCCTCACAGGATTTGATTGACAGCAGCCAGAGCCAATGGCACCTGTGAGGAAAGGAAGAGAGAACAGCGCTTCTGCAGTTAGCGGACGTTGGAGCCCCCTCAATCCCGGTTAAGTGTGGTTATCTCCGGTCAGCCCTGGCAGGTCTACCATGGGTCCTGTGTCGTTTTTCTAGGAGGAAAACCGCGGAGCTCGCGGATGAGCTTGGAACTCTTTTCGGGCCTCAATCCCGGTTAAGTGCGGTTATCTCCGGTCTCCTTGGCTTGGGCACAGCGCTGGATTGAGATAAGACTCAGGTAAGCATTTAAGGAGGTGAGGGGGCAACGTAATCAATAAGACATTTTTTACCTTAATGCAGGGAAAAAATGTGCTGCCATTAGAACAATTTTAATATTAAAGCTCTATTATTTCTAAAATAAGCAAAATTATACACTTGGGGTTGTATTTATCAAAAACTTGCACAGAAAAAAACCCAAATGTAATTAGGCTATTTCTGTGTTGGTAGAATGTTTTTCATGGATTTAAAACAGAAAATACTGCATTTGGCCACATGATGGCACTAAGTATCATAATAAATTCATTTGATCCTTAGCACCATCTAGTGGCCAATTGCCATTATTTTTTAAATAAATGAAAAACATTTAACCAGCTCAGGAAATAACCTTATAATTTTTTTTTAATAAATATACCTTTTGCTGTTTCTTGCTGTATTTATCCTTTTGGTTTTGTATTTCTGTTACTCTGAAATACATCACAGCTTTACACTTTAAGTACAACTCTGAGGCGACATAAAATTTCAGCAAAAATCACAAGCACTAAAAAAAAGGAAAACGGGAGTGAATTTAGCAAATCTAAACTAGAACTAGCTCAAGCCAATAACTAAAGTTATTAGATACTTATTTTCAGGTACGATAGCGCTTACATTTACATCCACAAAATCTATATTTTTAAAGCACGTACGGCCCATTTATTTTAACCTTTTTTCTCCTGGGCGAACATTCTGTTACTAAATATAATGTGAAATAAAATGGACTTTTTTTTTAGCATCACAGCCAGAAAGGATGTTGTAAAAATGTAAGTGTGGCTTAAGGACACAGAATTTTATGACAACTTCACATTGACTACAGCAGACGTTCAGCGAACGTATAGCAATTAATGATATAAAAGAAGTTACCCCAGTTAAAATTATTATTTTTCTTCATAGAAGAAAAAATGGCCTCCTACGGCTGTGCAAATTATTTTCAAAAATTTGTGTCAATTTTCCCTCTAACTTGTGGAATAAATGTAAATTAAAATTAATTAATTAATCCAAGCATGAGCACAGAGAGACAGAAGAAAAGACCTTAAAGTCTTTTTTTAAGCTTTTGTTTAATTTTCACCTGGCAATCCTGCAAATAATGCACTTCCTTTTCCTGGGTGTCACTCCTCCACTGTATCTATGAAGGGAGCCATGGTTGTCACCCTAGGAGGCTCTCCCGATATGGACTACAAACATGTCCATATCTCTTCATCCCCATTACATAGGGGCAGGGCAATTGGTTGCTTACATAACAAAACTTGGAAAGAAGATTTTCTTGTGTGCAACTCAGGAAGTGACAAGGACACAGCGTAATATTAGCAGGGGTTACCTGAGACTAGAAAGTTATTTAAAGGGTTCCTCAAAGGTTGAGAAATGTCTAGTCTAGCCTAGTCACAGTCTAGTGGCGCCAGTGGTCATTTCCTTTTCTTTCCAGACCCAAATGTAGATGGGTTCAACTATGTCATAATGTACAATGCAGAACCAGCTGTGGCCACTTATCCTGCTCGGTATGTGATGATGCTGGCTTAGCTATAAGGGTGATAAGACCAGAAATAGTCTGGCAGGAATCACAGCTCCATGTGACTGGTCATCACAACCAGAAACTGCTCATTGCTCAAGGAACCCCTAGTAACCTCTGGAGGAACCCTAGTTGAGAAACTCTGCCTTAAAGCAGTTGTAAACCCCCGCTTTGTTATTTTTACCTACAGATAAGCCTATAATTAGGCTTAGAAGTAGGTAAAATGAATATCTCCTAAACATGCACCGTTTAGGAGATATTCACCCTTCATGCAGCCGTTGACATCAGCGGCGCATGCGCTCTGAAGGTCTGGCATACCGTGCCAGATCTTCAGAGCTCCTTGCCGGAACCGTGACATCATCGCGTCTCCAGCCACTCACAGCGCCGGAGCCTGCAAATCGGGAAGAAAGGCCGGGGGAAGATGTCAGCCCTCTCAGCGGTGACCGGGCGCCGCTGGGAGAGCTTCGTTCTAAGGTAAGTATTCCATAATGTCCCGGGGTTCAGCGGTTTACAACTGCTTTAAGATGAGACGACAACCTAGTAAGATAACTATAGGTCATGAAATATGAGTGTGATGGTCAGTTGGAAGAATTCCTCTCTTACAGATGGCTAAAAAGATCATTGGTGTCAGTGGGAAATTATCTGAGAGGCAAAAATTGCTCATTGCTCAAGGAACCCTTAGCAACCTCTGGAGGAACCCTAGGGGTACATGGAACCCGGCTTGAGAACCAGGGCTGTGCTAGAAAAAATGAGCTGCATATTCTTCATCTGCTGGTAGACTTGGGGAAATGAAACATTTCATTTTTCAACTTATATGGTCTACTTGGGCACAAAATGGAGACACCCAAAGTCCCCATAGCCTATTTACTTTGACCAAAAATAATGAACTATACATATACTGTATACATATGTGTAGATGGTGAGTAGTGAAAGATATAATTAATTAAACTTATGTTAATAGAGAGAAAGAAAGTCCTCTATAGATGCACTTATTCATCAATTTTACAAAAATATAACATGTTACAAGGCATTCTAGGCTTCACTTTACACTATAATCCACCACAGTCTTTTTTTTTACTCAGCTGTTATTACAACTTCCGATAATCTCCCTACGGATAATGCAGGTGCTTTTTGCAGATGCGTCATCTGATGTTACAGGAATTCCATAGGTTACCTAAGGTGTCTTGTCCTCACCGAGACAAAAGCAAAACACGAATGCACTAGGGATCTTAGCATGAGTTGACGTAACTGCATGAAGACGTGTCATCAGCCAGCAGCTTCCCCCAGATCTGTAAATGTATCTTTTATTCATAAAAAAAAAAAAAAAATAGCTAAGAAAGAAAATAAAAAGTAAAAAAAAAATAAAAATCACTCAACAAGCAGTCAGATCCCAGGGCATTATTCATTCTGGAGATCAAGGAACACAACAAACGTACAAATTGTTACAGTGCTTATAAGTAGCAAAGTTAACATACCAAAATCTTGATGAAATAAATAATAGAAATATAAATATATGGAATAAATATGCAATGCCGCCCTAAATTGGAATGTTGCGCTGAAATGGGCACTTGGATTGTTGGTGGAAAGAGTGTCACTTACTCGTGATATAAGTGAGAAGTGACACCATGCTGGCTGTGATATGCAGATTCCACCTTCTGCAAATGATTTGTTACCCTGGCTTTTGACACTGTCACTGCTAGATATAGGATGACTTATGTAGGCCCCACTGCAAAATTTAAACCAAAGCCCCTTAGCATCTCACACAATGATTTAAAATAAAATAAATACTTTATATATATATATATATATATATATATATATATATATATATATATAAATATAATATATATATATATATATATATATATAAATATAATATATATATATATAGAATATATATATGTTGTATATAAAATATATATATATAACTCTCCACCCCATATAAGAAATTAGTGCGTCATGTCCTAACGGCAGCAAGATGCCTCATAGCTTTATACTGGAAACGCTCCGATCCACCAACTGCTGAGGATCTTTATGCCAGAATTAAGGACATAGAAGTGATGGAAAATATGACAGCCAGAATACAAGACAGACTGGAGGCACATACCAGGGTCTGGGAGCCATGGCACCTCCGGGAGGACCCACCTCGACCAGGTAACACCACTATCTCAACGACTTCTATATCACCCCCCCTTTTTTTCCTAAATCTCATTTCTCTTCTCCTCCTCCTCCCCCCCACCTTCTTCTCCACCTCCCACTATCTACCTCTAATTTCTTTTAAATGTATAGATTTATGACTTCTTCAGTTTTGAAACATATAACCACAGTTATGCAGTGGTGAAGCAGGTATTCCAATAACGTGTAAAACAAATGAATCACTAGACGACAAGCATTGGACTACCAAAGGCACTTAGTAATACTTCTATCTATGAGTAAAGAAATTTAGCATCAGCAAACTATATGTTAACTTAAGTTTAGATACCACCATTGTTTAGAATGTTCTCACTGCAATGTAATGCACCTGTGTTTGAAAATAGAAACGCTATTTGGAAAAAAAAAATATATATATATATATATATATATATACAATATATATATATTGTATATATAATATAAATATATATATATATATATAAATAAATATAATATATATATATATATATATATATATATATATATATATATATATATATATATATATATATATTATATTTATATATATATATATATATATATATATATATATATTATATATACAATATATATATATATATATATATTCTTCTTGTG
The DNA here is from genome assembly GCA_037952925.1 of Lithobates clamitans. NCBI lineage: Eukaryota > Metazoa > Chordata > Amphibia > Anura > Ranidae > Lithobates > Lithobates clamitans. The sequence goes on along the minus strand of JBBGZY010000614.1, from coordinate 83,776 downwards.
AGAAGAAAAAAAATCCTTTTACCAGTCCAGCTATTACTGTGACAACTCAAATTTTGGACCTTCTCCAATTTCAGCTGTCACCAGAACAATTAGAGAGCAGATACTCCTAAGGGGACAGAGACAGCAATGAAAGCCTGACTGCGGTTCTAACCACCCCCACTCTTATCAAAAAGAAAAAAAAAAGAAAGTTTGGATTTTAGTTATATCTAAAAATGGTATTTCATCGCACCATTTAAAAATAATTTTAATGAATAATAAGATTAATTCATCATTCCTCAATATAGCAACTTATAAATATGCAAACCATATGCTAATATGTCCTCTTGATTATTGCTATATTTATTCTATTCTTTAATTTTTTTTTTTTTTTGCTCCAGTACACTCTTGTCAGAATGCTGGCATTAGATTATTATTTTTTTTTTTACAATATTTTTTTTTTCCTTTTGCAATAGGAATCTTTTTTTATGAAATTTTAGCAAGTGTCACCTAGCAGTCAAATGATCGTGATGATTTGATGACAGCTTAAGACTAGAATCATGTTAAAATATGCAGATTTGAATGTACGCGTCCTATATAGTTTGTGCTAATTTATTCAAATGTAGGATACTGACGCGTCGTATCCGTGAAATCGTTTTCATTCCAAAAACTTTGATTTTGTTATCTTTTCCATCATCGCAACTCATCATCTACATAGAAGTAATGTGTTAAAGTCCATATCCATGTATTGCTGAATGAATCAATTTAAATTTAGATAATAAGTTATATAATTAGATGGAGAAGAATAGGAGAAGAAAGGCAGCTCTGAGCGTGTTCAGCTTGAAAACATCAACCCGGAACGATTCACCTCTGGAAAAGTTCACCGGTTGATATTTTATTGATGCCGTAAGTCGCAAAATAGGAGCAGAAACTTCTGTACTCCTGAAAACATTTTTTGTTACTATAATATTATGATCTCATTATGTTTTAATGCGGAATAGCTAAGTGTTCCAGTTTTCCACTACAAATGACTTGCCTTTATGTTTCTAGGGAACGCTGCAAACCCTTGAGGAAATGACAGCTTGCGTTTGGCGAGTAGTGATGGCATCATTGCGACCAGCATTTCCCAATCTGCAGAGAATCGTACAATCCATAGATCAAGATTCCTGGAATTGTCTGATTCTTTCATCGCTCAGGCAGTTGTGCATGCAAACAGAAACAAGTGGCCCTACGAGTCTGCCCCATTATTTTTTTTTTATAATAAAATATTCAAGTGTTTAAAAAATGAGAAAACTTGTGATGTTATACAGTGAATGGATACAGCGCTTATCAAAACCTCAAGTTACTCAGGTTAATGTCTTTAAAGAAATACCAAGGGGCCTGTTTAAAAAAAAAAAAAATTAGCTTTTCAAATGTCTCAGCATTCGCACAGACATTGCAAATAATCTTCATTTTGTGTCTAATATGTCTATTTCCTATGATCACCAGCTCCATATAGTGGCCATAATGTGGTACTTTCCTGGTTGAGGTATTTTCAGAAAAATACAGCATTTCGTCCATTAGATGGAGCTGATGATCCTAGGAAATACTTATGACACACAGAACTTTAGCAAATTGAATGTAATTTATATAGGGTTTACCTCTACTTAATGTGTAAGTAAAGCACCCTATAGTTTCCAGCCAAGGAAGCTGCCATCTTTGCTTCTGTTTCGTCTACAACTGCCATGATGCTGCACATGTGATCAGTTTAAACACCAGCCATTGGATGGCTTGAAAGTTTCGTTGAGAGCACAACCAATGGTAGTGTTACATTTCCGGCATGTGCCGGAAATGAAACTGTGTTATGGATGGGTTTACTTCCGCTTTAAAGTGATATTAAAGGCAATTTTTTTTTCTGTACAAGTAACAAACATGTCATACTTACCTGCTCTATGCAGTGGTTTTGCACAGAGCAGCCCAGATCCCCCTCTTCTCGGGTCCCCCGCTGGCGTTCCTGGTCCCTCCCTTCAAGCCAAGTGCCCCCACAGCAAACAGCTTGCTGTGGGGGCACCCAAGCAGGCTTGGTTCTGAGTCGCTGCTCTGTGTGTCCATTCAGACACAGAGGCGAGGCTCGGCCCCACTCCCTCTCTCATCTCATTGGCTTGCTGGCTATGATTGATACTCATTGGCTCCTGGTGCTGTCTTAAGGAAAGAGGAGGGAGAGTTCCCGGGGAGCACATCACTAGATCGAAATGGGGATCAGGTAAGTATTGGGGGGGCTGCTGCACAGAGAAGGTTTTTTACCTTCATGCATCGAATGCTTGAAGGTAAACATCCTTGAGCCTTTAAATTCAATACGCTTTTATTGAATTTTTAGAAAAAGTACAAAGGTAAAGATAAGAGAAGAATGAAGCTTCTAGTATGCTTTACAACTCTCACAAGAGAGTAACCCTATGGATATAGTAATAAAACAACAAGTCATTTTAGAACTTCAACAATGGAGGTATTGTTTATGGTGATGGTAGAGCTAATGGTGAAGACCACCCTACCCTGACACCCCATTTGGGTACAAACTGTGCCTCGGAGCGGGTGGCCACTCCCCTTCTCTATATTCACTATGCCATTGTTTCTGTTATAAGGTGGTTATATACACATCCTTAAGCCTTTAGAACCGCTTTAAAATCAAGTCACGGAGTTACTAGCAAGCAATAAGCCATCTAATTTTAAAAGGTGATTTAAACGCTGAGATTTTTTTGCAGAAACACATGTTAACACGAGGAATTATATAAAGACTTCTATAACTTCATTAACTTAATGTACATTTGTGGTTATGCAGTAGATTAGTGTTGGCTAGTACATGAGATCATATTATGAAACCGTATCTCTATGCAATTGTGAGTTTGTATTATTCGAGTACATTGCATGAGTTGGAACGAGGTTGCATTTCAAGGGTTATAAACCTCCTTTAAGGGGAATTTTTGTTCTCTATTCTTATTGATATAGCTGCTTGTAATGAAAGAGAACGGATGGCATGACAGACCACGGAATAATCCTGATGGGTTACAATTGCTCGTTTCCCAACATTTATTTCTCCATCTTGTGTGCATATGCGTAACAAAGACTCTCTAGGAATTGAAGATTTCCTCTAGAGGAGCTGCATCAAGTAGCATGGGGTCAGGGAGGAGATTAGTTAAAGAAACGCAGCAAAAGCAGAAGATGTATATTCCTCCAGATCTGTACGGCAGAGGGGGACCTGATCCACAAAACCCCTCTATGCTGCAGTATGAATTTGGAAATCTGTACACAATGGGGCCCATTTACACCCACATATAGCCTCAACCATGATGAGAAGGGCCCACCAGACTGATGGGAGCATGACAGTCTTGTAGGAAGTCCCGTCCTTAGTGATTGGCTGAAGGTAAATTGGGTATCTGGCGCTCCAGGAGGCAATTTCCTTAGTTTGTAATAATGTACATTTGATTAGTCAGTCTTTAGGTAAAAACAAAGTTGAACCATGGTAAGGGGGTGATTTAAAAAGAGGAAGCCATCCTCAGAGTGTGTCCAGCAACTCTGCAAAACATATGAAAGATACAAGGGAGTAGGAAAGCAGAAGGCTCTATGCTCCACATTTGGTGGGAGTGTACACCCTTCCAACAGTTCTGGACGGAAATACACACTCTAACGACACGCATCACCACATACACCATAGAGTATAGCCCTGCACAATATCTCCTACACCACACAACTATACCCAAGGACTATCACAAATCACTAGCCATGCACATGGTTAACGCAGCTAGGCTCTGTATCCCTGTCCACTGGCGATCCACAGATATACCATCTATTCTGGAGTGGTTAGTTAGGATCTCCAAGATCGAGGAGATGGAAGAACTGATCCACATTTCCCAGGAACGTATACAGAAAATTCACATCTGTCTGGGCATGCTGGACACATTTTAAGTCTACCAAGGACTATAGCTCGTACTTTCCGTCGCCTGCCATAGCTACTTAAATTTCCTGAAAGGAGACCCTATGTGTTTATCTCGGGTGGGGGGCTCAAGTCGGAGAGTGGCCCCTACACCTTACCCTCATTCCTTATCCCTCCTTCCCTCACTCTCTTTCCTCTCACCTCCCCCCAGCTCCCCCCTTTCCCCCTTTCCTCTCTATTTCTTTCTCTATTTACACACACGACCGTACCTTATACCTCGCCACAATTGGCTAGGAACTAAACTGCAAGACAGAGATCGAGTTTGCCAACATCACTACTACTACTGTCAGACCTGTTGATCTCAGTGGATTCACTCCCTTTAGCTGAGTTGGTTGGCCTATGTTTCTCCTTGTTACCGGTGGTTAAGACAAGGTTAATAGATCTGTTAATAAAATGATTTATAACTGTTTTTCTAAAGTACCCATGCCATATCCTATGAGTCATTAACAATATGTATCATCTCATTGTTCTACTCTGTCAAGGATAACACCCCAAATGTTATGATGAATACACCGTATTGTAAACACAACTTAATTATCTCCAATAAAACCTTTTTTGGTGGGAAAAAAAAAGAAACGGGGGGGGGGGGGGGGCTCTCTGAGTGTAGTATTAAAACAGTATCATTTATTGCACAAAATTAAAAACACTTACAAGATATAAGTGGGAGTCATGGTCATCATAAGTATGTAGTCCTGGCAGCTCTACTGCGTCCCACAGGCTCCTCGCATGATCCAGGTAGCTGGGAAAGGTTCTGGTGTGATGTTGTGCTGAATAGCTGTACATTCAGGAAAACCAGGAAGTAGTCAGCTCCATGCTGACCAGCTTGAACCGGAAGCGGAAATAATGTCACCAGCACGGGGCGAGGGGGAAGGGGTCAAGACTGTCTCTGTGGAATGAAAGGCTACATGCTTGGAGCTCACAGCTCCTTCTACTGGACTGTTGTTCTCTGGAGGAGAGCATCATTAACCCCTTCCCGACCCGCCGCCGCAGTTATACTGCGGCAGGGTTGCTCCCCTGGGCAAACCGCCATGTAAACAGGCAGATCTCCATGCTGTCAGGGGTGAGGATAGCGATCTGTTGTTCATACTAAGTATGAACAACGATCGCTCTCCTCACCCAGGCAGTCCCATCCCCCACAGTTAGAATCACTCCCTAGGGAACACAATTAACCCCTTGATCGCCCCCTAGTGTTAACCCCTTCCCTGACAGTGACATTTACACAGTAATCAGTGCATTTTTATAGCACTGATTGCTGTATAAATGTCAGTGGTCCCAAAAATGTGTCAAAAGTGTCTGATCTGTCCGCCATAATGTTGCAGTCCCGATAAAAATCGCTGATCACCGCCATTACTAGTAAAAAAAATAAAAAAATAATAATAAAAATGCCATAAAGACTTTTGCGCAAACCAATCAATATACGCTTATTGCTTTATGCAGCAATTAAAAAATGCAGCTCAGTACAACACACATGTTCACGTGAACAGATCTATGGACATCGGTGTTGTAGTTTCTATGCACCGTTTAACTGCATTTATTTCTTCAACTCTACCTGATCATAATGGAATTGAAAGTTAACATCCAGTATGAAATTTTACCACCACTGCAGCGGACCGTCGGGTTAACACGGAACATTCCATTATAGTTTTATGGTCCATTAATGAAAATTTCAATTTTGTAGTTTAGTGGTCCTTTCAGACTTAAGTTAATGTATCCAGCCATTCCTGTGACATTTAGAAGATCTGAGACCATTTTGATGGACACAGCTTGTAATCTGTGCAAAAAGCCAACAAATAATAGAAGTCATAATAAAAAAAAAAGCGAAAGGTGGTTTTAAATTTCGTAAATCAGTGGTTACTTATTCAGAGTTGTCAACAATGCAAATTTGTTATTCTTCTGCAAACAACAAAGGTGGAGGAGACAAAATATGGTTCTGATGACAGGGTATAATTTTGCTTCTGACAGGAACTGGGATTGTCAACAAATTTTCTTTTGTTATAAAGCATTTTTTTTTACCATTTACGTGATACATCAGACTTTTAGAATTAGCTTTGAAAGGTCTGACTGCTTGATTCCCAACAAATGGTTCTGGAAGCAACCTGAGCTTGTATACTGTATGGCTCAACAGCTTGGAAAAAGCCAGCTCCATAAAGACATGGTTTCATGAACTTTGTGTGGAGGAACATGAGTGCCCTGCACAGAGTTCTGATCTCAACCCTAATGAACACCTTTGAGATCAATTGGAACATTGATTGCAAGTCAGATCTTCTCATCCAACATTAGTCCCTGACCTCACAAATGCTTCTATGCCTGAATGGGCACCAATTCCAACAGACACACTCCAAAATCATATGGAAAGCCTTCCCAGAAGAGTAAAAGCTGTTATAACCACAAAAGTGTGTGTGTGTGTAGGGGGGGGGGGGGGTGCAACTTCATAAAAATGCCCATATTTTGTGGCTGTCTAACATGCTTGTAAGCTGGTTAAAATGCCAGTTAGTGAATTAGCAGGTGCCCAAGCCGGGAGGTTAACAGTTAACCTGTTTCCTGCACTTTTTGCTGAGCTCTGTCTCTCTCCCTGTGCTGATAATACAAGGGGGGAGGGCTCTGCCCAGACACACAGTCTGCATGGGAAGAAAAGACACAGACAAGCCACAGCATGTACTCTCCAGCTGCTTACAGAGAAGAGAGAAGGGTGGTTGCTGTGATTTGCAGTCCTTCCTGAAGACACCAGTTCTGGAGAAGTGCCACTGTGGACTCTGCATTGGGCTCTTGTCTGTGCAGGCACCCTGGGGTTAGGAATTTGTTTAGGGAAAAGACTGTGCACTTTGTTTTGTAACTGTTTTGCTGAGAGTTCCAGTAAAGCTTTTGAAACTTTGTCTTTGCCTGGTCTGAAGTTGCTCAAAGGGTGTAATGCAAGTAACCTTTGTGTGGAGGAACATGAGTGCCCTGCACAGAGTTCTGATCTCAACCCTAATGAACACCTTTGAGATCAATTGGAACATTGATTGCAAGTCAGATCTTCTCATCCAACATTAGTCCCTGACCTCACAAATGCTTCTATGCCTGAATGGGCACCAATTCCAACAGACACACTCCAAAATCATATGGAAAGCCTTCCCAGAAGAGTAAAAGCTGTTATAACCACAAAAGTGTGTGTGTGTGTAGGGGGGGGGGGGGGTGCAACTTCATAAAAATGCCCATATTTTGTGGATGTCTAACATGCTTGTAAGCTGGTTAAAATGCCAGTTAGTGAATTAGCAGGTGCCCAAGCCGGGAGGTTAACAGTTAACCTGTTTCCTGCACTTTTTGCTGAGCTCTGTCTCTCTCCCTGTGCTGATAATACAAGGGGGGAGGGCTCTGCCCAGACACACAGTCTGCATGGGAAGAAAAGACACAGACAAGCCACAGCATGTACTCTCCAGCTGCTTACAGAGAAGAGAGAAGGGTGGTTGCTGTGATTTGCAGTCCTTCCTGAAGACACCAGTTCTGGAGAAGTGCCACTGTGGACTCTGCATTGGGCTCTTGTCTGTGCAGGCACCCTGGGGTTAGGAATTTGTTTAGGGAAAAGACTGTGCACTTTGTTTTGTAACTGTTTTGCTGAGAGTTCCAGTAAAGCTTTTGAAACTTTGTCTTTGCCTGGTCTGAAGTTGCTCAAGGGGTGTAATGCAAGTAACCGGCACACACGGTCTACAGCTCAGGACACTAAGCATATTGGGCTATGATGCCATCAGTACAAGAGTTAATACAAGTGGTTACCAAGGATAACAAAGGTTTCTCTAGCAGTCTGCCATAAGCGTGTACATGTGACAGGTGGGATAGCCTCTTGCAGGAGGAGTTGTCGTCGGCACTCTCTCCGTGGGCAACGGGAGCAGGTCAGCCCTGCAGAGGTCCCCAACCTGTGCACGGGTATGGAAGAGAAAGAATTTAACCAAGTGCACACATGGAGTCCAGTTTTTTTATTCAAGTATACATAAGAAAAGGTACCCCATGTGCACCCAGTCGAGTGACCCATTCTACGGTGCCTAGCGTAGGCTCCTATAGGCATAATGGTCAGGTGACAACAATCTTGACCTTAAATCCTAATGCCAGACAAAATATTTTATTAAGTTTTGGATGGCAAGGAACACCATGAACACCATGACAATGCTGACACGTTAATCAGATGACTTTGTTTATAAGCAATTGGTAGTTAGCATAAGTGTTGAGGTGGGCTTTAATTATCAACATAGCTTTCACTATTGGGATAAATGAATCCACCTGACTTCCCTTCTAAAACATTTTTGCAAACCGTGCTCAAAGTCTGAACCCCACATAGGGTCAACTCTGACCATCATAAGTGAGATATTGTCAAACAAGTAGCTTTAATGGTTGTTCCCTATTTTTAAGATTTCTGCCAAAATTTAGCGATTTGCAAACTTTGTGAATTCTCCAAATTCATTGTGAAAGCAAACCTCATCTCTATTGATCTCCATCTCAGTGTTAATATGGTGATCACATGGCTTTGTTACAAAACAAAGCCAGGTGATTTTTTTTTAACGCTAACTTCACTTTAGCACTCTGCATGGTGCAATTAAAGGCTAATTCCTATCAAATGTTGCTAGGGATGTAATTGGTAATGCCTCTGCAAAATCAAAATTGGAAAAATAATTCATCCCTAGTTATCAGGTCCAGAACAGGGTTTAGCACCATCACCATCTTACATGTCGTACATTGGCTCTTATAGTAAGCTATTCAGATTTTTGTTACTTCCCAATGTGATAATTAAATTTCAGCTTTTGATTTAAAGTTGTTCACACCTGTTAGTTGGGAAATATAGGCTCATAGGCAATTAATAAAGTATTTGTCAAAACGCGTTGGCCGCTCTGATCGTTTTGCGTGTAAATTTAAACATATGGAAAGGAAGCTCAGATGGTTCCTGGGAGAGACCCATACTGCTCTGAAACACTTTGTTTAGTACGATTATTCCAATTACAATTATGTCCATGTTTGCTTTCTACAACTGCCAAGGGTTTAATAATAGTCTCTGCAGCCTGCAAATATATGCAAGGCCCTTCTGCCGCCACTCCTCCCAGCAGAGAAGCGCGTCACCAAAATGATAAGAATACTTGATTGACTTCATGAAAAGAGCTTTCTGTCTAATGCCTTAGCTACTTTTCTATGATGGATGTATACAGTTTATGAGGCAGACCTCATTTGAAGGCAGCACGAGGAAACTTGACTCCGCGGCCTGCATTCTGATGAAGCCCCAAGACTTTTTATTATGGGTTACATTCATTCATTAGGCAAAAGAGAACATGCAACAGGGAGGACTCAGAAACTGCCTGCTAATCTTTCTTGCCTTGGAACATAACTGGGTTTTTCCTTGGAGAGGCAGGACTCTAACTGAACCATTGTTCTCTGTTAATTTGGAAATTTGTATAACTTGCAGAGTAGCAAAAGTGTGTGAGATCCCTTACATGCTCAGGAAAAGGGAAAGAGAAAGGACATGAATGTCAAACTATAATGAAGGTTTTTTTTTCTTTTGTAGTACTGGGTTGTTGTAAGAAAGGGGGAAGAAATAAGAAATTGAAGGAGGAAAGAAAGGAAAGGTGAACAATAGGAAAGGAAGCACAGCAGCAAAAGTGTCAAAGATGGAGAAAGAGGGGGAGGGAGGGAGGAAAGGAGGAAAAGAAAGACAGTGAAGGGAAGGGGAAAGGAAAGGAAAGGAAAGGAAAGGAAAGGAAAGGAAAGGAAGAAGGAAGGGTTAAGAAGGAAGAAGAAAAGAAGGGGGAAGGAAGGGGTAGGAAGGAAGACGAAAAGAAGGGGGAAGGAAGGGGTAGGAAGGAAGAAAGAAAGGAGGGAGGAAGGAAGGAAGGGCAGGGGGCCAGGGAGGGAGAAGGAAAAAGTAAAAAGGAGGGAGGGAGGAAGAAAGGAAGAAAGGAAGGAAGGCAGAAAAGGAGGGGAAAGAAAAGGGTATAAAGGAAAAAGAAAAGGAGGGAGGGAGGAAGGAAGGAAGGAAAGAAGGTAGAAAAGGAGGGGGAGGAAAAGGAGAAGGAAGGGATAGCAATGAAGAAGAAAAGAAGGGGTAGGAAGGAAGAAGGAAAGGAGGAAGGAAGGAAGGAAGGAAGGGCAGAGGGCCAGGGGGGGTGAAGGAAAAAGAAAAAAGGAGGGAGGAAGGAAGGAAGGCTAAAAAGGAGGTGGAAGAAAGGGGTATAAAGGAAAAAGGAGGAGGAAAGAAGGGAGGAAGGAAGGAAGGAAGGAAGGAAGGAAGGAAGGAAGGAAGGAAGGAAGGAAGGAAGGAAGGAAGGAAGGAAGGAAGGAAGGAAGGAAGGAAGGAAGGAAGGAAGGAAGGAAGGAAGGAAGAAAGGAAGGAAGGAAGGAAGAGTAAAGGGGTATGAAGCAAGAAGAAAAGGAGGGAGGGAGGGAGGAAGGAAGGAAGGAAGGAAGGAAGGAAGGAAGGAAGGAAGGAAGGAAGGAAGGAAGGAAGGAAGGAAGGAAGGAAGGAAGGAAGGAAGGAAGGAAGGAGAGGAAGGAAATAAGGATGGAAGGAAGGAAGGAGGGGGAGAAAGGAGTATGAAGGAAGAAGAAAAGGAAGGAAGCAGGAAAGTGTGAAGGCCGGGGGAGGTAGGAAGGGGGGAGGAAGTGGAAGTAAGGAAGAAGAAAAAAGGAGGTGGGAAGAAAGGAAGGAAAGGAGGGGGTAGGAAGGGGGAGGAAGGAAGAAGAAGAAAAAAAGGAAGGAAGGAAGGAAGGAAGGAAGGAAGGAAGGAAGGAAGGAAGGAAGGAAGGAAGGAAGGAAGGAAGGAAGGAAGGAAAGGAAAGGAAAGGAAAGGAAAGGAAAGGAAAATAAGTTTTCTAAAAGTGTAATAATTATTTAGTTTTACTATGAAATTGCAAATCTTTTATCATGTTTTTCAAGTTTCTTTTCACATTTTTCTATTTCCAACATTTGTAAAGCACTGAAAGTAAAATACATTTTGTGTTTTTTTTTGCCATTCTTTTTGAATTCTTTCTCTAAATGTCCACTGTGAAGAAAGTGTTTGCTGGGGGGAACCATGCAGTAACGTAGCAACACGCACAAAGTACAGTAAGGTCGCTGCTACATACCAACATTCCGGGCCATCACGCCTTCAGAGTGACACCCACACAACCAAACAATCTCTAGAACAAACATTGACACTTGCAGGAAACAGGAACCTCTCTCATATTCTTGTTTGCCTACTTAGTTTTTGTCACAGCCAGTTAAATGACAAGTCTCACAATACCAAAGGCAAACACTGCAGTACAAGGCGAAATGAAAAGCATAAAATGGGATTTAAATCCATTGTCAATGGAGAGAGCTGTGCTGGGTACAGTTGTGAATCTTGAAAATTACAAATAAACAATGGAAAGACTCCATACTTGGGTGAGCAGTGGATATCAAGAACAAATTCTGCCAGATTTACTGGTACAGGATTTTTGTTTGCTTTTTATAAAACACATAAAATGCTACACAGCGGACAAGTGATGGAAGGTGATGACTGAGGATAGAAATTTAAATACCTTTTTATGGCAGAGTTAGGTGTGGGAGTGAGGCTACACGTAACAGCCTTTGCAGCCAATCAGTGCTAGGGCTGCTTTAGCCAAAAAACTTAATATAAATTCTGTGGAATGCAGACATGCATAGCCATTCCTGTAGCTCAGCCATTCCTGTAGCTCAGGTTGGTTAAAACTACTGAAAACCAAAGATATATAGAGTGGTCTTCCTCTGATATTCAGGAGTGAATGCAAAAAGTAATAGGAAAATGAATGCACTGAATTTATCCAAACATATCAAAAACTATAGATTTTTTTGTTGCTCAGATCAAAAAAACATATAAAAGCACTTTCCTTTCAAACCAGCCACCTTGATAGTCTGATTACGTAGGGAAGTGCTATATATAGATATATATATCTATATATACGCAATCTTTATATACATCCGCAATCTAATTTCTATTCCTCTTCTGCCTAAAACCAGCCTCCCCTTTTCCTGTGCCCTTTGGAATGCCCGCTCGGTTTGCAACAAACTTACCACCGTCCATGACCTATTTATCACAAACTCATTCAACTTGCAATTATAAAGACATGGCTTCAAGAATCTGACTTTACTTCTCCTGCTGCCCCCTCCCATGGTGGCCTCCTGTGGACTCACTCTCCCACTCTCCCAGGCCTAGTAGACGGAAAGGAGGTGGTGTTGGAATCCTCCTATCCCCTCAAAGCACTTTTCAGATTCTTCATCCACCCCCTTCTCTGTCCCTCTCCTCATTTGAAGCTCACTGTATTCATCTATTTTCTCCAGTTTCGTTGAGAATTGCTGTGATCTATCGGCCTCCTGGACCGGTATCAAGCTTCCTTGACGACTTCTCTGCCTGGCTATCCTACTTTCTTTCTTCTGAAATCCCAACAATCATTCTTGGCGACTTCAACATCCCTGTTAATCTTAACACTCCCGCTATTGCTAAATTTCTGAACATAACCTCCTCTTTTGACCTGAAACAATGGGCAAACGCTTCTACTCACTCTGTTGGCAACTGCCTTGACCTCATATTCTCCTACCTATGCACTCCACACAACCTCTCCAACATTCCTTTTCCTCTCTCTGATCAACACCTTATTAGTTTCACTCTCTCCTTGCCTTCCTCCTCCTTGCCTTACAACCAAACAATTACCCGTAGAAACCTTTGCCATCTTAACCCTTCTCTTCTTTTTTCTGCTACAGATTGTCTCTATGACAAAATCTCATCCTTGTCCTGCCCCAACCTGGATACTTCTATCTACAACAGTTCACTGTCATCCACCCTGGATACCTTGGCCCCCCTCACTATGCACAGAATCAGGCCCCAACCGCTACAACCCTGGCAGACCCGGTGGCATAAGACAAAGTCACAGCAAGATTTCAGCCAATATAAATCTGCCCTCGAATAATAAAATTCCTTTCTCCACGCTGCCAAACAGACTTACTTTATTACTCTTATTACCACCCTCTCACGCAGTCACTGTCAACTCTTTTCTACCTTTAATGCTCTACTTCGTCGGCCATTACCTCCTACCACTAACTTACTCAATGCTCAGGAAATTGCTAATCACTTCTCAAGATCTCCTCCACTCTACAGATATCTCCCTCACTTTTACACTCTTTGTCCTCCTGTACAATCAAAACTCTTGTTTAACCCAACTACTACAGAGGAAGTCAATAAACTTTTTTCTAACGCCCACCTAACCTCCTGCCCGCTGGACCCCGTTCCTTCTCAAATACTACGGTCACCCTCTGACTCTATCCTACACTCTTTAACTCATATCTTCAACCTCTCCCATTCTACTGGCATCTTCCCCAACCCTCTGAAACATGCACTAGTCACTCCCATACCAAAAAAGGCCTCACTGGACCCCACCAATCTTAACCTAAGACCCATCTCCTTACTCCTTTTTGCCTCCAAATTCCTTAAACGTTTAGTCTACAACCGACTGGGCGACCATCTCATTAAGAATAACCTTCTTGATCCCCTTCAGTCTGGATTTCGTCCACAGCACTCCAAAGAAACTGCTCTCCTAAAACTCACAAACGACTTGCTAACAGCTAAAACCAACGGTCATTATTCCGTATTCTTACTCTTGGACCTCTCCGCTGCCTTTGATACAGTTGATCATCCCCTCCTCAAAAAAAACCTCAATTTGCTTGGTATCCATGGCTGTGCTCTCCGTTGGTTCGAATCTTACCTATCTCACCGCACCTTCAGTGTCACTTACAGCTCTACTTCCTCCTCACCAACACCTCTTACCATTGGGGTCCCAAAGGTTCTGTCTTAAATAGACACTGCCCTTCCCAAGATGGCTGCTGAGGTCACATAGGGCACCAGCGTTCAATTGGACAGCTGTCTCCCTAGTGACTGCAGGAAGGCATAGAGGCACCAAGTTCTCCATGACTTCTTTTCCTTTCTGAATTGCTGCTTCGGTCAAGTGCCACCTACAGTGAGGGATAAAGACTGCACCTGCATACAGTCCAATAGCTGCTGCCTCACTACCAAGTTGAATGGTGTCCAGCCTCACTTAAAATAAAAGTCAGCACATGGGCAACCATAATTTCACCTGCTGTAATCCTCTGGACTACAGAAGGGATAGCCATCAGCCAGTCTGCCAGCGCAGACACATGACATCATTGTTTTTTCATTAGACACTTCCGGATCAAGAACCAAGGAGGTTCTAGGTCATGTGAGCACCACTTGGAAAAGGATTTTAAGGGCAGTGGAGGGAAAAACTTTTAATAAAAGCACAATGGCTGAGCAGAGAGCGGAAGGAAAATTGATTTGGCATGAAGGTTGGAGCTGGACTTTACCATCAACTGATGGTAAAGCCCACAAAAGAGAGTTTTTTTTGATGAAAGCAATTTATTCAGAGGTCACAGTTGATCAATATGACCATTTTCAATCTTGTGTCCCAATCCCTCTTCTTCATCCTCCTCCAGTTCATTGCCATACTCCCTCACCTCTTCATTAAAACTATATGTAAGCCCAGGACTGGCTAACAACTTTGTCATAAAGCACAGAGTTATGATTTGACCTATTACAACAGTCAGTTTGCGATGCTTTCAGTGAGGCTGTCACTCCTCTAAGCCTGTGGGTGCTGTACTATTTTCCTGGAGTTATTTTTTTGCCAGAATAACCTCTGAGGGCCTCTATCAGGCTGTGCCCTCCCATTCATGAAATCCTGATAAAAGCTTTTCCCAAGATAATGCACATGGATGAACTGAGACAGCTAAACCCAGCATTTTCTCCTGATGATATGCACAGCCCGGTAACCTTGCCTGCATCACAGCTCTGACAGATTGACCATTACCTTCTCTACACCCGACTTTTTTTTCTCTGTAAGGACCGGATGATAAGAATTAACTGCATACACAAACATCCAAACCACTTGCCACAACAAAACCTCTTCTATTGCCAAATTAATTTGTGATCTCTTGAAAATTGCCTCTATTTCAGTTCGAGAGTGGGTCTAGACCATCTGTCCATACATTTCCAATAGCTTTCTTTTCAAGTCGAAAAAAAATAAATGCTTAAAGCTTTACTGCCAGTTTCCTAAATAGTGCTAAAGTCTACATGTCTCAAGAAAGTCTGTCAAGTCCCAAGACAGACTAGACTCAAGTTTTACAAGCACCAGACTTGCCAAAAATGGTTTCTCAACATGGCCCTGTTTTAGTGGACATGGTACCTCATTACCAAGTGTCCTTGCTCCCATGAAAAAGTGGTTTTGGGGATTTACTTCTGTAAATATTCTGGATCACCATTTGCCCATTTTTTTCTGGAAACTGCAAAATTGTTTAATGGGGGGCCATTTTTCAGCACAAGAACAGGTCTAGAGTTTAAAGTAGCTACTGTAAACTTCAGAAACCATTAACAGCTCATTGTACCTTTAAAAACAAAAACCAGTCTTATGTGCCAAAATGGTGACCTTTTAACAATTTTTTTGCCCACATTTCAGGGTGATGATAATTCTTAATTTAGTTTCTCTTTACTCCTTACTGCACTTTATTACGTGAACCCAGTAATGCTCTGGTAACCTTCATCCTTAAGGCTTATTCAAAGACATGAACCAAACTTCATCTGAAAAACGCACCAAGCTTAGATACTGAGAAGAATACTAAAGGGCCACCATAGCAAATTCTATGATTATAATTCTATGAATTATTTTTTTTTTTTTTCACATGCCTTTTTACTTTTTCACCACATTTACATCCTATCCAGCAAAAACGTTGGGACAAACCATATGTACCTCTATTTTAAGGAACAAAAAGTCTGCAATCAATTTCAGTTTCAGAATTGTATTGATTCAGCTAGACATAGACATAACTAGAATCAGCTCAACTGAAGCATGGCAGTTCTGTTGTTTTTAGTGAGGTCCACCCTTGTCTGAACCAAGCTTAATTGGAATATAGACCTTTTGTTCCTTTTGATGGTGTATGGTCAAGAGGTACGCTCTTGACCATACACCCACCTCTTTGTATGTCACTGGTTGGGTCCTATTGCGCCTTCCAAGATAAGACCCTAGTTTTAGTCACACATATAGCTAAAATATACACTTCAAATAAACTGATTCTGAAATATTTATCTGAAGTTACAATAAATAAAAGGGATTGTGTGCAGAAAAGAATTACACGCGATGTGAAGGAGTTAGTTATGACTCGTGCCGAGGATTTTTTTGCTGCGACAGTGTGTAAACGCCAGCAGTTATTACCCAACTTAAATCCGCAATGCTGTTAATATGGCAATAACTTAAAATATCTTACCAAGTAATATATAGGCACATTTTCTAAAATGATCCTCTTGAGATTGCAAGGCATGATTATTTTTTTTTATATTTCACTTGCTGAAATGCACGTAACCTCCATCTTTCAAACTGTCGTAAAAATAAAGGCAACACTACCAGCAAATAGCAAGAGAACAGAGCAAACAAAAAGTATTGTTATATCGATCATAGTTAACCAGAAAACCTCAATGGGATGCAAAGCTAAGAAAGACTAAAGAAAATGCTTTATGCTGAGGTCTTAAAGTGTATATAAGCCCACAAGCACAAATGTAATATATTGCAGCATACCATCCATTAGATGTGGTGTCTGCATTGGTTTTTCTTCCTGGGCTTTCTTTTTTGTTTTTTTTTTGTTTTTTCAGCTGATGCGTTTACAAGTAACTTCCTGTCCTAGGGTGCCAATGTTTACTCATTACACTTTATCTGCCGAGGAGCCATTTTGACACCCTAGGACAGGAAGTGTGTTAGAACTACCTAACATAGGAGGGAGGTGTTCAGTCATTCACAGAGAGCTGGGAACAACAGATAGAAGGCATCAGATGTTATCAGCTCACAAGATTTCTGGTAGGATCAACGGGTATGTGTTGGCACTTATTAAACAGATATAACAAAACACTTTCAGTTGTGTATTTACTTGACTAGGGTATAAAAGATGCTTTGTTCTCCTAACTGCTGGATCACCACTCCACCACTAGCCTTTTCTTAGGAAAAGATACATGAGACCCAAGATGGAGTTTAATGGCCATATCAGCCTTTTATTAACATTAAAAATAACATATCAACATATAAACATATTAACCTATAAACATATGCAACGTATGAACATCCAGAACAGTCTGACAAATAGGAGTCACAAGGTCCTTGTGGGCATCTACTTTTAGTACCTGCGTAACCACTAATCACACACATAGGTTGGACTTGATGGACTTTTGTCTTTTTTCAACCTCACCTACTATGTAACTATGTAACTATGTAACTACAAATGTTTAGGCCTCCAGCCGCAACAAATACTGACTCGGAGACTACGACAACTACTCGCAGATACCACCAAACATAATAAGGACCTTGTACCCCATGGCTGCTATGACAATGCCACCAGATCCTGACCTCAGACCAAAAACCACTGAACACAATAAGGGTGGGAAGGAGGGCAGTTCCCTTAAGCATGCTCTCCTCTGACTAAAGATCTGAGACCCTCCTACAGATCCCCTTTCTGCAGCCCCACTTGCTACTGTCCACACCACCAATCATGTAAGTGCTAATTTAATAATTTTAATAATGTTTTAAACTGCACAGAAACACCTTCCTCATACCAAACCTCCTTTTAATCCTGTCATGATGGCCCTGCATTTATGCTTTTTCGTTTCTGACTCTGGGCCTTTCTAGACTAAAAGGGAACAAAAAAGAGAATGGTTTAAACCCACATTAATTTTCCTTTTGACCACTCCAACCTGCTAAAACTTTCTAAGTTGAGAAGTAGATAAAAAAACACTGTTCAATATTATTAAGATAAGAAAGATAGCACAAAACCACAATAATAATCTTTTAGAAATGTTAATGCTTTACTTTAGAAGGGCCGTCTCTGAAGAGTTTAAATCTCCAGAAAAATAACCACAAGAATATGGCTAGAGGCATCAGAGAGCAGCTGGACATTAGCAAATGGTCCCAGTGGTGAAACTATAATGGGAGCAGGTGTGCAGCTGTTGTATGCCAACAAAGCCATATGGGAACCAAGTTATCATTCTGCTGACACCAAGAGCAGAGAAGTACAGGTACATTATTACTTTATACCTGTGTTTATTGGTGGGCTAAGAAATCAAATATACTTTGTAGGTCCAAAGCTTGGGTTCTTTGACTACTGCGAAGTCTATGCATTCATTACCATGATGGTGGAAACCTTTCCTAAAAGATGAGACTAAATTAAGTAAAAAAAAGATACTACACCATTAGATAATCCTAAATAATATCCTACCCCCTGTTCTTAACATAAGTACTAGATAGAAATTTTACTATACCAGTGTTTTTCAACCTTTTTTCAGTCAAGGCATCCTTTAAAATTCTGCACAATCTCAAAGGTGATAGTCTTACATAACGCAGCAACACACATAGGACATCTAACATTAAGAGGTGATTTATTCTTACAAAGCAATCTATCTTTGCACACTGGTACTGACCAGTGCCTCTCTCCATCACTCAGCTAACATGACCCCAGTGCTGACAGGGAGGGACAGGGGAGGGGCCAGTGAAGATGCTATGCAGGCCCTTGATGTCCTCCGTATCAACCATTGAAATCACTGGTAGGTATAATGCCAGCGAATGACCTGCACAATGACTCAAGGCTTTAATGCTGAAAAATGAAAACCTCCTTACGTAACAAAACGGTAAGCTTGATCCACCCACTGGCTTGTACACAATTTTTGGGCAGTTTGGAACAATTTTTAGGCACTTTGCCAAGGCATCCCTGGAGAATCCAGAAGACACACCAGGGTGAAAAAAAAAAACTGGACTATACCATAACACAGGGGTCTCTAAACTTTCTAAACAAAGGGCCAATTTTCTGTCCTTCAGACTTTAGAAGGGCCGGATTGTAGCCAGTGGGAGTGGAAAACGTCCCAACGTCAATGGGGAAAAAATAATCGTTTGTTTCAGTGGGAGTAATTGTGCCTCATCGTTGATGTCATTGGGGGGAATTGTGCCCCATCATTGGTGTCAGTGGGAGGAATTGTGCCCCATCATTGGTGTCATTGGGGGGAATTAAGCCCCCTCATTGGTGCCAGTGGGAGGAATTGTGGCCCATCATTGGTGTCAGTGGGAGGAATTGTACCACATGATGGGTGTCAGTGGGAGTAATTGTGCCCCATTATTGGTGTCAGTGGGAGGAATAGTGCCCCATCATTGGTGTTATTGGAAGAAATTGAACCCCATCATTGGTGTCATTGGGAGGAATTGTGGCCCATCATTGGTGTCAGTGGGAGGAATTGTACCCCATCATTGGTGTCAGTGGGAGTAATTGTACCCCATTATGGTTGTCAGTGGGAGTAATTGTGCCCCATTATTGGTGTCAGTGGGAGGAATAGTGCCCCATCATTGGTGTTATTGGAAGAAATTGAACCCCTTCACTGGCGTCAGTGGGAGTAATTATGCCCTATTGTTGGTATCAGTGGATGAAATACTGTAGTGCCTCAAGGGCCGGATAAAAGCAAGCAAAGGGCCACATCTGGCCCCCGGGCCACAGTTTGGAGACCACTGCCATAACAGATCCACTTAAAGCTAAACTTTATTTGAAAACACAAAAGTTAGAAGAGTTTTTTTTTTTTTAAAGTAGGATAGACTGTCCCTTGTCTCCTAGGTTTTTCCTTGCTGTTCTTGCATAGTACAGCATACAACTGCTGATAATAGAGCCAGATGACGGGAGCAATGTAATGCCTGCATGCATCCACAGAATTTACATCATAAGTGGCTGTCCTGTGGCCAAAGAGGACCAGCAGGAATGCTGAAGAAGTGGTAAAGAAGATGGTGGCACTAGTGGACAAAGCCAGTGAGGGGCATTTCTTTCCTATCAGAGTTGGAGAAGGTCAAACAGTAAGGTGAGTCTTCCAGATTGTGAAAGTATGGCAAGAGCACTAGAGACCTACAGTTCCAATATTTCAAAAGCTGGCAAGGTTAAACCACCAATAAGGTTTTACGACCTCTAATAAATGAGAAGGTGGGCAGGAATCTCTTTAGATGGCTGATCTCTTAAAGGCCAGTGACTGTAACCTCCCAGCATTACACTAAATAGCAAGACAGGCCCACACTCATATATTCAACCTACCCAGTCAGGCCAAAAATACATTTAGACTAACTTAATATGCATAAAAAACTGCACATCCAATAAAGAATGTCATGATGCCAGCAGGCAGGGCTCCCTTTTATTAGAGACCAAGGAGCCATTGTCCTTTATACACAACAAATAACCAGTCACTATTCTCTACTTTTTTATGATACCTTCAAAACTCCTGTCTATGTTACTTCACCTGGAGAAGCTTCTAGTGACTTTCTCTGAGTATGGCAATCATAAGGGTAGATAAAATTCTGCAGTGACCAAATGAGTGATATCATCCCATAATGAATAGTAAAAGACATAATGAACAATGCAAAGTTTCAGGGACGCGTAAGATATTCTTCACCAAGGCAGCAGAGGTCTACAAGTTTGCTCACACTCAGGTACATAATTCGAGAATCAATGTCATAGTTGAAGCAAAATTAAACCATGACCACACCATGTTTATTGTGACATTTAATTACATTTTAAACCTTGAACAGTATTCTACTAAACATTCCAACTACAAAGCATCTGCAAGATCAACCTTTGGAACACTCTTTATTGTGTTCTGGTATGTTAGGTGTTTATATGCATTTGTATGTTATGAGTGTGCATGTTGGCGGGTAAGGCACTGATCTATGCTGCTACTTTTATATACCAGTTAAAGTGATATTAAACCCTCCGCTTTTTAAAAAAAACATTCAGCAGCTGATGTAATCACTTTCTGAGTATGCAGCTTCTTTATCTTTTATTCATTGCCAGCTTAAGCTGGTGTCATGACCACTACCCCAGGTTTCCTGTTTCTCCTGCAGCCAATGGAGCTACCCTTGCATGCAGTGACTACAGTTGTGTCTCCCTACAATTGTGTGCATCAACAGAAACACACAGCCCCATAGTCTAGGATGGCAAGGCACATCCCTGCTCCACCCTTCTCCTCCCCTCCTGTCTCCAAACTAACAGACTGATTGGAGACTGCACTGTCCACTGTTAACTCTTCTCTGTGAAGACCAGAAGTTCAAGGAAGCAGCACTGAGAGAGCAGGCATCAACAACATTGAAAGTTGTAAACTGCAAGTGCTGGGGTGAAAATATTAACAGTTGATGGGGAAATTGAATATTTCATTTTTTCTTATTAAAGTTGTCTCACAATATTTAAGAAAGCCTCCAAAGTCTATTTACCTTAGATGACTTCATGCTAAAGGAATGTCATTACAAACTTACCCTAAAAGGTCATGCCGCTTCAAGGAAGGTCGGCCAGGGGTTGGCCATTTTTTTACACAAAGGTCATGGACATCGACGTCACCGGACTCCTTCCCCTTCCCTAAGTGCCTCCGTCTCCTAACGAAAGGAAGGGGGGAGGAGTCCGGTGATGTCGACGTCCGTGAAATCATAAATTTGGGAAGACAGATCCTAATGATTTGATTAATCTCACTGGTCAAAGTATTCAGATAAACATCTATGTAAATCCTGGACTTGGCTATGAAAATCAACATATCTGAGGGCTTTCCTGGCTGTAAGTCAGTTTGACGATGAACTGACATTTATTGGTTATCCAGCAATCAAGAAACTTTTATGATGAGGGCACTTTTTCTCCAAAGAGCTGACACTTTGCTGTCTCAGCAGGTGATGGATGTCTCTGGCTCTCCATCGGTCCCCCTGAGGCACAACGGTGCTATTTAAATAGACTGTAGGGTGACGCCGTAGCCCAGCCGCACTGAGGAAGTTCTGAGGAAGTTCTGATTGAACGTAACGCGTACAGGGGAGGAGCAACGTATGACGTCAGCTAAAAGTAGTTGGATCTGTATGTGCGTTATAATTAATCGAAATTAGTCAATTAATCGAACACGAAAATTATAATCAGTAACAGCCCTAATATTTCAGCTTTAAGGTTCACATATCTCACACCTCAACCTTCAGTTGACAGTCAACATCAATACGGGAGACTGCTACAAACATATAAAACACAAAAGCTTTTTCACTCTCATTTAGCTTTATAATAGCCTTCAATAATAATGTGGAGCTTGGAAAGGGAAAGTACATTGCAAACACATTAGTGGTCGAATGGTGGAGTGCAACCACTTTCAAAATAGGGATTCTCTCATGTTAGTTTTTTTCTCTCTTTCTCTATATATTTTTAAAAATGTTTTTTTTTCTATTTTGAGTTCCATTCATTTCATTATTATGCTGACAGTACAGAACGATTTGCAATACAAAGCTACAAAAATATGTTTTCTTCACAGTCCCCAGTCAGTACAACACACAGGTGACTTATAAATAAAATATTCCAAAAATAATGCAATCTGATGCTAACATTTACAAACTGGGTACCTGTACATTGCTTCTCATGTACAAAAATTACCTGCAATGCAATCAGCTGTCATGTGCGATTTGTCAGCTGCGCTGCAGGCGTGGAGTGTGCCGCCACGTAAAAATGGATTGATTCTTGCTTTTCCTAGAAAAAATGGCTGAGCCATTACACTTTCTGTATTTACTTGAAGGCTTCACTTAATCCCTAGTGGGTGATGAGATGTAATGGATTTATTGGAAATTGGATGGGGCAACACATGTGTCAGAACTGTATAGTTGATTAACTCTTTGGCTTCCAACACTATCTAGCGTTTTCCATTACTTTCTGTTGGGTACCAGCAAAGGGACATTCTTTAAAGCAGGCCTTGCATGAAAATGTGAATACTGTTCATTGATAAGCTACCCCCCCCCCAAAAAAAAAGGATCCCACAAGAAGGCCAAGTGACGTCACCGCCATATTTAGGAGTGCAATAGAAACTGGGGTGTAAGACCAGTCATATTAAATTGTTTTTCTTTGCATTTTTTTATTCAGGGAGTGAAGAACGAGGCAATACATGGTCTTTGTATTGCCATACAAGGCCTAATTTAAGCTGGCCACAGATATTAGAGCAGTTTTTTTCAACCCTTAAAACACATAGGAACCTATGTAATGACTTTCTGGTCTGAGAGAACCCTTGCCATAAATTACTGTATCTACAACTCATGATACATTAGTGTGACGGTCAGTGGGAAGAATGATCCTTATGCCGCGTACACACGACCTGTTTTGCCGTCGGAAAAAACTCTGAAGGTTTCTCTGACGGAATTCCGCTCAAGCGGTCTTGCCTACACACGGTCACACCAAAGTCCGACCGTCCAGAACGCGGTGACGTACAACACGTACAACGGGACTAGAAAAAGGAAGTTCAATAGCCAGTAGCCAATAGCTTCCGTCTCGTACTTGCTTCAGAGCATGCGTCGTTTTTGGTCTGTCGGAACAGCATACAGATGAGCGGGTTTCTAAATATTT
This sequence comes from Lithobates clamitans, assembly GCA_037952925.1. Classification (NCBI taxonomy): domain Eukaryota; kingdom Metazoa; phylum Chordata; class Amphibia; order Anura; family Ranidae; genus Lithobates; species Lithobates clamitans. The sequence continues at coordinate 60,416 of JBBGZY010000614.1, read as the reverse complement.
AGAACATGTTCTATTTCTAGGTCCGTCAGAATAAAAAAAAAAAGTCCAATGAGGCCTACACACAGTCGGAATAGACGATGAAAAGCTTCCGTCGGACTTTTTCTGTCAAGCATTCCGCTCTTGTGTACGCGGCTTTACACTTGTGGTCATTGAGAAGAATTATCTTTGTACAGATAGCTAAAAAGATCAATGATGTCAGTAGGAAGGCAGAAATTTAAAAAGAGAGTTTAATACCACTTTAGTGATGTTTCTTGTGCTCCTAAGTAATGATGGCAAACAAAAGGAGATTCTTTTATAGTAACACGTTTCATAGCTATGCCATATGAAGAGCACCAGGATCTCTTGACTAGACAACTAACATGTCATCTGTCCATGCGATTATGATTGTTAACAAAAGACTTGATGCATATAGACAATAAGCATTTAAATATATTCTCTGGTTATAGTATTAGCTTTTTTTTTTTTGAAGGAATTACACCAACAAATAACACTTTCAAACATGTTGAACATTTCGAAACCAATGCATCAATCCTTAGCTCCCTTCCACAGGGCCTTCTTTTGCTCACTGTGCAAGCTGTTGACATTGATTATAAAAGGACACGGAAAGTCCTGGAAATCAGCTGGTATAGCTACCTTAGGTCAAGGACCATGCTGAATACATGAAAAATTGGCAAGTATTGCTAAATCATTCTGGAATTTTACAACCCACGCATATACTGTAAACTGCTGAAAATAAGATTTTTACTACCATGGTAAAAACCGGCACTGATACAAAAAGGGAAACGACTCTACTATGGGTAACTGAGCACCATGGAAAAACCATAGGATCCATATACTCTTATGCCGCGTACACACGGCCGGACTTGCCAACGGGCTAAACTCTGTCGGCATTTCCGACGGAAAGATTTAGAACATGTTCTATATCTGAGTCCGTCGGAAATGCTGACAGAAAAAGTCAGATGGGGCATACACACGGTCGGAATGTCCGACCGAAAGTTCCCATCAAACTTTTTCTGTCGGGAAGTCCGGCCGTGTGTACGCGGCGTAATACAATAGAATCAACATACATAAAAAAAAAAGGCACTACATCCATTACAAAGGAATACTTTCTGAAATGGTAACATTAAAAGAGAAGTTTGGGATTAAAAAAGAACAAACATTCATACTCACGTAGTTGGATGCAGCTTCGATCCGATGCTGCATCTGCCCCCCACGCAAACTTTGAAAGACCACTGATCGCTTGGTTCTCAGTCTTAAATGAACAGAATGCCAGCTGTCAGTCCAGACATTTGGGTGGATCTCGGCAATAAAGTCAGGATCTCTCCAGAGTATGGACAGGTTGGGTGACAGCAGCCGACAGCGGGCTTTAGCCCCTGTTGGCTGAATACTAGCCACAGGAGTGTAGAAAGAAGTGTATCCCTGTGATACCCAGGAGAAGTAGGGCCAAAAGAGCTTTGGTCCTACTTCTCCTTTAAGGATGTTTAAAAAAAAAAAGTAAACATTCTTATGCCACGTACACACGATTGGACATTCTGACAACAAAATCCATGGATTTTTTCTGATGGATGTTGGCTCAAACTTGTCTTGCATACACACACGGTCACACAAATCTTGTCAGAAATTCTCAACGTCAAGAACGTGGTGATGTACAACACGTACAACGAGCCGAGAAAAATGAAAATAGCCAGTGCGGCTCTTCTGCTTGATTCCAAGCATGCGTGGAACTTCGGAATTGGGTACGCACGATCGGAATTTACAACGGATTTTGTTGTCGGAAAATTTGAGAACCAGATCTCAAATTTTGTGTGACGGAAATTCTGATGGAAAATGTCCAATGGAGCCTACACACGGTCGGAATTTCCGACAACAAGCTCCCATCGAACATTTGCCATCGGAAAATCCGACCGTGTGTACGGGGCATAAAAGGGTGAAACAAACAAACCTTCAAACCAGGTACATCTTCTAAAATTGTAGCGCCTCCTAAGATGGAGAAAGCAATACACTTCCTTACAGTTGAGATTTTCTGTCTCTTAGGGAACATCTTGGAAATGTTAATTTTGCCCAAGCAGTACCCTGAAATATCACTGCTTGAATTTCTCCTGAAAAATGGCATTGCACGTCTTGTGTCTACAGCCTCATAGTTGTATATCTGCTGTGTAGGATCACCTCTCTAACTACTTATCTCGCCAGATATGATATACACTATATTACCAAAAGTATTGGTACACCTGCCTATATATACACACATGAAACCTGGATGGCATCCCAGTCTTAGTCGGTAGGGTTCAATATTACGTTTGCTCACTCTTTGCAGCTTTAACAGCTTCAACTCTTCTAGGAAGGCTGTCCACTAGGTTTAGGAGTGTGTCTATGGGAATGTTTGACCATCCTTCCAGGAGTGCATTTGTGAGGTCAAGGGCTGATGTGGACGAGAAGGCCTGGCTCGCAGTCTCTGCTCTAATTCATCCCAAAGGTGTTCTATGGGGTTGAGGTCAGGACTCTGTGCAGGTCAGTCAAGTTCCTCCACCCCAAACTCGCTCATCCATGTGTTTATGGACCTTGCTTTGTGCACTGGTGCAAATCATTTGGTGGAGGGGGGATTATGGTGTGGGGTTATTTTCAGGGGTTAGGTTTGGCCCCTTATTTCTGGTGAAGGGAACGCTTAGGGCGTCAGCATACCAAGACATTTTGGACAATTCAATTTTCCAACTTTGTGGGAACAGTTTGGGGATGGTCCCTTCCTGTTCCAACATGACTGCGCACCAGTGCACAAACAAGGTCCATAATGACATGGGTGAGCGAGTTTGGGGTGGAGGAACTTGGCTGGCCTGCACAGAGTGCTGACCCCAACCCAAAATAACACATTTGGGATGAATTAGAGCAGAGACTGCAAGTCAGGCCTCCTTGTCCACATCAGTGTCTGACCTCAAAGAATGGTCATACTACCCCATACACTCCTAAACCTTGTGGACAGCTTTCCCAGAACAGTTGAAGCTGTTATAGCTGCAAAGGGTGGGCCAACTCAATATTGAACCCTACGGACTAAGACTGGGATGCCATTAAAATTCATGTGCGTGTATAGGCAGGTGTCTCAATACTTTTGGTAATATATTATTTATCATATCTGTGCATGTAAAGGCAGACATCCCAATACTTTTGGTAATATAGTGTATTTCAACATACCTCACAGCTTTCTGAGATGGGAAAGAGGGCACACTCCTGAAACCCCTATTTCTATATACTAACTTTTGAAATATACAAATGCAAAAATTTAGAACTTGAATGAAAGGTTTGGCACTGTAAAAGACTTGTTGATAGATAAATAGTGCATTTTGTTATACAGGTATAGACATCAGACCAATATGAGGGACAAATTAGGAGGAAAAATGGGTAGAGGGAATTTTTTCCAAAAGAGGGACAGTCCCAGTGACAGTTGGGAGCTGTGATGTCACTACTGTGTTGCTCACTGTTCTCCTTGCTGGAGAGGAAGCTGTACTAGTGCAAGGTTCTCCCTGCTTTTACTTTATTCATCCTGTGAATATGTGCTACCTGAACTTCTTTTGCTGCTTCTTAACCATCAGGACATCAGTCATTAGGGGTGGCGGCTCTGACAAGAGGAAGCAAAGCCCTGCCTCTATCAAGATGGCCACGTTCACACAGAGACACAGTGCAGAACAAGGCTTGGTATGTCATTAATAGAGAAAGGTTCAGCTGCAGGGAGATCACAGGCAATACCAGCGACTAGTCCTTTGTCCTCTGCTGGCTATTATTGAGCACAGCTTCCACATTTCAGTGTCATATTTAAATGGTAATATGTTTTTGCAATAAAAATAAAGATACCCTGTTTACATGCTAAATAGGACATAAAAAATATATAAAAATGGCAAGAAGAATACTAATAAACAACATCAAATGGTTTGGCCATCTGTAGAATGACACATTTCTCCACAAGACGGTAATTTTAACCACGGTTTCCACGTAACACGACAACATTTCATAAAACATTTTTACGAGCCTAGCTTACTTTGCTTATTAAAAGCTAAGAAGTATATGTCGCTAGAATCACTTTTCACAATTAAGCGAAGAAATACGGAATGCAGAGAACAGTGACCACTGCTTGAGAGATCGCACACAAAAGGACAAAAAAGATAATGAAGATAAAAAAAAAAGGCACGAAGCGGAGATAACATTGAGAATGCAAGGCCGGAGTGAAGATGTTTGAGAAGGCACCAAGCAAGACAATTGAGTCTGATGGACGTGACTAGACTAGAGAACGGCCTGGTTTTGCTCTATTTTTTTTCTCCTTCTAGTTCCAGATCAGCAGTGTGAAAGATTACTCTGTTCATCTCATAAAATGTAGGGGGGAAGAAAGGGCTTCAGCTGGCTTTTCTACGATAGGAATTTTCATTGACGAAGTAAAAGGCAAAGGGAGGAGAGGTCAACAATGAAGCTCAAAGACACGGAGAAGGGGAGAAAAAAATAATAATAACAAAAAGGGAGAGATATGGAGGCTCAGGCTTGCTTTGCCTTATTAAATATCACTGAACACGAGCGTCCAGCCTGAATACAGCGGTGAAAAGGGGGAATTTGCATAAACCGCAAGCGAACTGTTAACAGATTCATAAACAATATTTATGCCTGAAATGGAGCTTTTAATGGAAGCATCTTGTTCAGATTCTGTTTTATGTAGCAAAGGAAATGTGCATTCATAACATGTCCTCTTCGACTTACAGAGACCAGTATAATGCTGTACTCATGACAAAGATTTTAATGTAGCCAAAAAAAAAAAAAGCGGACAAGGCCATCTATCCACAACAGTCGTACTGTGGCAAAAAAAATGTTCAGTGCTATTTGAATAAGCAGTAAGGTTATCTAAGCTAAAACACGCTTTATTTCTCAGAGCAGAGTCTGTGTTAAATGGTACAATACCCTCAAAGAGGATTTGTATGCTATTAGGGACCTCTGAAACAACTCAATGTGAGTTCCTCAATTGCTACTTGCCTTGTATATATCTTCATTGCTGAAGAAGGTTTGAAAACTTGGGAACTGTTGAGAAAAAGGTTTTGGCCCACCACACCATAACTCTTGAGGTAATACTTTCTCATTGGTTCCCAAGCTCTGGTGCATAGAAGCCATGGTTGTGAAAGACCCAATCGGGGGGGCTTTTGGAGATGACTACAGGGTAGCCTGTTGCATACTAACTATGGGCCCTGGCATTAGAGGGAACAATAAACATTCAGGAAGATGTCCTGTTATGTAATGCAAGATGACATGTTATTACCACATTTAACCATCAAGGAAGCCATGATGGTCTCTGCCAACATGAAACTCAGTGAGAAGATGGATGTGAAAAGAAAGCTTGTTAATCAGATTTGGACTGCCCTGGGTCTTCCTGAATACTGGGGGACTGGTGCCAGACTGTCTGGGAGGGACTCCCTGACAAGGCTTGTTCAGGTGCCTGGCTGTTGGTTAGCTTAGGTTACTGTTAGCTACTAGCTGTTCATTAGATGTACTGTTAAGCCGGCCATACACAGTTCGAAACTCGGCCTGTTCCTGCTGATTCTAACCATTAATGGGCAGGCTGAATGTACCAAGTTTCAACCAGCCTGCAGGATTCTCTTGCTGTTATTGTAAGTGGCTGCTATAGTTGCTAGCGATAATCAATGCATTGTCCCAGGCAGGGACGGCTTCTGATGGGAGAAGACAATGGCCTGGCAGGAAGTATTCCTGCATCTACACTGTCTGAGTTGATGGGAAAATCTAGAAAATTTCTTTCCTGCAACCCCTGCAGGAAAGAAATTTGCTCTGTGTATGGCTGACCTTAGATGTACTGATATTACTATTTAAAGTTTGCATTGTTTAGGATAAAGTGATCAAACTCTTATCTGATTTTGTGTGTTATATATTCTGTGTGGACTTACAATAAAGAGTTCCAGTTTGCACCTAAGCTAGTGTTGTCTAGTTTTTGGGTGTAATTCTCAAGCAATATTACCTGGTTCCTGGTTCTAGAGGGGAATCTTCACGAGGGCACCCAGGTGGTCCGTCACAATGGTTTCTATGCATGACATTGATGTTGGTAAAACTAGTCTCAAACTGTTGTATGCAGTTTTGAATAAATTACTTCTTAATATTAGGTTGTATCTGTACTATAAAATAGTGGTTCTGGATATACAGTTGACCAAAGGGCACGTGACACAAACTGCAACTGTTAATGCAAGGCACAGGAGCAGAGAAATGTGAATGGACCCACCCCACCTTCAAACTTGTTGCCATATGACAAACTTTTTCCCATGTATATCTAAAAAATATCTTCATAATAAAAAATGTTGACTGCCTTTATATTTTATATACTAACTACACAACAAGCTAAGCAACTATTCAACAACAATGAACATTGGGGTTGATTTACTAAAGACAAGTAGACCGTGCACTCTGCAAGTGCAGTTGCTCCAGAGCTTTGTAAATAAGATGACGATTCACTTTGCAAAGAATACCCAATCACATGCAAGGAAGGGACATTAAAAAACAAACACCATTTTTGCCTACATATGATTGAATGTTGGAAGTCAGAAGAGCTTCCCCTCATTTATTAAGTTCTAGGGCAACTGCACTTGCAAAGTGCACAGTCGATTTGCCTTTAGTAAATCCACCCCCCCCCCACCCCAACTGATTAATTATATGTGTAGTCACCTGGACAGGAAGTTACAGACAGCAATAAATATGCTATGGGGTTGATTTATTAAACTTGAGAGTGCAAAATCTGGTGCAGCTCTTCAGAGAAAACAATCAGCTTCTAGGTTTTTTGCCATCAACAAATTCATCAACAAGCTGAAGTTAGATGCTTTTTAGATTGTCCCCCTAAATTTTATTGGAATAAATTTGTATCTGGACCAGTGGTGTGATGCTTCAATTTACATTTATGTTACTTTACAATTGCAGCACCCTCTAGTGTGCTAAGGGAGTAGTACTGTGTTTGGTAGAATAGGTACGTTTCCAAGCTTGGCTGCCAGCCAAGTCTGGATCTGTTTTTGATCTGGGTCTGGGAATGACTCAGTGTGGGTGATTTACAGGCAGCATCACCAGGACCTCCCACTTCTTTTCAGAATGTTCTGGTACTTTCTGGGAGGAAAGGTGGAGAGGGGAGGTGAAGTTGTTTGGGGTATTCTAAGGAGCTCTGACCAATCCCCAATGTAGATTGGCTGGGGGCAGGAATCCTTAAATACCTAGGGTCAGCCTAGCTGGGGAGGAGTTGTTCAGGAGGAAACTGGAGATGGGGTGCTAGGCTGTCGGTGGCCTTGAAGGGAGTTCCCCAGTTGGTGGGGGGGACCTTGGGCCTGGGTTTGGGCATAAACGGGACCCTCCTACGACACACAGAGGTGTCCTGGCCAAGAGGAGTAAGGAGAGGACAGCGGGAGAAAGCACTGCCAGGCAAGTCTCTAGTAAGGAACTATAGGTTGCAGCCGGGAGGGTTGGTGAGTGATGCACAGTCAGGAGGATTGGGGAGGCACACCTGAAAGGACTGGGAGAGAGCAGTCTGGGATGGTTGAAGAACCAGAAGAGTAGACTGTGGAAGTATGGGCAGGAGAGAGAGGCAGCTGCAGCCAGGAGGGCTGGCAGGGCCTGAAGAGGTGGTGCTCGGTGCAGTAGCCACGTGTAGGACAACTAGCACCAAGGACTGTCATATTTGTGCTACACCATAGGGATCCTAGGTCCCTACCCACAAAGGAAACTTGCAAGGCCTGGCTGTGTCAGGTCTAAACCTGTGCTAGTAGGTCCTGAAAAGTGAAGCAAGTGATGTGCTGGAGATGTTGAGGAGGAATAGTCTACAAGCAAGTGTTGTGCTGGAGTGAAGACTGGAGTGTATATACAGGGAGTGTATATAGTTTGGTCCCATGTAAATATCCTGCAAATTCAGTGGGCATCCCATATTTCCTTACCCTATTCAAGTTTATTCCCCTCAATAAAAAAACAAAATTCATGGACTATTTTCTGTCTAAGGGTGACTGGAAATCGTGTGCCTGGCTGGGCGGGTTGATAGGCAGACTACTATACTCAGCAGCCTTCACGAGGGTACCGCTACACAATACAAAACCAAGGAGCCCATAGAGATCCTCTGGGTTTTAGAAGCTGCCTGCCTTCGAACCAGATTATTTACATCAACATCAATACTTTAAGATAGCAATAAGAATAAGACGACCTTAAAGGTCCAGCGCTATATTTCCACTTTCTTTAACTGATATCTGATAAGACAAGTGCTGGCTGGATGGAGCTCATCCACGCTCCCCAAAAACACAATAGTAAAGGGAACTTGCAAGGCCTGGCTGAGTCAGTGTCAGGTCTAAACCTGTGCTAGTTGGTCCTGAAAGTTCAAGCAAGTGATGTGCTGGAGGTGTTGAGGAGGACGGGCCTTGGAGCCGAACGGCCGCATATTTGCAATAGTGCCAATAGACCTACAGGGGGCTAATTGAAAGCTCCTGTTCACTGCTTGTGATCGGGAGTTTTTTGATCATGTGACCACTGTGACAGCCAATCACGGCGCTCACATGACCATAAGACCTGCCTCCCGGCATTCTGATTGCCTTAGAGGGCCGACAGGCGCTAGCTTTAAGGGGTTAAAATATAATTGTTCCTCACAATGGGACCTCCCCACTTGGACAAGTTTCAACCAAAAAGGGCTTAGTCACAGAGGTTGGGGCTCCTCAAAAAAAAGAAGCACATATGCAGCAACATGGGGCAACCTTTCAACTTCACAACCTAAGGACGATCACACATGTTAAAAAAAAAACGCATGCAAGTAATTTGAAAATGCAGGTGAGTTTTTGGAGTGTTTGCAAGCATTCAACATGTGACTTTATTATTTTGAGCTATGCAGCCTTATATTTCTATCTATCAATGGCTCTTATTTCTGAAAATAATGGGCGTTATGAAAAATACCGGTCATTACAATTTAGTAAATAGGGCCTAGGGTGCGTTAATAGTGATATGGATGCGGCTTTAAAAGGAAAATAACAAGGCTTGTCACATAGACGTATGGATATCCACTACTTGAGGAATAAATAGATAATCTCAGTGCGTGAAATATCATGCTTGGTTTCGAGAATCGGTGAATCTTCAAGACGTGACTTTAGTTAACTTAAGAAGAGTAGCTAAGAAACTGATCTAATCCAGCTGTATTAGTAACAGGTACTCGTCCGCGCTACATATCCATGTGAGGATAATTATGTCCACCGCATCCAGCTTTTGTCATGCTCCAGCCCTCCGCGGGGCTTGATGGAGTGGTGCAGCTGTCTTCTCTGCAAGGATGGGAATGACACGCTGGAGACGAAGAGGCAGATGATCTCTTGTGAGTACTTTAGCATCAGCCAGAAACTTTTATTACTGCTGACGCTCTGTGGGATGAGATTTATAAGCTGCTCTAAGTGGATTTTTTAAAAGCGTGTGATTATTCATAAAGGGGAGTAATTATTCAAGGCATAGCTTATCGAGGCCATGAGCAGTTTTATAGGTTAATGTCCTTCAGGCTGAGAAGATAAAATCTCTTGACAATGAAGGATTATAAACTGGCATGTACTTTGCCACACCAACAACCCATTTAAGTTATTTATAACCTAAACCCCCCACAATATATAGTTGGCCAGTCTTAAACCCTAACAATGAACTTCTCTTATTTTTTTTTCCTTTTGGTCTCTTAAATATACAATTGGAAGCATTCTATTAGATCTGTTTTAAAACTGAAGTTTAGGTACGGCTATTTTTGCATAGTTACATCAGTCCAGCTTGGACCAAAATAAGTATGTATGTGCCATACCTGTGGGAAGCTGTAGAACAGTGGTCTCCAAAGGTCTCCTAAGGCCGGCTGTTTGCTTACCTTCATCTGACCCTTGGGGTATTATTCTTCCCACTCATACGAGACACTATTCTGCCAACTGACATCAACAATGGGGCACTATTCATCCATAAAGACATGGATGAGCGAGTTTGGGGTGGAGGAGCTTGACTGGCCTGCACAGAGTCCTGACCTCAACCTGATAAAACACCCCAAACTCACTTATCCATGTCTTTATGGACCTTGCTTTGTGCACTGGTGCGCAGTCATGTTGGAACAGGAAGGGACCATCCCCAAATTGTTCCCTCAAAGTTGGGAACATGAAATTGTCCATGGCTTGGTATCCTGATGCCTTAAGAGTTCCCTTCACTGGAACTAATGGGCCAAGCCCAACCCCTAAAAAAACAACCCCACACCATAATCCCCCTCCACCAAATGATTTGGACCAGAGCACAAAACAAGGTCCATAAAGACATGGATGAGTGAGTTTGGGTTGGAGGAGCTTGACTGGCCTGACCTCAACCCGATAGAACACCTTTGGGATGAATTAGAGACTGTGAGCCAGGCCTTCTTGTCCACATCAGTGCCTGACCTCACAAATGCGCTTCTATAAGAATGGTCAATCATTCCCATAGACACACTCCTAAACCTTGTGGACACCTTCCCAGAAGAGTTGAAGCTGTTATAGCTGCAAAGGGTTGGCCAACTCAATATTGAACGCTACGGACTAAGACTGGGATGCCAATAAAAGTCATGTGCATGTAAAGGCAGTGGTACCAATACTTTTGGATATATAGTGTACTTACATTGGTCCACGCAAAAATATCCATGCCTGGAATTCTGCATTTAAAGTTCAAAATTAGCCTTGTTGATCTTGTCAAAAATTCAGAGCTGTTCTCTTTTCTCTGCACGCTTTCTGTGCTATCTCATAGAACCATCCTAGTTCTTATCATTGACTGTAGAATGATTATCCTTTATGTTGTGGCATTCAAAAGGACATATCCAAGAGGCACCTGGACTTCAACACGTATTTGTTTGGAGCAGTGAAAAGAACAGAATTATTTGCCAAGCTTGCTAACTCTGGTGTGGCAGTTCACATGGAACAAGGTAACCCTCCAATAGGTACCCATAACGTCACCCAACGAGTAGACAAACAGGAGGAGCCCCAGATCAAATGATAAAAGAGTCCAAATTACGTTCATGATTATTAGTAAGTAAAACAGCCAATGCATTTCAGGAGCAAAATCCATTCTTCCTTCATTAGGGCTTAACGCCTTCCTGCCCAGCCTCCTGTTAATTGGGTCTATATGCCATAGGGTATGATCTGGATGACCATTTCGTGAGCTCCCAATCTTGACTAGAGACCTCAGCTATCTATGACAGCTTGGCCACTCTCAACACAGAAACCTCAGCTATCCTTGGATATCTGAGTTATGTGAGTGGCAAGACGTTAATATAAAGTCAGAGTTTACATGGGCTCAGTAACAGACTCTACTAAGTGATCTGTAATGAAGTTGTATCTGAATATATCAGAGAAGATCAATGGTACGCACCAGCATTATTGGCTAGTAACATTAACAACCATTAATATTATCAGCCAGTAATACCAGAACGTTCTCTCTGACCTTTGCTTTATTTTTTTTTCAGGCTTCTTTTCCATTAACTGTATTTTCACCTGATGGTCTTTCCAGTAACACACTTCCTGACCCAAGGTGGGCAGCAGCCCCCCAAAGCCCCCCTTTGATCTATGTGAACCAGATCTTTCCAGTGACGGGGATGGGCACACCAGCTCCAGCTGCTGTCCTGGGTCCTGATTGGATATATTGACAGCAGCGCAGCCATGGGCTCCCACTGCTGTCAAACAAATCCAATGATGCGGGAGACAGGGGGCCGGGCCCAGTCTTGCTCTCTGTGTCAATGGACGCAGCAGCAGTACACGGGAGCGCGCCCGCACGAGTGCCCCCCAGGGGAAGCGGCTCTCCAACGGGTCACTCGAGAAGAGGAGGAGCCAGGAGCGCCGCTGAGGAACCCCAGAAGAGGAGGATCAGGGGCCACTCTGTGCAAAACCAACTGCACAGAGGAGTTAAAGTTTTAAAAAAACGAACCTTTACAAATCCTTAACATACGAGAAAGTAGTTTGTAGTCATCAAAGTTAGCTGGGAACAATGCAATGGATAACAGTCAGCACAGTAAGTGAGAAGTGAGAAGCTTACAAGATTTCTGGGGGGATCAATGATATACAACAACAAAATGGTTTATTTAACAGATCAGAAAGGAGCAATTAAGGGAAGTTCATTATGCATTTTTGTATACGATTTAAATTTTGTAAAGAGGTGTCTGGTTCTCTTTAAACCCCATTGGTACAGAATTATCAGCGCACACTGCAGCGTCTGACATTTATTTGGAAGATTCATGTTTAGCTTCCCTTTATTGGACTGCGGCTTCCTGTAGACATCAGGTGAGAGGAAAATTGACCTCCTACGTTGGTCACATGAAACTGAATCACCACTTACTGAGCTAAAGAGATATATTTTTCCTTTTTATCGCTGTCATAGCCGCATGATAGCCGTGCATTGTGGTTTACTGTCAGTGGGGGTTTGTTGTCGAATTTTTCAAAAGCAGCAGAGGTATAAATCTCTCTTCGGTACAATTCAGATGCAATCACCATAAAAGAAATTAGAGCATTTTTCAAGGCGGATAAACTTCCCTTTAAGGGGAAAACTCTTGTGTATTTCCACTAATTATTGTAACATTTGTCTTCAATATTTTATGATGAGATTTCTACATTCTTGCGTGCCTGCTCTGCCATATCACTTCTCATCATAGTTAAAGTGTATGTCTGGGGGAAAAAAAAAACTGATTTAGTGCATCTCTCCAGTATATTTACATTTCTGCACATTTTGTCTCTTGCGTGCTACTGACCTTCTGTAGTGAGCTTGCAACACGCTGCCTCTGCTGCACTGAAACCAGCATGTGAGTGTATTACGACCAGGGCTTTTTTTCTCGGAGAATAGGTACAGGAACTCCCCCCGTCTGAGTCACCCCTTGTCACTGCCCCCTACCCACCTCTGACCACCCTCCCTTGATTCCACCCCCCACCCACCTACCAGTACTGCCCCTTTTAGAGAATACAGAACCAAGTATCATTTTGTGGTGCTAAATCATTTGTATGTAACATGTTAATGATAAAAAGAAAAGCAGTAAAATAGATCCCCTGCAGCCAGAAATAGAATCCCAGCAATAGATCCCCACACAACAATAGACACCCCCAGCAACAATGGACTCCACCCCAACAACAAGAGATTCCCTGCAGCAACAGTGAACCGCCCACAACAAAATATCCACCCAAGCAACATCCTCCCCCAGCAGCAACAGATCTTCCAGCAGCCAGCATCAATGGATCCTCCAGCAGCGAGTAAAAATAGACCTCTCCCTCAACAGTAGATCCCTTACAGCAACATAAGATCCCCCTCCAGCAACAATAGATTCCCCATCAGCAACAATAGACCCTCAAACAAAATCAGATCCCCACCAGTGACAATAGATCCCCCAGGCAGCCAACATCAATAGACCCTCCAGCACACCCCATGCTATTACGTACATTCAGTGCTGGAGGTGCCGCAACTGCGTTCCCCCGCGTTCCCGCTGAAAAAAAGCCCTGATTACAACCCTAAAATGATTTAAATTAAAGTAGAACTATAGGCAAAAAAAAAAAAAAAGCCTTTTCATTTTGGATAGAGTAAGGGAGGTATTGGAAAGAAACACCTGGGGCTGCCCCAAAGCATGCCCCTGGCAAAAACAGAGAAGGTTGGACTATCTCGGTAACCAAGGATTAGGCAGAAAGTATACCTAAAATATAACAATTTATTAATAGAAAAACATGATTACAATGGGAGGGGAAGGGACAGTTATACAAAGAAGCTATGTACAATCAATAGTTACAGCCGTGCATTAATCTTTCAAAGAATTCAAGAGGTCAATGCACCTCAAAGATCGCAAGGGGCACAGAAATGTAGATCTTGACAAAGTCCTCTACATGTTTCGCGCACAGACCGCTTCCTCAGGAGGAGTCATCTGGAGAGACCAACAGAAACGTGAGACAGCGCGGCAGAGGCACCCGAAGGTAGCCCCCCCTCCATGTTTTGCCTCTAATGCCGTATATCCCTGGGGAGCAGCCACATGGGGCTTTGATCCTGTTGAGATGGTTTCTTTCAACACAGTCTTTGTCTGCAAGCAATATCCTGAAAGCTCTCTGTAAAAATTCTCCAACATCTATGAGATGAACCAGCCTTCAGTCTCCTGCCTCTGACCCCTGAGTTGCTATACTGGATATCCAGATACACGAGAACCGCGTCACCTAGTGTCTCCCATGTCCGCCGTGGGGGGGGGGACTACCTTCGGGTGCTTCTGCCGTGCTGTCTTACGTTCCATTGGTCTCTCCGGATGACAGTGACTGACTTCTCCTGAGGAAGCGGTTTGTGCGCGAAACATGTAGAGGACTTTGTCAAGATCTACATTTCGGTGCCCCTTGCGATCTTTGGGGTGCATCAACCTCTTGAATTCTTTGAAAGATTAATGCATAGCTGTAACTATTGATTGTACATAGCTTGTTTGCATAACCGTTCCTTCCCCTCCCATTTTTATCATGTTTTTCTATTAATAAATTGTTACATAGTTACATAGTTACATAGTAGGTGAGGTTGAAAAAAGACACAAGTCCATCAAGTCCAACCTATGTGTGTGATTATGTGTCAGTATTACATTACATATCCCTGTATATTGCGGTCATTCAGGTGATTATCTAATAGTTTCTTGAAGCTATCAATGCTCCCCGCTGAGACCACCGCCTGTGGAAGGGAATTCCACATCCTTGCCGCTCTTACAGTAAAGAACCCTCTACGCAGGGGCGGACTGATAACTCATGGGGCCCCCGGGCAATAGGAGATTATGGGGCCCCCGGGCAATAGGAGTTTTTGGGGCCCCCAGGCAATCAGAGATTATGGGGCCACACAGTATACACACACACAGTATACAATCACACAGTATACACATACATGTACACACAATATACACAGACAGATGTAAAAAAAACACAGATTTATACATACTGTCCCTGGTTTTACTGAGGCTGGCAACCCTGATGGGGCCCCCTAGTGGCCCAGGGCCCTCGGGCAGTGCCCTAATCACTCAATGGTCAGTCCGCCCCTGCCTCTACGTTGTTATATTTTAAGTGTACTTTCTGCCTAATCCTTGGGTACCGAGATAGACCATCCTTCTCTGTTTTTGCCAGGGGCCTGTTTTGGGGCAGCCCCAGGTGTTTCTTTCCAATACCAACCATTGTTGATGATGGTACCGGTCCCCATTTTTAGATTATCTAGACTGAGGCACACCTTCAAACCATAGAGTAAGGGAGGGTTAAATCCCCAGTCAGTTTAATTTTTGCCATCTGTGTCCCATTGGGGAGATTTCCCTTCACTTCCTGTCCCATAGCCAAAACAGAAAGTGAGAGAAAATCCCTGCAAATTAAGGAAATTATTGGGGACTCCCAGGTCACCAGGACTAGTGTCCCCATTGGAAGATTTCCTCTCTTTTACTTTCCTGGGGACAACCTAAAATTTGGGATTTTCTTTTACTTTCTCTTTCAATGGTAAAGGTAAATAGGACAAATTGAGAGAGTAAATCTACTTAATGGGGAGCACAGACAGCAAAAAAAAACCTGACAGGGGGTCTAATCCCTCTCCATCTATACAGATAAATAAAAAAGTTTTGCCTTTAGTTGTACTTTAACCAGATGCGGACTGCCCCATGTACATTTACTGCAGTAGGGCGGCTGCTTTGTGCAGAATCACGTACAGGTACGTGACTCTACACTTCTGGGTCTGTGGCTCATGTGCGCCCCGCTGCCGACCTGTTTTCCCTGTGTCCAATCACAACGGAAGTGGGTCGCCGGCCAATCAACGGGTCCAGCGGAGGCGATGTCCGCCGGGACCCGCCGTCCATTCGAGGCACAGGCAGAACGGCGATCTGCCTATGTAAACAAGGCATATCGCCGTTCTGCGACAAGGGAAGGTAGAGGTCCTGTGTTTCTGCTAAGCAGGAATACAGATCTCTGCCTTCCCACAGTTAAAGCACCCCCCCCTAGGAAAACATTTAACCTTTTGATTGCCCCTGATGTTAACCCCTTCCCTGCCAGTGCCAGTACATACTTTGTTTAGCACTGATCACTGTATTAGGCCCCCTTCACACAGTGTGGATCTGCTCAGCAGACCCCACTAGCTCAGCGGGGGGATCGTTCCCTTGATCCCTGCTGAGCAGGCGGATGACAGGTCCGTCTCCACTCACTGTGCAGGGACATACCTGTCAGAGCCCCGTTCTTCTCTATGGGGTGTCAAATGAAAACGGACAGCATGTCTGTGTTCATCCGATCCCATCCGATCCGCTGGACGGATGGCGGACATATCGCCATCGATCTGTTTTGAGCAGATCTCGTTGGATCAGATGGCAGGCGGGTGTCAGCGGACACATCTCCTCTGACCTCCTCTCCATCTGCCTGTCCATACAAGTCAATCGATGGCCCGCTCAGATCCACCGGAAAAAATGGACAGGCAGATCTTTGTGGGCCGATCGTGTGAAAGAGCCCTGAGTGTCACTGGTCCCCAAAAAGTGTCAAAAGTGTCCGTTAGTGTCTGATTTGGCCGCCAAAATATTGCAGCCCTGCTTTAAGTCACTGATTGCCGCCACTACTAGTTAAAATAAATAAGTAAATACAAATTCACAAAAATATATCCCATAGTTTGGAGACGCTATAACTTTTGCGCAAACCAATCAGTATCTGCTTGTTGGGATTTTACTTTAAAAAAAATATGTAGCAGAATATGTATTGGCCTAAACTGATGAAGAAATTAGATTTTTTTAAACATTTTTATTGGGTATGTTTTATAGCAGAAAGTAAAAAAAATATAGTTTTTTTTAAAATAGCGCAAAAAAAAATGAAAAACCGCAGAAGTGATCAAATACCACCAACAGAAAGCTCTAATTGTTGGAAAAAAAAGGACATACAATTTACTTGGGTACAGCGTCGCACGACCGGGCAATTGCCAGTTAAAATAACGCAGTGCCGTATCGCAAAAAATGGCCTGGTCATGAAGGGGGGTAATTCTTCCACAGCTGAAGTGGTTAAAGTGGATGTAAACCTCAGGCATGAAATACGAACAAAGCATATCCCTCTATAGTGTGTACTTGTCTCAGTTAAGAGCACTAAGGGGTTGATTTACCATAGCTCCCAACTGTCCCTGATTTGGAACAAAGTCCCTCTTTCCTCCTCATTTGTCCCACATTTTGCTCTGATCTATGTAGTTGTATATAAAATACGCCTTTTATCTTTCAAAAAGTGTTTCCCAGTGCTAAACCTTTCATCTAAATTCTAAATTGCTGCATTTGTACATTTCAAAACCCAATATGAAGGAAAAGTAGTGGTTAAAAAAAGCGCAATTTTTCATTGTATAATTCTCCTTTAAGGGGGGCGTGGCAGAGGGTGTGTCATCTGTCTATATACTTTTGCTAATAGGTGTCCCTCGTTCCCATCTCCAAAAATTGTGAGGTATAGATTTACTAAAGGCAAATAGACTGTGCACTTTTCAAAGTGCAGTTGCTCCAGAGCTTAGTAAATGAGGTTAAGTTTCCCTTTACAAATAATACCCGATCCCATATAGGCACATGATTGGAGGATGGAAGTCAGCAGAGCTTCTGCTCATTTACTAAGCTCTGGAGCAACTGCTCTTGCAGGGTGCAAAAGTGCTAACAGTCTATTTGCCTTTAGAAAACCAACCCCTAAGTGTTACTTTCGTCTGCTGCTTCATTCCTCTGTTATCAGCGTGAATCACTTCTGACAAGTTTTCCTGACACCTAAAGAAAAAAAGGTGATGGGAGGGACCTCCAGCTGATTGACAGCCCCAGCTCTGCTCCTGTGAGCTGTGTGAAGGGGGGTATGTCTCTTCCCTCCAATCAGCTGTCAGAGCTCTCCTCACTGAGCTCTGCAGAGTGTAACTTCAGCTCCCCACCCCCTTTTTTTCTGAATGCTCAGACAAGCTTTATAATTCAGCATTTTAAACAAATTTAGGGTAGAAAGGGCTGCAGATAAACAAATACAACTTATGTAGGAGGATTTGTTTCATCTTTGTGTATCGCCTGAGGCCAGTCCCTTCACTGGGTATATGTAATGGTTTACAACCCACTTCATGCTAATACCACTAACACACATAGCTAAAAAATAGAGAATACAGTAAAAACTTGGATTGCGAGCATAATTCGTTCCAGAAACATGTTTGCAATCCAAAGCACTTGTATATCAAAGCGAATCTCCCCATAAGAAATAATGGAAGCTCAAATGATTCGTTCCACAACCATTTATTCATAAGTCCTTCAGTTTATAGTCCATGTAAAAAGATTATAGCAATGTGATGGGTTGTGTAACCATAAAATGTCCATTCACAAATGGAAGCCTCCACAAGGGGATTAGAAGTAAAATCCAGCAGGAGCTCCAGAGTATAAAAGAGAAGAGAGGCGCCCCTCATGCCGCGTACACATGACCGGACTCTACGGCAGACTTTGTCCTGCGGACTTTTCGACGGACTTTGCGACGGACTTTCCGAATGAACGTACTTGCCTACACATGATCAACCAAAGCCTGACGGATTCGTATGTGATGACGTACGACCGGACTAAAACAAGGAAGTTCATAGCCGGTAGCCAATAGCTGCCCTAGCGTGGCTTTTTGTCCGTCGGACTAGCATACAGACGAGCGGACTTTTCGACCGGACTCGAGTCCGTCGAAAAGATTTGAAACATGTTTCATTTCTAGGTCCATCGAACTTTTGGGGAAAAAAAGTCAGCTGAAGCCCACTCCGGTCCGCCGAACCAAGTATGCCGTAAAGTCCGGTCGTGTGTATGCGGCACGTGTAGCAATATGTTGCTAAATGTTGTATCTTCATTAAATGTAACCATATTGCTACACATATGCCGCGGACACATGGGCGGACTTTTCGACCGGACTGGTCTGACAGACTTTCGACGGACTTTTGAACGACCGGACTTGCCTACACACGATCACACCAAAGTCCGACGGATTCGTACGTGATGACGTACACCGGACTAAAATAAGGAAGTTGGTAGCCAGCAGTCAATACCTGCCCTAGCGTCGGTTTTCGTCCATCGGACTAGCATACAGATGAGCGGATTTTTCGACCGGACTCGAGTCCGTCGGAAAGATTTGAAGCATGTTTCAAATCTAAAGTCCGTCAGATTTTCGACTGGAAAAGTCTGCTGTAGGTCCGATGAAGCCCACACACGATCGGATTGTCCGCCAGACTCGGTCTGTCGGACCAGTCCGATCGAAAAGTTCGCCCGTGTGTACGCGGCATTAGAGGCACCTCTCTTCTCTTTTATACTCAGTTGTGATGTGACGCTACTTGTATATCAAGACATCGCTTGTATATCAAGTCAACATTTTTAAAAAAATTAGCTTGTCTTGCAAAACGCTCTCAAACCAAGTTACTCTCCATCCAAGGTTTTACTGTATATACATTTTCTTTAATTTAATACCAGATTCTCCTTGACGAAAAACTAAAGGCTAACCATTTTTTCTGGGTCAGTCAATATAATGAGTAATTCTAGAGGTTAATACCGCTGCTACTGATATAGGCCACTCGGCAATATTCATTCACACCTTCGGGCTTGCAGCTCACATGGATATCGCCAATCTTCTAATAAGCTTTCAGCATGAATTTTAATGTGCCGTGTTGTTTATTACTCCGAAAGTCAAGATAATGACACGTCATTTGTGGACTGTTGAAAAATTACAAGAAATACATTATTAAGTGAAACCTTGACGTGCCAAGGATTAGCTATCGTTGATGAGAAGAGAGAAATGAACGTAGATCATGGTTTTTCATATTAAATATTAGGCTAATAAATGATGCTGCTTTTGTTTGCTGAGTTTTAACTTCTTTGCTGTGTGAGATCAGGTTCATGTCAGTAATGATACCAGCTACCAGGCAATCTGACAATTGGTATGACAAGGGGTGGCAGAGACCTGGGATCCATCCTCGTTCTGCTGGTTCATATGACATTGATTGCTACCTAAACGTGAAGATGGTCACCGTCACTCCATTGTGAAGCACAGTAGAGCCATTTTAGAACAGTAGGTATCTATTTGTTTCACTCCATTACAAATACCACCACTGTAGTTTTGCACAGTTTCGGGTCTGTAAAAATGAGTGATGCTGCCAGACTGAAAGATACACTCGAGGACAAGAAAATGTCTTCAATTATTGTTAAGTGTTTGTTACCCCAATACTTCATATTCCTGATATGGGCCTGCTGTACCATGTACTTGTATGAGAAAGTATCCTGTTCTCTTTGCATTGCTTCCTTTGTTCCAGAAACATGTTTGTAATCCAAAGCACTTGTATATCAAAGCGAATTTCCCCATAAGAAATAATGGAAACTCAAATGATTCGTTCCACAACCATTTATTCATAAGTCCTTCAGTTTATAGTCCATATAAAAAGATTATAGCAATGTGATAGGTTGTGTAACCGTAAAATGTTCATCCACAAATGGAAGCCTCCACAAGGGGATTAGAAGCAAAATCCAGCAGGAGCTCCAGAGTATAAAAGAGAAGAGAGGCGCCTGGTGTTCATGCCAGTCTCTTTGCTTTCCTATTAAAAACTGATCACACTAAGCAAGGGAGCACACCATGGTCAGCTCTCTAGCTATGCTGGGAACTCAGTGTACTTCCCTCCAATCATCAGACTTGTCCTGACACTTTCCCAATGCACAACCACTCAATAGCAATCTCAGTGTGCTCCTGCTTCTCCTCCCCCAGCTCCTATGCAGCTGAGAACATGGGGAATGTGATCACTTATAAAAATTAAAAAAAATGGGGAAAAGGGTATTTACAATGTTTTTTTACATATATACAAAAATGGGCTTTTGTCCTTACTACTAGTGGTATTCCTTTTTTGCTCCTTGTATCTATATGATGGGCTGTTGTCCTTACTACCACTGGTATTCTTTTTTTGCTCCTTGTATCTATATGCTGTGTTCTTATTACCATTGGTATTCTTTTCTTGCTCCTTGTATCTATATGCTGTGCTGTTGTTCTTACTACCATTGGTAAGCATCACCTTTGGTTTATGTGTAAACCATGTGTATTTTTTATGCTATTATGCGATAAAAAATGTAATACTTTCCTAAACAAACTTTCATTAATTGTGTGTTTACCTTAGTACCAGACATTGATGTCTCCATTAAAGATTCCATCCACTTAGAGGAAGCGCCATCTTCCTCAGAATTTTATTTTTTTATCTATTACCAGGGATTTGGAGACATCCATCTGTTTCTGGAAACAGTCCAATAACACTCTCACTTATATACCATTGGTATTCTATTTTTTGCTCCTTGTATCTATATGATGGACTGTTGTCCTTATTACTCTTGGAATTCCTTTTTTGCTTTTTTTATTTATATGCCAAGGCTGTTGCTGTATATGCAGTATGTATTTTGTATATAGGGTGCACAACATCCCTTTCTCAAAAAAAGTTTCTTCTTGAGAAAGGGGTGTTGTATACCTTTAAACATGAACATTGGACTTTATTACCATTGGTATTCCTTTTTACTCCGTGGATCTATATGCCTATGTTGTTGTATATGTGTTCTGTATATAGGGTGTATGTCACCCCTTTCTCCAAAAAAGTCCTTCTGAGTAAGAAGTGTTTTACACCTCAAAATGTCATCATTGGACCTCTTTTTTCTTGACCTTACGGACATAGATATTCCTTTTATGCCCAGACTGTTGTGTATATGTTTTTCATATTGCATATATGATGTATGTTAATGATCTTCTATATTTCTGCTCAAATTATATGACCATTTTGTCATTGTTTAGCACAGGCACTCTCAACGCTAAAGATATGTTTTTGCATCCTATATTTTCATGGCTTATTCGCCATTACATTGTTCTTGCCCTGGTGAGAGTTCCCCTCCCCCATTTCGTTTATGGGTTTCACAAGGGCGGAACATTTTCCTGATTGGGTCAGTTTTTTAAATTCTTTTCTTCTGTATCTAACACTATTCAAAAAATTGGGTGGGGTTGAGCTTTAAGCGGATAATTCTGCATCTTGAAATTAATCAAGGATTAATTAATTCTAATTTCTCTGGAAAAAACCTTGCAGAAAATGCATCTATTGATAATAAACTGCAAGCCCATTCTGATCAATGCATTGTCATGAATAAAGTTGTATGATGCCTGGCGGATACATGATGCTTATTCAGGCAGCTGTTCTTGAAGTCAGGGCCTTTTTTAATGAGCAGTCTGGACAGAGATGGGAGGCTGGAAAGACACAAGAAAGAGACGAGCCAGACACACAGGAGGCCAAGCCTCATCCTATTACTGGCAGATCAGAAGGTGTCACTCAGGTGACAATCACCGAGACGGGATCTCGCTGAATTATGCACGCCTCAAAGAGTATTTCTCATGGCATTCATATTTATGAGACGGAGCGAGATAAAGCAAAGCTCTGCAGATTGAGGCTGCTGGGAATTTCTAAATCTACATTTACATATACATAAAGGTATAAGATCTCCTATATACGGGGATGCCTAACCCGGAGAATTTCTGTGGAGACCTTTTTGCCAATTTCAAGTACCGTGCTAAAATATTCTTTGAATAAAAGGAAAACTTGTACTGAGGGAAAGGAGACTGCCAATAAAAACCTATTTTAAGAATGCTATCCAACTGGCTGTCATATTTATCCACAGTCTTCTACTTTCCAAGTCTTTGACAAGCAACAAATGGGCAGATGAGGAAGTTCTGACTTGACCTTGGTGTTAGTTGCTACATGGGTCTTCCAGGTCTGAGAGTCAAAGTAAGCCAGATATGAATATGACAGCTAAGCAACCAACATTTTCAGTAGGGCATCAGCAAACGTGGCCCCCATATTTCTCTTGGTACAGGATTCCTTTAAAGAGACCCTGTCACTTTATCTATTACAGGCAAGTAATATGCCTCCTGATGACCCCATAGGAAGGTATGCTCAACCATCCAAGCTCCATTGCCACCTCCCCACTGTACTGGAACCCTCACTCTCTTGCTATAATGGATACGAGGGAGCATGTAAACTATCCCATGCGATGGTTCTCAGACCTCAGCAGCTAATTGTCAGGCCCAAAAACTATCACATTGGGTGTGTCTGTGACATCATACACCCAATCCAAGTAAGATCTGACACCTTTGATTTCCAAGGTGGAGTCCTGCAGCAGGCAACAGTATTGGGATAGGTAGACCTTGGTAATGTGGGCTATCATAAGATGCTGACAAATGTTTATCTATTGCGAAATCCATATAGCTATGAAAATCTCCAACCAATAGGCATGCACATTCTGGTTTGTCAGATACAAACTGCATATATTCTTTAAATACTTCTGATGAATAAGGCGAGGGAATATACATATTTCCAATCACGTATGGTCGGCCTGATAATGTACAGTGCAAAAAAATAAATTGACCTTTACCATCCTTCTTAATGTTTCTACATGTAAAATCCAGTCCATTAGATATAAGTATAAAAACTCCTCTAGAGTATGATGTATACAGTGGCGGTGCGTCCATAAGGGCGCACGGGCGTCACCCCCTCTCTCCTGATGGCACAGTGGCAGCAATTGATGGGCACAGTGGCTGCGTTTGATGGCACAATGGATGCATTTGATGGTACAGTGGCTGCGTTTAAAGGGCACAGTGAGGCTGCAACTGATGGGTTTTTTTCCAGAACTTTTCAGTTTGTTTGTGCCCCCCCAAAAAGTTTGAGCACCAGCCGCCACTGGATGTATATATAGAGTGAGATTGGGTATTAAACTGATTTCTTTTTAAGTAATACATAGTTTCAGAATTTGAATGAGTTTCCTGAAGACATTATTGATAGTAAAAATTTCCCTAGTGAAGTAAACACTGCTTACGGCCATCTATAGTGAGGGTAGTGCTTATAATAGGCACTGGCTCACTGCAGTTGGCAAGCATTTTGCATGTGGTTAGGTCAGGGACAGGGACCCACTGGACAGGTAGCGTTTGCCAAGAGTGAGGGAGAGGTTCCAGAGCCGGAGGGACAGCATAGGGACTGCTCACTAATGCTGATGTGGGAACCCTTTCCTCTACTATATCTACGTTGCTTACTGCCTACCAGCCCCCTCCTGTGCTAGGTCTTCGAGCATCGCTCCCCGCCAGTACTGTATATTCATGTGTGAGCATTGCCGCCAGTTCTAAGCTGCTACACGGACTCTGTTACTGTATGTTGGAATGTTCTTGACAATACAATTCCTGCAACTCCAACCACTGTGTGTGTCGTTCCTTCCCTCAGGGGTGCCTACAACCTGGCCTTCCCTCCAGCCTACAAAGGGGTTCAAAAGATTTGTGAAAAATCAGTGAGCAAATTGGTAAATAGGAACACGGTGGATGAGATTGCTGGAACACGCCTACGGCCACTCCACCCTGAATGCGCCTGCTCTCGTCTGATCTCGGAAGCTAAGCAGGGTCGGGCCTGGTTAGTACTTGGATGGGAGATTGCTGGAACACACTGGGCAAACTGTTACTTAGTTACATAGTAGGTGAGGTCAAAAAAAGACACAAATCCATCAAGTCCAACCTATGTGTGTGATTATATGTCAGTATTACATTGTATATCCCTGTATGTTGTGGTCATTCAGGTGCTTATCTAATAGTTTATTGAAACTATCAATGCCCTCCGCTGAGACCACTGCCTGTGGAAGGGAATTCCACATCCTTGCCACTCTTATAGGGCGTACACACGGTCGGACTTTGTTCGGACATTCCGACAACAAAATCCTAGGATTTTTTCCGACGGATGCTGGCTCAAACTTTTTTTGTCTACACACGGTCACACAAAGTTGTCGGAAAATCCGATCGTTCTGAACGCGGTGACGTAAAACACGTACGTCGGGACTATAAACGGGGCAGTGGCCAATAGCTTTCATCTCTTTATTTATTCTGAGCATGCGTGGCACTTTGTCCGTCGGATTTGTGTACACACGATCGGAATTTCCGACAACGGATTTTGTTGTCGGAAAATTTTATCTCCTGCTCTCCAACTTTGTGTGTCGGAAAATCCGATGGAAAATGTCTGATGGAGCCCACACACGGTCGGAATTTCCAACAACACGCTCCGATCGGACATTTTCCATCGGATAATCCGACCGTGTGTACGGGGCATTACGGTAAAGAACCCTCTACCTAGTTTAAGGTTAAACCTCTTTTATTCTAATTTTAGTGAGTGGCCATGGGTCTCCCTTCCACGAAAAAGTTTTATTTCTATTGTGGGGTCACCAGTACGGTATTTGTAAATTGAAATCATATCCCCTCTCAAGCATCTCTTCTCCAGAGAGAATAAGTTCAGTGCTCGCAACCTTTCCTCATAACTAAGATCCTCCAGACCCTTTATTAGCTTTGTTGCCCTTCTTTGTACTCGCTCCATTTCCGGTACATCCTTCCTGAGGACTGGTGCCCAGAACTGGAAAGCATACTCCAGGTGCGGCCGGACCAGAGTCTTGTAGATCAGGAGAATTATTGTTTTATCTCTGGAGTTGGTCCCCTTTTTAATGCATGCCAAAATTCTGTTTGCTTTATTAGCAGCAGCTTGGCATTGCATGCCATTGCTGAGCCTTTCATCTACTAGGACCCCCAGGTCCTTTTCCATCCTAGATTCCCCCAGAGGTTCTCCCCCCAGTGTATAGATTGTATTCATATTTTTGCCACCCAAATGCATTATTTGCATGAGCAGGATTTTCAACATTGGCTCTGATCTAATTACAATAAATTAGGAAAATTCATGCATCAGTACAGTTGAACAATGAGCAAATTGTTTCATTCATTTCTACAAATTCTGTATGCCTGGTCTTGCAAAGAAGGGTTTGCTTTTAGAAAATCAGGGTCTAACATTCTTGGTGCGCTAACTACATCATTGGGTATTAAGACTACAGCCCGGCCAGCGAGCGTACAACCTTAGTAAATCCGTCCCCAATGTGTTAAATGCACGTTACCTGTAAGACGCAAGCAGCTGGTGCAATGGATGCAGGGTCCTGTCAGTCTGCGGGCAGCACGCGGCATGAATCAGGCGTCCCAGCCTACCATCTAGAGATTGGTGACAGCTTATTTTCCACAGGCAGCCGGAGCCTGGTCGCAATTCCAGATCCTAATCTCACCTGCTGCATTTGGGGTCTTTAGAATTCCGCCCGCACATCGCTCAGTGTCAGCCTATAATCTCCAGTGATTTCAAATGAAATGCAAGGGTAATTCAAAAACCAGGAAATTTGCAAGACTGACTGAAAGGTCCTGATAGAATTTCAATCGCATTTTCTCCTGAATGCCCTCCGCCCAACCCCCCCCCCCCCCCCCCCAAATTCCAGGCGGCGGAGAGACGGTAACGATACCTGTCACTGGCGAGAGCCCATCAATTCCCTGGATGACATTTATGGACATAACAAAGACCGTTCTGTCATCTATAACAACGCGGACAAAAACAACGTTTTCCAGAAAAAAAATAATAATAGTAATAAAAAAAAAAAAAGAATGGTGACCTGTCTTCATGCATGACTGACACTATTTTTAAATAGAAAATAAGGCAAAAAAACCAATTTGCTGGTTACAGTTTGTTTATAAGGTCAAAAGAATACATAAAAACAATAGGGAGCCTTTAAAGTGGATCTAGCATCAGATATGTTTTATCAAGCTCAGTACATACTAAGAAATGTGTAACGCTTATAGATCTGTATTGCTTCTCACAGAGATCACAGTACTTTCCCGTATAATCAAGGGTCCCCACCCATTTCCCGGACTGAGATGCTGGTTCAGATATGATACAGTCTTGTAAATCCTAGTGCCGATGCGGTTCGTTTTCACAAATGCCTGACACAGATCAGCCCTTGGTGCAGCCTCTAACCCTATGACTTGCTACAAAGTTACAATGAATGGTCTGATCACTGCGGGATAGGAGACTCAGGAAATGCTTACTTCTGCTTGCAAGAGACTAACGACATCATTGGGTATTAAGACGATGGTGGCCACACAGCATTATTGGTTGCTAGGGTGTTGTTGGCTGAAAGGGGCTTGTAAAAAGACCCCCTTATAATCATACTCTGTTTTGCCATCTAAAGCCGCGATCGTATTTT
Source organism: Lithobates clamitans (assembly GCA_037952925.1). Classification (NCBI taxonomy): domain Eukaryota; kingdom Metazoa; phylum Chordata; class Amphibia; order Anura; family Ranidae; genus Lithobates; species Lithobates clamitans. The sequence goes on along the minus strand of JBBGZY010000614.1, from coordinate 33,355 downwards.
GCGCAGACAAAACCTCAGACTTTTGTCCGAAGGCGTGCGCCTGGACTTTGTCTTGCATACAAACGGCAAGGTATTGTCGGCAAACAAACACGAACGTAGTTACGTACTACGTGGTTTTTCAGCTCTTTAGCGCCACCCTTTGGGCTCCTTCTGCTAATTTCGTGTTAGTAGAAGTTTGGTGAGTGTTGATTCGCGCTTTTCATTTTGCGGCTTTTCATTTTGCGCTTTTCAGTTCGTTTCTGAACAGCCGTTCGTTAAACAACCATGTTGCGGAATCGGAGGAGATATCGTGTTATTTATTATTGGCCTTGGAGTTATTGCTTTGACCCAAGTCCAGTCCAGGAACAGGAGAAGGAGTTCTTGGATCAAAAATTGGATGCTTTATTAACCGTGACCAATTATGCCATATGCCTTTGCTGTGGGAGCTCCAGAAGAATAATCCGGATGATTTTCGGAATTATCTCCGGATGACGGACCCCTGCTTTCACCAACTCTTGGCATTTTTGACCCCCTATACTGTATTAAGAAGCAGGACACATGCATGAGGCTTTTATTTACTTTTTTGGTTGAATAATAATGATTTGATTTGGTATATTTTCTATATTTTTGGATGCATAGAATGCACGTTTTGGTTAAGTTCTATTGGCAGATAACATCTCTAATTTTATTTGTTTTCTTTTTTTAATGCTCAATAAAAAAATTGTGTAGAATAATACTTGTGTTTTACTTCAAATGGCAGTTTGGGAGTTAGGAAGTTACATTTAAAGTGGTTTTAAACCCTGGTAAAACAAAAAAAAAAATCCTGCAAGACAAAGGCATAATGAGCTAGTATGCATAGCATACTAGCTCATTATGAATTACTTACGTTTGATCGAAGCCCCCGCAGCCGTCCTCCCCTCCCCCTCCGGCCGACGACATCTCTCCTGGGGGTTACTTCCAGGTATCGCCCTGTGATTGGCCGGAGCCGCGATGACGTGTGCGGGAGCCACCAGTAATGGCACACAGACTGAAGCAACGGCACATACGTGCCGTTGCTTCAGTTTGCCGCAGTGCGTATCTGCTGATGACATCGGCACAGGCAGGGGACAGGAGATATCTCCTAAACCGTGCAGGTTTATGAGATATCCAGGGTAGCTACAGGTAAGCCTTATTATAGGCTTACCTGTAGCATAAAGTTATTGTAAAGGGCTTACAACCACTTTAAAAAAATACAATGTAAAATTAACAAGGGACACCAACAAGTTGTATCTTTGATCTTAAAAACTACGGGATAATGGTGTTGTGGTAACTTGCCCAAAAATAAATAAATAAATAAAAAGAAAAGCATAATAATATTATTGATATCACTAGAAAAAAAAAGCCTTTGAAAATGTGTTTGCAATAACGTATTTCCCTGGATCAACTTTACCTATAAATGTTAGTATCCAGTTATATTATGTACATTTAGGAAAGGATCCAGGCCTTTTTTAAAGCAATCTACTGAGCTGGCCAGAACCACCTTTGGAGGGAGTCTATTTCTCATTTTCACAGCTCTTATTGTGAAGAAACCTTTCCGTATTTGGAGATGAAATCTTTTTTCTAGACGTAAAGAGTGCCCCCTTGTCCTCTGTGATGACCTTATGGCTCAAAGCAAGTATGTTCCCCGAATGGATATGGTATGTTAACCAAAAAAGAAGAAAACAGATGCTCCTCATGGTGCAGTAACGTTAAAAAAAAAAACATATTTATTAATACTATAGATTGCACTTACAACATAGAGATGAAAATCATGCCCATAGAAAACATACCATTTCCATTCGGGCAATATACTTGCCTTGAGCTGCTGTCTCTGGATCCTTTGGCCGTTTGCTGTTTTTGACTACCTGTCATGGGTGTCAAATTCGTCCGGTGAGTAGGATGCTTACCTGGTAGCTGGTGAAAGGAGGCGCACTTTTCTTTGGACACATCATTGTTTTTCATCGTCACGTTTGATGAACTAGCAAATATATTGGCACTTGGTGGTGGATTATTGGACTTTATTCATTTATTTACTACCTGTTTGTGTATGTTATTTTTGAAACATATTTTTTTGTAACACATTTTTATTGTTTAGAAATCAGGTTTGTTTGCTGTCTGTTGCTTAAAATATTTTTTTCTAGCAAGAACTCGTCTTGCCCTTTTTGGGTGGAGCTCCACTTTAAGACACTGGCAGCCGCACAACATGATCGGTTGATAAAAAGAAAGGAAATGCTCTGCTCAAGGCTATAATCCCCACACTCTCACCGATATAAGGAGCAGGTTCCTTATAGTCAATGGCAACTAAAATCCTCAACTCTAACCCCAACTCTAACCCCAACTCCAACCCCAACCCTAACCCCAACTCTAACCCCAACTCCAAGCCCAACCCTAACCCCAACTCTAACTCCAAACCTAACCCCAACCCCAAAATCAACCCCAACCCTAACCCGAACCCCAAAATCAAGCCCAACTCCAACCCCAACCCTAACCCCAACTCTAACCCTAACCCAAACCCCAAAATCAACCCCATCCCTAACCCAAACTCTAACCCCAACCCTAACCCCAACCCCAAAATCAACCCCAACCCCAATTCTAACCCCAACCCTAACCATAACCCCAAAATCAACCCCAAACCTAACCCCTACCCCAAAATCAACCCCAACCCTAACCCGAACCCCAAAATCAACCCCAACCCCAACTCTAACCCTAACCCGAACCCCAAAATCAACCGCAACCCTAACCCCAACTCTAACCCCAACCCTAACCCGAACCCCAAAATCAACCCCAAAAATATCCCCAACTCTAACCCCAACCCTAACCCGAACCCCAAAATCAACCCTAACCCCAACTCTAACCCCAACCCCAAAATCAACCCCAACCCTAACCCCAAATCTAAACCTAACTTTAATCTACTCTACAGCATCTCTTAAAAAAGAGAAAGGAGATTGGAATGATGGACACGCACCCCTGTTTCTTTTCTATATACTGTTTGTTATTCCATTGTATTGAAAATGTATTTTTCTTCTTTAATAAAAAGAGGTTATACAGAAAAAAAAAAAAGAGAAAAGGAACCACTCATGGTATTAGATGCCTCAAATCCATTTATTCATCAGTCTAACAAACAGACCAGTCCATCCGAGGTATCCAAGGTATAAACAATCCCAGCGCTTTTCACTCGATAAGGATTAGCTCCTTATCAAGTGAAACACGTTGGAGCTGTTTGTACGTGGGATGGACTCGTCTGTTTGTTGGACTGATGAATAAATGGATTTTAGGCATCTAATACCGTGAGTTATTCTCTTTTTTTTTTTTTTTGAGATTCTGCATGGTTGGTTGCTAGGATGCTGGCAGCAACATAACATTATTGGTTGCTAGACCACACATTGTCATTGATTGCTATAAGGTAGTCAGCTGCCTGCACCATAACCCCCATGATGCTGTGTGGCCCGTTGGGCTAAACATACACAGGGTTAAACATTAACTGAAGAAAGAGTGTTCAGAATGGACAATCCAGCCTCAGTGACGCCCTCCACTATGCCTCCATGAGAGCTACCTAAGGAGGCACCTCAATAGGCCTCATGGGTGGCAAGGCCCTGATCTTAGCCAGGGACTAAACCTCAAGGTTTGCTCTATAATAATTAAAAGTGAAGACTTTTTTTTTTTTTTTTTTTGCTTCCATAGTTTTTAGTGTATAGAAGATTCAGGGTGTACAGAAGCAGAAAAAATGTTGCAACTTTGTATGCAGTAACATCAAGGCACAGATATTGTAGCAAATGTACAAGCTATAAGGCATTCACACATAGACTTTTTGAAAACTCTTAGGGCCGGTTCACATGGGGGCGACTTGTCAGGCGACCTAGCCGCCTGACAAGTCGCCTCCCGTTCTGTACAATGGAACCGTTCTAATCGGAGCGACGGAAGTCGCTCCGACTTAGAAAAAGGTTCCTGTACTACTTTGGGGGCGACTTGAGGCGACTTGCATAGACTTCTATACAGAAGTCGTTTTGCAAGTCGCCGTGGCAGTCGTGTGCAGGTCGCCTCGGTGAGGTCACCTGCAAGTCGTGCCGCCCCTAGTGTGAACCGACCCTTATGATTGCTGTACAAGACGGTCACTTAAAGCAGAACTTCAGTCATTTTTTTCATCTTTGCATCTATTAAATCTTCTGCCCTTGTTGTTTTAACTTTGGATAGTAAAACTTTTTTATCTGCCAGTAAATACCTTATACAGCCCACTTCCTGTTTCTTGTCTGGTAAAAAGCCTAGGCTTATGACATCATGTACAGCTCTCTATCTCTCTCACTCCCATGAGAGTTTGCTAGGAAGGAGAGGGGGGGGGTGAGTCATAAGAGGGCTAATGAGAGCTGCAGAGCTAGGGTTGTCACATCATCCCTTTAATCCAGGACACATATTAATTACACAGGTTCTCAGGCTGATTTAATGCAGATAAGGCACCAAGTGAGTTTAATTACCACCTTAATCAGCCATAGAACCTGTGTAATTAATGTGTGTCCTGGATTAAAGGGATGATGTGGCAACCCTATGCAGAGCTGGAGGTGTGCCTCCATGTGTCTGTGTAAATCCAGGAAGTGAACAGGCAGCAGCTTCAGCTGCCCACAGTTAAAATGGCTGCAGCCAGACTCAGTGGAGGGAGAGTTCTGCAGCATATTTGGCAAATACAGAATCACAGTATATATAAAATAATATGCAAAGTGGTTGGAGGGAAGCTTTAGAATGGCAAAAATTAAAAATTATGTGAGGAGACTGCGGTTCCTCTTTAAGCCAGCCATGCATGGATCGAAATTTGGCCAGCTCAACAGGGACTGGATGAATTTCAAACTATCTATTGTCTAGCTGGTTATACCCAAGTCGATTTATGGATTGACTTGTGTACAACTAGTCTGATGGGTTGTTCCCAAACAATCAGTGCTGCCAGCTATAGCTGACAACACTGATCAGTGTATTCTAACGACAGGGAAGGTTCCCCGCTATCCCCGACTTCCACTTCGAAAGTATGAAAGTATGAATAGAGGTCTCACGTCATTCACTGGCTGAATTAAAAAAAATGACCCATGTATGGCCAGCCTAACAGACCAGTCAACACTCTTACCCAGAAGTCATTTCTCCTTTTTCTGGGTGTTATTTGCACGTGTTTCTAAGCTTACCGATCTCGAATAGGAGGCTTATATACATTCAGAATACACATATGGAATGCTATTTTTAAGACACATTCATTTAAGCAATTTAGAAAATATAGCAACAGATGTCAACTGAATTTAAACCGATCCTGTCTTCAGTAGAGAAATCGGCTTGAGTTATGATATATAATAACAAACACCATAAGGATTCCGTACATCCTGCTACTGCGTATTTGAATAGCAATATTTGTCCAATTAAATACTTACACATGTCCCGTTAAATCCTCCCCCCCAGTATACCCCATGTCCCATAATGCATTGCTTAGAGCAAGCCTCCCTAAGTTGCTTGACAGTTTCGTCACCCTCTCTGGCTGTCATACTTTGTAATATGTGGATCACAAATGTCAAAGAAAAGTCAGGAGTCCGGGTGATAGGCTCAAAGTACTGAATCAAGAGGAGTGACATAACAGCCAGGCAAATCACAAAGAAAAGGAAAAAGAAAAGAAAATTATAAATTATATTTTCAAAGTTGGTATACCCAGCTATTTAAAAATAATTGATGTGATGTGATTTAAAAGCAGCTTCAAATTACAAAGTGGCTTGTGAAGCAATGATATACAATATATATATATATATACACACACACACATTGTACACACAATAGTTGTATCTATCTATAGATAGATAGATAGATAGATAGATAGATAGATAGATAGATAGATAGATAGATAGATAGATAGATAGATAGATAGATAGATAGATAGATAGATCTTTTTTTTATTCTTTTATTTTTTTTACAGTAAAACCTTGGATTGAGAGTAACTTGGTTTGAGAGTGTTTTGCAAGACAAGCAAAATGTTTAAATTATTTTTGACTTGATCTACAAGTGATGTCTTGGTATACAAGTAGCGTCATGTCACAATTGAGTATAAAAGAGAAGGGAGGCGCCCCTAAGTGTAGCAATATGGTTACATTTAATGAAGGTACAACATTTAGAAACTCACATGGTCGATGATTTCAAAGAGGCACATCCATGTATGCAGGCATCCGGGGTGAAGCTGTCCACATAGACCAGTGATGGCGAACCTTGGCACCCCAGATGTTTTGGAACTACATTTCCCATGATGCTCATGCACTCTGCAGTGTAGTGGAGCTTCATGGGAAATGTAGTTCCAAAACATCTGGGGTGCCAAGGTTCTCCATCACTGACATAGACCATCCTCCTCACCACCATTGACGTCATTCCTTCCACACTGAGCTCCAAGAGCGGTTCAAGCCTCGCTTTCAGATCTCTCTAGGGTAGTCTTCCCGGTCATGATTGCAGACTGACAGCGGTGAGAGCCAGTTGTGCGGAGGACGGTCTATGTGGACAGATATACCCCGGATGCCTGCATACTTAGATGTACCTGTTTTAATCATCAACCGTGTGAGTTGCTAAATGTTTTACCTTCATTAAATGTAACCATATTGCTACACTTAGAGGCGCCTCTCTTCTCTTTTATACTTTGGAGCTCCTGCTGGATTTTGCCTCCATTTGTGGATGGACAATATATGGTTACACAACCTGGTCACATTGCTAAAATCTTTTTATATGGACTATAAACGTAAGGGTTTATGAATAAATGGTTGTGGAATGAATCATTTGAGTTTCCATTATCTCTTATGGGGAAATTCGCTTTGATATAAGAGTGCTTTGGATTACAAGCATGTTTCCGGAACGAATTATGCTCGCAATCCAAGGTTTTACTGTACTTTTTTCTCTTGTAACAGGGGATGCTGACAAGCAATTATAGGTACCCCTGAGTCATTCAATTCTCAAACTTTTTAAATTGCATTTTATATTGAAGGTTCAACATAATAAATGGTTTACGGACTCATATTCAATGTGTTTGTCAATATCTTAAAAACATTCTCTTTACTCGCCCTTTTGCAGTTCAAGACTGTGTTGTAAAAAAAAGAGAAAAAAACACACCAATTAAATGTCACGAGCGATTAACTTGTGCATTTTTCACACAACACCGAACGAGAGTATTTTATAGAGCTGGTATAATTAAAGTTAATAAAAATGAATATGCAATCCCCCATAGGCCAGTAAAGTGACAGCAGCATTGTTGATTACATTCTAATATTCTTTCTGGAGAGCGCGCTGATCCGCACTGGGGTCCCTATAGAACTTCCATCAAAATGAGTGTTAATGTGGAAAACATGATCAACTATTTTACGAGGGCAATACTAATGCAGGTAAAGAGAGGGCTGAGACCGTGCTATGCCAAACAAAGTGCAAATGGGCAGCATGGTGGGTTGGTGGTTTGAACTTCTACCTTGCAGCACTGGGGTCCTTGGTTTACATCTCAGCCAGTACACTATTAGAGTACTCTTATGCCGCGTACACACGATCGGACATTCCGGCAACAAAATCCTGGATTTATTTCCGACGGAAGTTGGCTCAAACTTGTCTTGCATACACACGGTCGCACAAATCTTGTCGGAAATGCCGAACGTCAAGAACGCGGTGACGTGCAACACGTACTACGAGCCGAGAAAAAAAATGAAGTTCAATAGCCAGTGCGGCTCTTCTTCTTGATTCCGAGCATGTGTGGAATTTTGTGCGTCGGAATTGTGTACACGCGATCGGAACTTACGACAAAGGATTTTGTTGTCGGAAAATTTGAGAACCAGCTCTCAAATTTTCTTTGTCGGAATTTCCGACAAAAAATGTCCGATGGAGCCTACACACGGTCGGTAATTCCGACAAAAAATGTGCGATGGAGCCTACACATGGTCGGAATTTCTGACAACAAGCTCACTTCGAACATTTGTTGTCGGAAATTCCAACCGTGTGTACGCAGCAATAGAGTTTCCATGTGCTTGCTTGTGTTTCCTCCGGGTACTCCAGTTTCCTCCCACAGTCAAAACAGACACACTTGAAGGATAATTTGCTCCCGTTTAATTGGTCCTAATATGTGTATGCGTGTGAGAAAAGGACCTTATGCCCTGTACACATTGGATTGGACATTCCGACAACAAAATCCTAGGGTTTTTTCTGACGGATGTTGGATCAAACTTGTCTTGCATACACACGGTCACACAAAGTTGTCGGAAAATCCGATCATTCTGAACGCGGTGACGTAAAACATGTACGTCGGGACTATAAACGGGGCAGTAGCCAATAGCTTTCATCTCTTTATTTATTCTGAGCATGTGTGGCACTTTGTCCATCGGATTTGTGTATACACGATCGGAATTTAAAGGATCGGATTTTGTTGTCGGAAAATTTTATAGCCTGCTCTCAAACTTTTTGTGTCGGAAATTCCGATGGAAAATGTGTGATGGAGCCCACACACGGTCGGAATTTCCGACAACAAGCTCCGATCACACATATTCCGTCGGAAAGTCCGACCGTGTGTACAGGGCATTAGAGTGTAAGCTCCTTATTCAATGGGTTTGTACAGTATGTAAAGTGCTACATAAATTGTTGGTGCTGCATAAATACCTGTAATAAATAACGTAAGTGAATATTTTCAGAACATATATAAAATAATAATAAATTAATAATAATAATAATAAAATATAAAGAGCACATAAATCATCATTTAAAGGGTTGTTCCATTTAAAAGTGATATTTAGCTATAGATGGGGACCTGATAGGCTGAGTCGATTCCTGGCTTCTTATATGTTTCAATAACAAGATCTGCCCTCTTTAATTCCTGGCTCTAACCCCGTCAACCTACGAGTTTTAGGTGTTCCCACCCACTTTATTGGGCCCCAACTCTGCCTGTTGCATTCTCCATAACATAAAAAATGAATTAAAAAATCCAGCAGGGAGTGAGAGAGCCTGTCACAATGAGCACAGCAATTGCGCAGATATTAGAAATGAACAAAGCACATCCCTCAATATTGTGTATAAGCATCAGTCCAAGGCACCTGGTGTGTTTCCTACCTGCTCTCTTTTTCCTCTGCTATCTGAATAAGTCACTTGTGACAGACTATGTGTCAACACCACAGAATCCTGGTGGATGGCCCTGACCCCCCACTCCCCCTCCCCTCCAAGAACAAAGAGAGCAATTGAAAGCTGCACCTGTGAATTTTTATCTATAAGAACCTGTAGAAGGAGGTGTATTCTTTCCCTTCACTCAGGTCTCAAATTACACTTAGCTTCCTGTTCCCTGCTCACTCAGGGTGTGTAGTCAGAACCTCAGCCCCCTGCTTGCTAGAGCTCAGAAATGCTGTGTACAATGTGTGCTTTAGGAGGCTGTAGAGAAGTAATGGCAGTAGCTAAACAGGTACAACTTATCTAGGAGGATTTGTTTCATCTCTGTGTATTATCTGATGCTAGTCACTTCAGCGGGTGTGCGTAAGGGTTTACAACTACTTTAAATAACTTACTGAAATTGCTTAAAATTACACAATCCATATGGCCATATAGACAGACCCGGAGGAAACTGAGGGACTGCATTACTGGGGTGGAGAATAGTAACCACAAAGGATTAAAAAACAGTAGGCCTTACCTGACTGAAGGTCGAGGGTCAGGTATAAGGGAGGCTCCAAAGGGGTAGGATGGAAAGACAACAGGTGAAGAAGGTTACAGAGCAGGGTGGGCCCATCTGATGGTATCGAGCGCCCCCTGTTGGTGTCACTTAATTTCTGGAGCTGTTCTCAAACCAGTGGGGCGTGGCTGGGAACAAGGGTGGATTTTTGTGAAGCTTTTTTGCTAGCGGACAACAAAGACCCATTCTCATAACCAGCAGTTGTTTTTTTATTTGGTTTCTGTTACATGGAACCATTAATTTTTTTGTGCTTAAATAAAAGCTATTATTGGGGTTCATCAAGGAGGCAGAAATAACTAATCAGTCAAGCCTGTTCACACTTAGAAAATTCGAAGAACATCAGCAGTGGCACTGCCTGTGCTGCTCACTCTGTAAGGCATTTTGAAAATCTCTTGCATGCAGTGAATACAAGCCTTCAAAGCCAAATCCTTGTAAAACACTAATTTCAAGTGCTTAGTGCCCAGAAAGACAACAATATGGCGCATAGGCTTGTAAAGCACTCAAAAATTGCTTCTCAAATGCTATGATTGGAAGAAAAACAGTACCAAATCATTGAAAGTGCTTATAAAAGCTCCTGCGTAAACTCCAGCCACCAGAAAAAAAACACATATTATATGTTAGAGTTCAATCTCCATTCACATAAATGGTTATACTAAAATAAAAATAACACCAGACAGGTGTGGGCTGAAAAGAACCATCACACCCTACAAAAAAACAGTGTGAAGCACGGTAGATGGTACCTGTTTGTATCACTTCCATCAAAAACAAAATAAAATATGAGGTTTATTCCTCGTTGTGTCAGAAACCATGAATCAGACTGAGACAGAAGTACAGTTAAATCACACTTGATTAATAATAAATGTAAATGTAGTCAAAACATAGCCAGAGTTCAGGAACCCGAAACGGATAGTCAGACAAGCCAAAACGTCAGGGAGCCAGAAGGAATGTCAGCAAAGCAAGTCTTTAACAGGAACACAGGAGAGCGTCTCTAGAGATGTGACCAAGGCGAAGACAGGGATCATCTGGACTGGATGGCTTAAGAAGGTAGGACTGACGAGCAGGATCAGCAACAGGTGAGTCACTGTGGAGAGATAGGAGCTGGTAATTAGCCGACAGCTGAGCGGACAGCTCAGTGAAGGAAGGGCTGAGCCCAGCCCTGACAGATAGAAGCTATTATTTGCACAGATGATGGCCAACAAGCCAGAAATAGATGTATGCACTTAGCCTACTATCCCAAAATAAGCAGTAAACCCCTTTTTTTATGTATTTATTTTGGATTTGCAATGCAAGTGAGACACAAAGAGACCTTCTCTCTTTTACTCCAATGCCGTGTACACATGGGCGCACTTTTCGACCGGACTGGTCCGACGGAACGAATCCATCAAGCAATCCGACCATGTGTGGGCTTCATCGGACCTTCAGCTGACTTTTTCTGTCGAAAATCAGAAGGACTTTAGATTTGGAACATGTTTCAAATCTTTCCAACGGACTCAAGTCCGGTCGAAAAATCCTTCCGTCTGTATGCTAGTCCGACGGACAAAAAAGGACGCAAGGGCAGCTATTGGCTACTGGCTATGAACTTCCTTATTCTAGTCCCTTCGTACGTCATCACGTTCATATACCAACGGACTTTCAAACGGACTTCAGTCCGTTCATGTGTGGGCAAGTCCAGTCGTCCGAAAGTCAGTCATAACTCTGTTGAAAGGCCATCGGAAAGACCGTCGGACGTTTGATGCTGAAAAGTACGCCCGTGTGTACACGCCATAAGGCTGATTTGTTCTGTAAATTCAAACTACACCTGTTTAGATAGGGGACTCTTTTGGCTAGTCTTGGCCAAGACTATAAATCTCACCTCAAAGTCCAACCCTTTAAAGGCAGCCTTTGTAGAACCGGTGTCCATGGTTTGAATCCCAGTCAGGACACTATCTGCATATATTTTGCATGCTCATGCTTGTGTTTTCTAGGGATTCCTCCCATGCCAAAAATGTTTTTTTTGTGTCAATGGACAGCGGAAACTCCACTGGTGTTCAGGTGTAATGGGAGTGACTCCCATAGAAGGTCAAACAGAATATAGGTAAGTGAACAGAATAATTGTTGGCTTTCCTGTTCTGGGAGTTCTACTTTAATATGTTTTATCTAAATCTAGTTTACCCAACTGAACTACTTTTAGCTATACGAATTATGAGGAGCAATAACATGCCACCAAATCAGATGAAAAAAACAAAACGGAGTGATCTATTCATATATAAAAGTGGTCGTGGAAGTAGTTTTGTGATATTTCTTGCAAGGACAAGCTTATGCAGTGACAGCAGACAAGGAACAGAGGAACAGAGGTAAGCAAGGACACAGCCATACCGCAGGCTACAGTGTACTGCGTCTTGTTCAGTCATGAATAATGAACTAGAAGAAGAACATTAAGACTCTGGAGCAGAATCTTCTAGTTTACTTCCTTCTCATCTACCTTGTTAAGCAGAAACTTGTGGGTCATATGACTACCTCCTCCTACTACTGAATCTCAAAACCTTAAAAAAGAGGACTTTGGCGTTCAGAAGCCAAAATAACTTTAATGCTCCATACAGGTTTTAATTTTGATTGGCTACTATGGGGCAACGCAAATAGCTTTTGTTTGACTTTGCTGCAATTGGTGTTGTGGTGGTCTTTTGGGGGGCCATGATGAGGCCCTAATTTATAAAACACAAACACTTTGGCTTTCAGAAACCAAAATAACTTTAGTGCTCCAAACAGGTTTTAATTTTGATTGGCTACAATGGGCAATGCAAATAGCTTTGGTTTGACTTAGCTGCAATTGGTGTTGGAGCCACTATAAACTGTTAAGCAAACTTCTTAAAAGTGCAAACAGTTGTGGTTCAGAAAAAAAACCCTAAAAATGTGCAAACTTGTGAAATTCCTTATTTCCAAACTAGTTAAAGTTCCATGGAACCTAAATGAGCAGGTTTAAAAAAATGTTTATACAGTTTGGCAATTTATTAAGAACTGTGCAGAATAGTTTTGTAAACCCATGGCAGCCTTGCCTGATTAGATATTGGGGCCAAAATACAGTCTGAAGCATTTTCTTAAAAAAATTCTACCAGGGATATTAGGATAAAATGGAGGGACCTGGTGGCACAGACAGTCAAGCTAAGGGTGGCCAGCAGCTGAAGCCTTTGGAGCAACCTTTGGTCACGTTCTTTTACAAATCTTTTTCGAAATCGTAAACCTCCAACATTAAGACTGAATTTGCATTCAGATTTGGTCATCCAAAATTGTGAAAAATAGTCAGAATTTTAACACCATTTTAAAATCCGGATTCGGATCATAATTCCTAATTTCTGAACTAGAATTTCTACTGAAACCAATCGAAATATGAACAAGGTTCCAAAAAGGTGTACATTACAGAGCAGCAAAATATTCACAATTACGCAGAATGGTTTGGTAAACCTTTTGGCCTAATGAGGTAATGGGCTCAAAAAGTAGCCTGAGACACTTTTTTTTTAAAGTTCTACCAGGGATACTAAGATAGAAGAGTGGAACCTGGTGGCACAGGCAGTCAAGCTAAGGATGCCGAGACAAAATGAGAAGCAGCTGAAGCCTTTGGAGCAGCCTTCGGTCACTTTAAAAAAAAAATTCTTGGGAATATGAACCACCAAAAATAAGACTGAAATTCGGACTTAAATTTGGCCATTCAAGGGAAAATTGGTCAGAAAATTAACAACATTCGAAATTCAGGATTAGCTGTACTGTAAATACAATGCAGACTACATTATCTTTTGTACATATATAGCAAAACTTTTCTGTTTCAATATGTTTATTGAGTTTTTGAGTAAACAAGAGAATTATAAACAAGCTTGTTGATCTCCCCACGCAGGGGCTAGAGATGTGTAAAAATGACCAATGATCAATGTCGTTCACAATTATCCTATGGCATAGTGAAAATAGGGGATGGTATCAAAAAATGACTACTGAATAAAATGTCGTGTCCCCAAATTTGTCGCTGAAGGGGAGGCTCTTCTCCAGCAACTCCCCTCCATAGGAGGCAACGGTAGGAGTCAGAATAGTGAGAAACCAGAAAGAAAGCGAGAAGAGCAAAGAGGCAGAGAGAGGGGGTCATAGATAGGAGAGGGGGGAAAGGGAACGGGAGAACTCAGACACGGGAGCCCCACAGAAGGGAGTCAGACAAGGCCCAAACAGGATGCTTGAAGTGTGGGGAACTCATAAGAGATCCATGGTTCCCAAATTTTGAGATAGCAAAACTTTTCAAGTTTATCTCCAGAAAGTCTTTTTACATCACTAAGACTATAGACTTACTGGTCCTTTGAATTCCAGCCAAGTCTAAAACTTAATGTCATCTAAGGACACTTTATAGGTTGTACCGAATGTTTGCACATTGCCAACGGCAAAGCAATCACCCTCTTAACAAGTTCTCTGTGCTATTTACTAAAATGAAATAACCCATTTTTACTAGTTAGCAGCTAATCATGTAAAATAATGACAATTAACAAGCACTGCGTTTAGACACTTTAATTAACGTAGCCCTTAATAGCGCGGAAAAGCTGCCAACACCTTCGAGGAGAATTCTGTGTTCGCCTTAGCGTAAAGTTAAACTTACTTTCTTACGTCCTATATATTCTAATGAACAGGCTCCATGGCTGCCTTTTGTTTTATCTAAAGTGTACCTGTACTCAAACAACACAAAAACAAAACCCCAAATGCTCTACTGTGCATGTTTTTCATTTCATTTGTATCTATTTGTGGAAGGGCTTGTAGATTTATTTTGATCTGGAATAAGGGAATATGTTATATTCTATGGAAAGTAAGACAGCAAATCTAATTTGAAGGCAACATTTAATGTTTTTTATTTTGATTTGTTTATAAAGTGATGTGATATATAATTTTTTAATTTGTTTTTGTATTTTTAAAATAAGCATTTAATGTGGGTTGTATCCATGACCTTGTTATGAGTTACTACTTAAAGAGTCATTGTCACCAACTTGAAAAATTCAGGTAAAAGCACAGAGAAATGGGGTATGCCTGTATGTTATGCAGCATTTGCTATTTCCATAAAGCACTTTAATTCATTTGCAATGTGCTTTTGAACATACTACTCCAGGAATGGTCAATTTCCTAGCACAACCTCTTCCCTCCCTCATATCTCTCTTCTGTTTGGGGGGTGTTCAATTACTGGCTGTGCTGGTGCAGCTCTTCTGCCCCTCCCATCACCTACCTACATAACCGTTTATGTACCTGCCAGGGTTGGAGAGAAGAAAATACTATAGAATATCATGTGAGTAGCAGTTCTTAGTCTGCTGGGGCTGCTGGCATCACATACAAAATGGCAGCACCCAGAAGAAGTCTCAGGACTTTTGACTGTCTACCCAAATGAGGTTTTTACATATAAAACAGTGCAATGAATACATTAAATGCACATATAATCTTATGGGATGATTTTTGTTGAGGTGAATGATCTTGCAACAGGGTCTCCTTAACAGAAAGCCCACTACTGTCTTCATACTTGTTGACAGTATATGAACAACCAGACACATTATGGTGAGGTAGGCTAGATGGAACTAAATACTCAATCTACTAGATGACGTGGATAGGAAAACACAGTGGCAGAGGCCACTGTCTATGCTGTATATCAGAGATCCACCCATATGTCCTGGCTTTCCTTCATAGGCTTCAATAGAGAAGCCAGCTTCCTGCAGGCTTGTACATAGATGGTTTCTCCCATGGATAAAGGCAACACGTCATGGTTCCACAACACCTAAACCCAGATGTTGGAACCATAGTGCTGCGTAATCTACCTTTACAGCCGATTGTTAGATTTATTCTCACTTTTTGTCCCTTCACTCCCATGCTTATGCTTGCCTTATTGGCAAAGCACATCTTGCTTTAGAACTTAGGTTGTGGTCCATTCAAGAGCAGTAGCCAAGAACAGCTAATATCTGATCTGACCTCAGTCACCTAAAACATTATTGGCTATACAATGAGCACCTTCAGAAATGAACAGAGTACAACTGCTTTAGGAAAACCTTAAAAAAGACCTAATTTTGACTTTAAAACACCTGCAATATTCGCCAACTTCCAGCACTGTAATAACACACCCCGCCAATACTGCGAGCTGAGACTAAGCTTCTAAATAATGGCATGTAAATGGTCTCCCACTGAGTCTCTGTGATTGTTTCTTAACATCATCCTGGAACTTTATGTGCCTTTGGGATGAACCGTCCTTTGAAACACAGCATGGGTTACAAAGGCAAAGCTAGAATCTCTGAACATGAAGAGTTTGACGCTGCTCTGCAGGGATGGAGTGGGATGGACGGAACGAGAGAAAAGTGTGCCTAATACATTCACTGTGTGACATACGTAAAATTATTCTTTTTATCGAGTAATAAATGGGTGACAGAAAATGTCCCCTCCATCACCACCATCCACCTCCAAGAATCAGTCGAAAAAATAAAATGTTTCCTTTTTTTTTTTTACCTAGATTTTTAAAAGATTTTTTATCAAAGCTATGTATAGTACAAAGTAAAACGGGAGGAGTGATTATGTGCCTGCATTTTAAAAGGTTGCATAAGAACACTAAACTAGAAAGAAAACTAATAGATCACTTATTGGCACATGTTAGTGAGGTGAATCCTTAGCTTTCTTTTTATCTCTGTTGGGGACTCCAGTGGTGAGATCTCTTACTGTTATGCAGTCAAACTTTCAACTAACAGCCTCCATTTCTCTATTTTTACCTCCTCTAGTTATGACTGTGCAGTTCAACAAACACCAGAGTTAGACCCAACGCTTACAGTAATATAGCAAACTGGTCAGACAAGCCCCCTTCCCTTCTCTTCAATGCAAGTCTATGTGAGGACACTTGGGCTGAGGGGTGTTACTCAGCTCTGCCAGCACAGGGTACTACAATGTGAGGGCCAGAAAGAGCATCTTTGGTGAAAGAAAAAGATATCTTTAGGCATTTCCAATCAAAAATGACTCACAAATAACACGCAAGACTTTAAAGAGATCAACAGGTGTAAGATTTCGGCTGGACTTTAAGATGATCCGGTGTTACCATCTGCTAAGAAATTAGGATGCTATCTTTTTTAAGAAGGTTTTTTTTTTAAGTTTGCATTAATAACAATACAAAAGAAAGAGAATCATAATAACAGGGGTCAAGAGACACATTTACAGCATGATATATGGTGGTGTGAACATGTAATTTATAGCACTTGTCATATTAGTAATTATAGGTATGTGCAGCCTATTGCGTTAGGGTGTGCACCCCAAAGCTCAAACACACATGCGTTTACACATGCGCGTGTGTGTATATACATATAAGGCAGTAGGGCAATGGACACTGTCGGTAGAGCAGTGAACGATGTCAGTAAGGCAGAGGTTGGTGTCAGTGGAGCAGTGGATGGTGTCAGAAGGGCAGAGATTGGTGTCAGTAGTTTATTTTTAATATATTTTTAATAATAATTTTTGTACAATATTTATTTTACAATAATTTTTTTATTATTACCAGTATTTGTTACTATTTTTTTAGGTGCCCCATTGGTGGGCTTTGGTGAAACATCAGGGGTCTAAACAGACCCCTGATGTCTCTCTTTTCAGATAGAGAAAAGGACTGAGGACAGAGATTCCCCAGCCCCTTTCTCTGCAGCCAAGCAGAAGGGTGGATTTGCCTAGTACAGGGTCATTAGGGTGTGCCCAGGCACACCCAGTGGGCACACCTATGTTAGTAATATGAATTAATATAAGTAATTATAGAAACAGGAGTTCCCAGTATGAACACAACACTGACAAATAACACAGTGGGATTGATTTACCAAAGGCGAATATACTGTGCATTTTGCAAGTGCAGTTGTTCCAGAGCTTAGCAAATTAGTTAAAGCTTCACTTTGCAAATCATACCCAATCACATGCAAGGAAAATATTTTAAAAAAACTGCATTTTTGCCTGCACATGATTGGATGATAGAATTCAGCAGAGTGTTCCCTCATTTATGAAGCTCTGGAGCAACTGCACTTTCAGAGTGCAACTACACTTGCAAAGTGCACATGTTGGGTAGGTGCAGCGTGGTGTGGAGGTAGTAATCACACAGAGGCCCATTAAACGGTGTATTGAAGAACTTGCAGATAGTACAACAACCCGGCAGGGAGTTCACCTGATCGGGAACTTACAGTCAATGCAGCTGAGAGTCAACAGTAGTAGTAGTTTGCGTGACCCAAGATGGCCACCAGGGTCACCTGGATTCAGCATAGCCAACAGAAATGCTGCTCCAGGAAACTGAGGGAACCACAGAGAAATCAAGTCCTCCAGCTTCAGTACCACCCTGGCAGAGCACCATCTACTGTGGGGAAAATAGACTGCATCTGCCTACACACAGTCTATTTGCCTTTAGTAAATCAACCCCAGTGTGTCATTAACCAAACAGTGGGGTCCCGATGGCCCTCCCCACAATGTTTAACAACCCCAATTGTAATTAGCCTAAATACCAAAAAGATAACAGTACCATCGTTATACCCAATCAAAATGAACGTGGGCACCCTAGGCAGGATTAAAACACAAATACAGCAAACAAGCTCTTTTTTAACTGAAGTCTCACCACTCTAGAATGCTGAATTTTAGTTGTGCCCAAAAAAAAAAAAAAATTGGAACACTATGTGGATGTTACACTTCAAACTCTCTGAAAGAAGCTGCCAATCTAGTCAGCTTTTTTTCACCTTGGCATTGAGTCACGACAAGTGATTGATATCTGTCCGCCTACTTTCATGAACTGCTGCAGGGATGAGGTGAGTAAAATTTGGAGTTCAAGGAAAATGTGTCCTCTAAGGAATTGTACTGCCATATTATCTTTTAGAAACAGAAAGAAATTACACAGAAAATATAATGAATAATAAAACTACATTGCAAATGATTTTAAAAAAATGCTGTACCATAGGAGGGGAACTCAGGTGACCATTTTTTTTTAAATAAAATTTTTATACACTAAAAAAAAAAAAAAATGAGCTCCTAAATGTCTGTGGTTCAGCTAAAGAGATTTTTTTCTTCCTATCCAAGAGAAAATAATGATGATATGGGGCATGAAGTGAGTGGAATTTTCTAAAGGGGACGGATACAGAAAACTGATAGATGACTTAGCCTTCCTCGGTACAAGAGATAGTTTGCTTCCTAACACTCACATTCATAAATTTGGTATATGGTCTTCTTAATTGACCCAAAAAGAGTTTGTTCACACTTTGTATTCAGATTCATATTTTGCTGGGGTTGTACCCTTGATAAAACTGAGCTGTGCCTCACCATTGATCTGATTAAATGGGCATCAGTTTCTACGTATGCTTCTGTCAAGTGTGCATGTGTTCTATATCCTTCTATGAGGTGTACCTTATTCATAGACAGATTAGATAGAGAGATAGATCCCCCCCCTCCAAAATATTAAGTTCATGTATTTCCATTAAAGGGCAGTGTTAAAGATGCAGCATACAAAGACATTTTAGGCAATTTTGTGCTTCCAACCTTGTAGAAACACTTTGGGGAAGGCCCTTTCCTGCCACTATGACTGTTATATTGTGCACAAAGCCAGCTCCATGAAGACATGGTTTGATGAGCTTGTGTAGAGGAACCCAAGTGGCCTCACACAAATCGCTAACATCAACCTTATTGAGCACCTTTGGGGTCAGCTGTAATGCTTCTCATTGAACATCGTTACCTTAAAACCTCCGTAGTGGGAGCTGAATACCTTATAGTATGTGACCACTATAATTCGTGGGTAGTGATTGCAACAAGTGATGCCATGCATATACTAAACAAGGAGATGTTCAGAATATGTGCACTGTTATATTGTGCACAAAGCCAGCTCCATGAAGACATGGTTTGATGAGCTTGTGTAGAGGAACCCAAGTGGCCTCACACAGATCCCTAACATCAACCTTTTTGAGCGCCTTTGGGGTCAGCTGGAATGCTTCTCATCGAACATCGGTACCTTAAAACCTCCGTAGTGGGAGCTGAATACCTTATAGTATGTGACCACTATAATTCCTGGGTAGTGATTGCAACAAGTGATGCCATTTATATACTAAACAAGGAGATGTTCAGAATATGTGCACTGTTATATTGTGCACAAAGCCAGCTCCATGAAGACATGGTTTGATGAGCTTGTGTAGCGGAACCCAAGTGGCCTCACACAGATCCCTAACATCAACCTTTTTGAGCGCCTTTGGGGTCAGCTGGAATGCTTCTCATCGAACATCGGTACCTTAAAACCTCCGTAGTGGGAGCTGAATACCTTATAGTATGTGACCACTATAATTCGTGGGTAGTGATTGCAACAAGTGATGCCGTGCATATACTGAACAAGGAGAAGTAAAGTCAAGAGCACTTCAGATGTATGTTTCACACATTTTTTTGTGGAAATGGTGTCACATACATCAGAAATGAACTCACCTGGATCCCCTGCTTGTGGAACTGTGCTTCCCTGAGCAATTTGTTGTGGTTCTATTTTCCACCAGCGGGTGTTTCCCAGCAGCCAGCAGATCCCAGTAATCAGTTTCCACCTGATGCTGGCTGCTGGGAGGGTATATAGTTCCTCCTCTACCTGTCCTTCTCACTTCAGTGTTTTGCTTTGCTGACAGTTAGTGTTAGCTGTTTCCTGTCCTGTTCAGGCTCTTGATTGTGCTCTTTGCCTTGTACCTATACCCTTAACCCTGCTGCCTTGTTCCTGCTCCCCGTGGTTGCAGGAAAGAAATGTGCACCATCAATGGCCAGCCGTATGCTTTCTGTTACTCTGTTAGGTTGTTTAGTTTAGGTATTTTGTTACTGGGGTTTTGGTTCACCTATATCTTTATGTTTGCTGTAGCAAGGCAGATTTGGCCATCCCTGCTGCTTATTCCTGACACCAACATTTCAGGGCTTCACATGGTCCCTTTCCTAAAGTCAGGGCCCCCGAAACATTGTCTGTTTTCTGATGTTGTTTCCACAATAAAGGTGTGCAACATACATCGGGAAGTGCTGATGACTTTACATCTTGTTCAACATCAGTATCTGACTTCACAAATGTCCTGTTTGGATGAACAGGCAACAATTCCCACAGCCACTCCAGAGTCGTAAAAAAAGCCTTCCCAGAAGCGTGGAGGCTGTTAAATCTGCAAAGGGGGAGCCTGCTTCATAGATAGATAGATAGATAGATAGATAGATAGATAGATAGATAGATAGATAGATAGATAGATAGATAGATAGATAGATAGATAGATAGATACTTCCTGTCCAACTTTCACTACATTAATCAAAGCTAGTTGCTGATTGGTCGCTGCGGTTCACCATGCGTTGCCTCTTCTGCAATCTGTTTATGAATAACCTCTACTCTCATTGCCGAGTTTGAAGGAACATAATGTATTTATCAACAGTCTGTCTAACCTAATAGAAAAGCTAAGTGCCTAATGATGCCTGTTTAATGTCACTTCATTAAACCTCAACTTTACATCAATTACTATTCGGCATTTAGGAATATGTATGCAGATAATGGGCCCAGGTCTGACAAAGAAAAATAAGAAGTGCCTCAACAGTGAAAATTCCTGCCTATCGTAGCAGATTTCTGCATAAAATAAGCCGTTTCTACGATGGATATATTATGCTTTATTGAACTATTTGCTTCATAAATTTTTATGTTTTTTTTTTTTTTTTTAAGGATTATCCTGCTGGTATCACAAGACTTTCGAGGTGCCCAACCTTTCAGCGAAACAATATGCTGGGGAAACAATTCTCATCTAATTTTTATGATTATTACTATTTTTTTTCTTTTACTGAAAGGAAAACTGCTGTGATTTTTCAGTAAGTATGCATTTCATTATTGCACCATTTACCTAAAAGTAATATCTGACAAGTTGTTCACAATGTTTGAGTTGCTCGATGCTCCATATTTTCATTACTGCCTTCCGTATATATAGAGTTGTAAACCCCTGTTTGTCTCCTCAATATCAGGGAATGTGATAAACACACATGCATCAGGTGCATCTAAAAGGCTCCATTATGAAAGAAAAACTACTTATGATCTAATAAGCTAAGCACAGCTAGAACTGTTTCTTCTTATACAGTGAGATGAAATCTCTCCAAAGTAAATGGAAACCCCTCTAATGCCCTGTACACACGGTCGGATTTTCCGACGGAAAATGTGTGATAGGACCTTGTTGTCGGAAATTCCGACCGCGTGTGGGCTCCATCACACATTTTCCATCGGAATTTCCGACACACAAAGTTTGAGAGCAGGCTATAAAATTTTCCGACAACAAAATCCGTTGTCGGAAATTCCAATCGTGTGTACACTAATTGACGCACAAAGTGCCACGCATGCTCAGAATAAATTAAGAGACGAAAGCTATTGGCTACTGCCCTGTGTATAGTCCCAACGTACGTGTTTTACGTCACCGCGTTTAGAATGATCGGATTTACTGACAACTTTGTGTGACCGTGTGTATGCAAGACAAGTTTGAGCCAACATCCGTCGGAAAAAATCCATGGATTTTGTTGTTGGCATGTCCGAACAAAGTCCGACCGTGTGTACAGGGCATTAGACAGTTGTCACCAGAACAGCTGTCCCCATTAAATTATTTCTCCTCCATTCCTCTTCTAGTGATAGCTTTGCAATAATAGATGTTCCATCATTTTCTGTTCCAGAGGCAATGGTCACCAGGACAAACAGAGAGGTTTTAATCCCTCCCTACTTGGCTTTATATACAGTATATACACTATATTACCAAAAGTATTGGGACACCTGCCTTTACACGCACATGAACTTTAATGGCATCCCACTCTTAGTCCGTAGGGTTCAATATTGTGTTGGCCCACCCATTGCAGCTATAACAGCTTCAACTCTTCTGGGAAGGCTGTCCACAAGGTTTAGGAGTGTGTCTATGGGAATGTTTAACCATTCTTCCAGAAGCGAATTTGTGAGGTCAGGCACTGATGTGAATGAGTAGGCCTGGCTCGCAGTCTCCACTCTAATTCATCCCAAAGGTGTTCAGTCCGGTTCAGATCAGGACTCTGTGCAGGCCAGTCAAGTTCCTCCACTCCAAACTCGCTTATCCATGTCTTGTGGGACCTTGTTTTGTGCACTGGTCCAAATCATTTGGTGGAGGGGAGATTAAGGTGTGGGGTTGTTTTTCAGGGGCTGGGCTTGGCCCCTTAGTTCCAGTGAAGGGAACTCTTAAGGCGTCAGCATACCAAGACATTTTGGACAATTTCATACTCACATTTCATGTGGGAACAGTTTGGGGATGGCACCTTCCAGTTCCAACATGACTGCACACCAGTGCACAAAGCAAGGTCCATAAAGACATGGATGAGTGAGTTTGGGGTGGAGGAACTTGACTGGCCTGCACAAAGTCCTGACCTCAACCTGATAGAACATCTTTGGGATGAATCAGAGTGGAGACTGCGAGCCAGGCCTTCTCATCCAATATTGCCTGACCTCACAAATGCGTTTCTGGAAGAATGGTCAAACATTACCATAGACACACTCCTAAACCTTGTGGACAGCCTTCCCAGAAGAGTTGAAGCTGTTATAGCTGCAAAGGGTGGGCCAACTCAATATTGAACCCTACGGACTATGACTGGGATACCATTAAAGTTCATGTGCGTGTAAAGGCAGGCGCCCCAATACTTTTGACAATATAGTGTATATATTGTTATGACTGTTCAAAAATGCTCATTTAAAGTCTTGTAGAAAGTCTGTTTTTAGTTAAATCTAACTTTCCCAAGAAAGGAGCGGTAAAGCACAATCACTGTGCTGCACTACTATGCAAGAAGCATAGCCTGTATGAACAAATATGGCTTCCCCCATGTACATAAACTATTCAGAGGGAATAATGAATATTATTCAGTTATTGATAAGGTTGCTTAAAATAAAATGATCAGCCATCAACTAGCAAAAACTGGCATTTTGGGTGGACTGATAAAGAGCACGTCATGTAATTTTGACCCCTTTCAGCATGGGTTGCACCCATTCCCCACTGCAGTTCTTTTGCTACAAAAAATATCCAAAGGACAGAAAAAAATAACTTAATTGGGAAAAAAATTATCACAATTTCTTAAATAGTGAGGCTTAGTGCTGCCCCCTCTAGCCCTCCTAGCCCTCCTCTAGCCCTAAAGCCGTATACTCTGGCCCACAGGTGCCAATATGGAGGCTGGGCAATGCAGAAGGAGCCTGCACACCTGCAGCATCAGAAAAGCGTGGAAGCAAATAAGAGAAGTTCATACACTTTATATGCAAGTTGAAGACTGAGGTCACCCTTTTAATCAGTCTGTATAGTTGGAGTTTTCTACCTCATAAACACACCCCCACTAACCGTACATTCACCCTGTGACAAAGAGTAAGCTTCGCATTATCTGCCGTCATGAGCGGCGATATTAATCACGGTGTCGTTATATAGATCTTTTCATCCTCACATCTCCTATCTCTTTACATAGGCAATTAATCAAGTTCCACATTTTTTTTTATTAAGAAAATATAATTGGCTCTCTTTCATATACTGCAGAAAGATGAAAGGGAAAATTGATCATGAAATTTTGTGATGAGACTCGGTGCAGGGAAAGTAGAGGGATGGACAATTTAAATTATAAATTATCTGGCTTTAAAAATTCTACGGGTAGTGGGAACGTGACAAAGGGAAAGGAGAGATGGAGCCTTCAGATTAGCGAAAGATGAGCGAATGGACGCGTAAACGCCAAGGAAAAAATTCTATAGGGATTTTATGGGTTATATTTCCCGTAGAGATGTAAAGACCCAAACTTTATGGAGGTGGCATTTTAACACATAGACTATAATTTTACAGAACAGTTTGTGTAATTCTGGACCGGTCATAGATGGTTGAAACCATGCATGGGCAGGCTGAATGTACCATGTTGATTGATAGATCAACTTGGGTACAACCAGACTACTTGATTTTACAAACGATTATCGCTAGTGGCTATACATGATCACTATCGTCTACCGGTGGGGATGGCTTTCCTGCCGGGAGAATACAATGACCTTGCCGGAGGGATTCCCCTGTCAACACTGTCACACAGACAGTGTTGATAGGGGAATCCCTCCGGAAAGGTCATTGTATTCTTCTTTCCTGAAACCACGGATTGATTCTCCCATCAACACATGATGAGAGAATCAATCCGTGGTTTCAGGAAAGAAGTTTTCTTTGTATATGGCCTGCCTTACACATTCAACTGGACTTGTTCTGTAATGTTTGAAGACGTTTTTTAGCTTATCCAAGCTACTTCTTCAGTTCTATAAGTATAAAGAACATACCTCAGTACTCATATCCACACAGGTAGCACCCACACCATGATCCAATCACAATGGAAAGGCAGATGGTATTCTCCAAAACCAGGATGGGTGGTGTGAGCTGTGGAACCAACCTCTTCTATTTACAGTATACCGTATAATCCCATCTTTGATGTCAGGAAGGTTTCATAGGCATTAATGGTTTGATTGAAATGGCTTAAATGTGTGAACCGTTGTCAAACCACCATTGGAGAGATGTTAAAATGTTATACATTTAAAAATTCACACCGCCATACACAGAAAATCACAGGCATAACACCTATGAATCCTTCCTGACATCAGTGATGGTATTATGTCACTAGAACGTGGCGGTTCCACAACTTTCACATTTTTTTATACTGTTCTTGGATAATACCATCTGCCTTTCCATAGTAACGGGATCAAGGTATCGATGCTACCTGTGTGGATATTTCCTGACATTCGTTAGAAGACAAAAAATGGTGTGGAGAAGCTACAAAATGTCTTTAACGGTACAAAAGAAGTATAGTTTCATGTCACTATAACTACTACTAGATATATCATGACCTAGATAAACGAGAACCTTAACAGATCTAAGGTATAGACGTGCCCCAGAAAAAAAGAGGAGAAGGCATAGACATCTCAAGATTGCCAAGGCATTAACTGCTTATTGCCAACCTAGCACAGTAAAAGACACGTCAAACAAGCAGTTAAAAATGTGATTTCTGTTAAAAAAAAGAAAAAAAGAAGAATTATTTAGCATGATTCTATAATCAAGGCGACCTAGGCAAAGAAATAAAACAAAACAAAAAAAAAAAGACGCATTCACCCAGTCTGTCACAACAGCTCCTTGCAATTCCATAAAATTGTTGACTTTCTGAAAGTTGGTAATTGCATAGGGCCAGGAATAGCCCCAATGTGAGACTGTTCGAGCATGTACTGTAAATTAAGTTTTGTGTAAAGATGCACAGTCGTGATGTTGCTCGTAGTGACTACAGCAAATGGCGTCGCCTAAAACCAGTATTAAAAGAAGGAAGTCACCATGTAAGACACTTTTAAGGGAGACTACTGTAACTTGCACAATCAGAATACTTCAGCCTCCTGGCTTACTCTCTTGACACATGGCTGCTACAGGCCTCAAGCCTAAGCCTTAGGTCTGCTCCTCAGACCAATACAAAGAGTTCTTTAAGGTCAAGCTCTCTCATAGCTTACTCACAATCAGCTCCTTGCTGCTCTGTACCAGACTAAATATGCCTCCTACAGGCAGGCACACTCTGGCTGCCCCATGCAGCCTCTCAGACTCCTGAAGAGGATTGGAGTCCTCCTGACTCCCATGCACAGACCTTCTGTCTGTTGGGTGGAGCCCTGAGCTTTAACTCCTGGTCTATTATGAAGCCAGCCCCCACCTGAACAATCAGTGTGCCTGCGTCTCCAAAAATCTGGGGTAAACCACCAATTTTCTGAGGAGCACTCGGTCCCACTGCTACAGCTTTTTTTTTTAGGTCCATGAGAATAGGGTATAAATAAATGTCCTAAGAATAAAAGTTAGAGTGTTGCATTTTAAAACTCATAGGCTCTACCCAGGTGACCTGGGATCTAGGGGTCTGGGGGTCAGGGCTGTGTGTGAATGGACACACAGAGTGCAGCTCGGAAGTGAGCCTGCTGGAGTGCCCTCCATAGCAAGAGTCTTGCTATTGGAGGCTGTCACGTTTACCCCAAATGCAAGTGGCCAGACACTATAGCTGGCTATTGTGTTCTTTACCTATAGCAGCCCCCTTTCCCATAAGGCAAGCAGGCCTACCGGTACTCGGTTGCCCCCAGGACTTATACACAATGCTATAATGCCTGGCTACCCTGCCTGGGCAGAGGCGCAAACTGAGCAAAGCAAACAGGTATTTGCGGCTGGCAGTCAGGTCATTATCCGGTCCAAGGTCATACACAGAGAAATCCAATCTAGCATAGCAAACAAACAGGGAGCTTGGAAAACGTGTTACAAAGCATGTGACTGAAGGTGTGGCTGACTTAAATCAGGTTTGGTCTCCACCCAGAATCTGGCCACAATCAATTACCTTGCAGGTCGACAGACAGACAATGCCACATCCAAAACCAGGATGCTGCAATCAGCAGCTATGACGGAACAGGAGCACATTTGCAATTTACAGGGGCACTTGGCAGCATTCGTAATGGAGAATTAACATTCGTGACGTGGCAAATTATGAAATCTCGAAATGCAGAGCACAATTCTCTTCTTCTTTAATGGGATAATAATGAAGCTGCTTTGCTGGTGATACTGATGGATTTATTGCAAACAAATTTTGACAGGCTTTTTTTTCTAGAGATATCAAGAATAATATTATTATGCTCGTTATTTTTTTCTTGGTGCAAGTTACCACAACACCATTATCCCGTAGTTTTTAAGATCAAAGATACAACTATCTTGGTGTCCCTTGTTAATTTTACATTGTATTTTTTAAAATGTAACTGCCTACTCCCAAACTGTCATTTGAAGTAAAACACATAGCCAAGTATTATTCTCCACAAATTTTTTATTGTGCATTAAAAAAAGAAAACAAATAAAACTAGACATGCTATCTGCCAATAGAACTTAACCAAAAAGTGCATTCTATGCATCCAAAAATATAGAAAATATACCAAATCATATCATTATGCAACCAAAAAATAAAATAAAAGCCTCATACATGTGTCCTGCTTCTTAATATAGGGGTTCAACAATGCCAAGAGTTGGTGAAAGCAGGGTTCTGTCATCCCGGAGATAAATCATCTGGATTATTCTCCTGGAGCTCCCGCAGCAAAGGCATATAACATAATTGGTCACGATTAATAAAGCAACCAATTTTTGGTCCAGGAAATCCTCCTCCTCCTGTTCCTGGACTGGATTTGGGTCAAAGCAATAACTCCAAGGCCAATCATAAATAGCATGTTATCTCCTCCGATTCCGCAACATGGCTGGTTGACGAACGGCCGTTCAGAAACTAACTGAAAAGCGCAAACTAAAAAGCGCGAAATGAAAAGCGCGAATCCACACTCACCAAACTTCTACTAACACGAAATTAGCAGAAGGGGCCCAAAGGGTGGCGATAAGAGCTGAAAAACCACGTAGTACGTCACTACCTTCAGGTTTGTTGGCTGACAATTGTGTGGCGTTTGTATGCAAGACAAGTTTGGGGCCAAAAATCTGCGGTTTCGTCGGCCTAAAATCCGATCGTGTGTACAAAGCTTGAGACAGCTTTCACACTGGGGCGGTTTGCAGGCGTTATTGCGCTAAAAAAACCGCCTGCAAACCGACCCAAAACAGCTGCTGCTGTTTGTTCAGTGTGAAAGCCCGAGGGCTTTCACACTGGAGCGGTGCGCTGGCAGGAGAAGAAAAAAACTCCTGCAAGCCGCATCTTTGGAGCGGTGAAGGAGCAGTGTATTCACCGCTCCTTCACTGCTCCTGCCCATTGAAATCAATGGGGCAGCGCGGCTATACCGCGGCAATATAGTGGGTATAGCCGCGCTATGCGAGCGGTTTTAACCCTTTTTTGGCCACCAGCGGGGGGGGGTTTAAAACCGCAACCGCTAGCGGCCCAAAACACCCGCAAAAACGACGGTAAAACAGCGCTAAAAATAGCGCTGTTTTACCGCCGACACCCCCCACCGCCCCAGTGTGAAAGGGGCCTAAGAGATGAATATTGCCTCACCTTAATGAAAATGAAATTTTCCTATTATCTCAAACAATTACACTCTCCCAATCTCCCAGCAGCATGGCAGCGATGTCAAGGTAGCTCTTAAGGAAACTACTTGTTTTCCAAGAAATATTTTGTGTTGGGAAGAAAATTCTCATCAGAGACTTGGTAGATTACTTAGTTTTATTGTGTAATGAAGTGTAGTGGAAACCAGCTGTGCCTTCCCATAATGTCACACTATGTGTTTTCATCATGTCACCTAGCCTTCTACGAGAGAAATTATAATGACTTTAAAGCGATTTTATGCTACATTTTTCAAGTTTATTTTTACTGTTTATATAATATATTTCTTTTAAAAAATATGGATTCAATACAAGGTGCAACCATTGCATTAAACATTACTTTATTTTTTTTTTATTTTTTTTTTCTAAAATGAGAACACAATGGAAGGAAGACTCTATTTTTAGTTTAAACAGTGGATAAGGCTGCCAAGAGAAGGTGTGTTTGTGTGTATGGGGGGGGGGGGGGGGGGGGGTGGAGGATGATCCAGCTGAGTGCGTAATTTGAGCTTCAGCTATTTTCAGCCTTGTACATAGTTTTTTCTTATCTCTTTTTTTTTTTGTGTCTTTTTTTTTTTTTTTTTTTTTTTTTTTAGCCTTTACCTTGGTGAATATGAGAAAAGAAGCCTAGAGGGAACCTATACTTGTTGATATAAAATATTTGTATGCATTTTTTCATATTCATGTGACTTAATTAAAATGACAATATCATTTTTAGGCCCGATGAATGAATAAAAACAAATAGAAAAAAAAAATTAATTTTAAAGGGAAATTCACAGGAGTGTCCTTTTTTGGAAATTATATTCTGGTCTAGTAAACATGAGAAAAGGAGCCTAGAGGGAACATATAAACTGTTGATATAAAATATTTCTATGATTTTTTTTATATGTATGTGACTAAATTAAAATTTATTAAAATATAATTTTTAGGCTTGAACAAAAAAAAAAATGAATAAAAACAAATAGAAAAAAAAAACAATTCCTTTTAAAGGGAAATTCACAGGAGTGTCCTTTTATGGAAATTATATTCTGGTCTAGTAAACATGAGAAAAGATATAAACT
Organism: Lithobates clamitans; assembly: GCA_037952925.1. Classification (NCBI taxonomy): domain Eukaryota; kingdom Metazoa; phylum Chordata; class Amphibia; order Anura; family Ranidae; genus Lithobates; species Lithobates clamitans. The sequence goes on along the minus strand of JBBGZY010000614.1, from coordinate 3,593 downwards.
GATATAAAATATTTCTATGATTTTTTTCATATTTATGTGACTTAATTAAAATGAATTACAATATAATTTTTATGCCTAATCAAAAAAAAATGAATACAAATAAATAGAAGAAAAAAATCATTTTAAAGGGAAATTCACAGGAGCGTCCTTTTATGGAAATTATATTCTGGTCTAGTAAACATGAGAAAAGGAGCCTAGAGGGAACATTTTATCTATTGATATAAAATATTTCTATGAATTGTTTTCATATTTATGTGACTTAATTAAAATTAAAATGACAATATAATTTTTAGGCCTGAACAAAAAAAAATGAATAAAAAAAAAAAATAGAAAAAAAAATCCTTTTAAAGGGAAATTCACAGGAGCGTCCTTTTATGGAAATTATATTCTGGTCTAGTAAACATGAGAAAAGGAGCCTAGAGGGGACATGTAAACTGTTGCTATAAAATATTTCTATGATTTTTTTCATATTTATGTGACTTAATTAAAATTAATTACAATTTAATTTTTAGGCCTGAACAAAAAAAAATTAATAAAAATAAATAGAAAAAAAAAATCCTATTAAAGGGAAATTCACAGGAGTGTCCTTTTATGGAATTTATATTCTGGTTTAGTAAACATGTGAAAATGAGCCTACAGGCTAACTGTAAATTGTAAATATGAAAAATATGCAAATATTTTTTTAAATATTTTTCAGACTGTAATTAAAACATTTACATTTTTTTTGATGTCCGGAACATAATAAATAAAAATAACCACACAATAATGGTACATTGCCTTTAAAGTTTAGTAAAGTGTCATTTTCTGTAAATTATATTCCAAAAGTGGCTAAAATGTCCATAAGAACATACATATGTATCACAATTTAAAATTTGTAATATAAACATAATTATTTGTACTTTGTTAAAGAATAAGTGCAGTAATTTTTTATTATTATTTTTTTTTTTTTTAGAAAAATACCAAACTTGTCCTTTAAATCCCAAACCACAGCCAGTTTTTTGTTTTGGATAGAGTGGGTAAGATTCTGCCCACAATATAACATTTGTAATACAAGCATAATTATTTGTACTTTATGAAAGAATAATTTCTGTATTTTTTTTATTATTATTATTATTTTTTTTTTTTTTTAAACACCAAAATTGTTCTTTAAAGCCTGAACCCCAGCCATTTTTTTTTTTAATATTTTGGATAAAGTGGGTAAGATTCTGCCTATTCCCATTGAGAAGATTTTCCTTTACTTCCCATCTTTTTTTATAGCTGTATAAGAAATAGGAAGGAGGATGGGGTGGGCTACTGGGGGGCAAAACAGAAAGCAAACAGAAAATTATCAGAAGTTCTAACCCTTCCCCACTCAACTAAAAATGTGTTTTTATCTGTGTCCCCAATGTAGAGATTTCTCATAACCTCCTGTGCCGCCAGGAAGTTGAGAGGGGTTGTAATTTCTCCAACAGGGCGAGAGATAGCAATGAAAACCTGATAGGGGCTTAAACTCTCTTTCATTCCTTCTGAAATTTAAAACAAAACCAGATTGGATGTAAAAATGTAATTTCCACACCTTGACCACTAGGGGCACTGTTTCACTGCAATCTATGTCCATAATAGCCTACAACGGGGGCAATAGGAAAACTTTCAGGCAATGCTCCTGCAAGAAAATTAGTAAACAGGATTCTGGGTAATGTACGGCAACAACATTTTAATTTGACGCTTTATTTTTTCTTGGTGGGAACGAGCCTTTAGGAAAACCGGGGTTTACAAATGAAACCGCTACTATGCTAATAAGATTTTTACAAAGTTGCTGACATCGTCTTTTCTTAAACACACTCTCAGTCACAAGGCTACTTCCTGTCTTATTTCCCCATCTATTAAATAATATTGCAACCATAATTTTAGAAATCGTAATTAATCTCACTTATCTGTCAGAACTCTACATCTTGGCACTTATAGTTTGTCACATGTGCATAAAACAAATTTACTCTAAAAATATTTGATAGTGTTGTATACTATCCAACACTTGGCTCTTTTCAGGAGCCACAGCTGCTTTTAGCCTAAATCATACATTTTTTTGGGGCTTTGTTGCATTTAGCATGGGAGTTCAACCGATGAGGTTAAACTCCAGGGATGAAAAACCTTTACCCTTGCAGTAGGTGGCCTTCCGCAAAGGATACCTGCTTGTTTTGCCGAGGGGATGAAGAATGAGGTGATATACCAGCTGAAACCTTGCGGCTTCACAGCTGGTTCCCTACTACGCATGCACGAAGAGCGCTGCTTTCTGGATGGCCCCGGGGGTGGTGGAAGGAGGAGGGGAACAGAAAGCGGCAAGGTCTACTGGAAGTGGGGACGGGTGCCTGTCAAAAAACAGGTACCTGCTCCCCCCCCCCCCGAAAAGTGCCAAATATGGCAGCGGAGGGGGGAAGGAAGCAAATAAGAGGAGCTTCCCCTTTTGGGTGGAGCTCCACTTTAAGGCAGCCCGATTAATATGAATGGATTGCTAACACACTGCAACAGACCAAAAAATACACATGCTAACGCACCTGGACACACATATGACTATTTTTGGCAACGTGATCCACCACAACATATTGCACTGGCCACTATTGCATAGTGGGGTTCCATTTTGTCATGTGTCACTGTGTTTTTAGTTTGCACATTGAAATTTATTATTGACATGTGTTGATGCGCGTTTTTAATGTGTTTTTCGCTTTTGTAGAGGTAGCTAGATAACATTAGCATTAACATCTATTGACCAAGGCTTAGTAACCTCCCTGAGGGTAATCCCGAGTGTGGCTCGAGGTTAAATTTCAGCACCACTCGGGATTACATTGCAGGATCCTGGTGCGGTGTTACTTACCTTGTCCCCAGGACCCTGCGATGTCCCCCGCTGTGTCTGCGGGCTCTGTCTCCTCCGAAGCCTCTCTGTGCCAGGCTCTGTTTCCTGCGAGCGTCGCGACGCACGGGGGCGGAGCCTGCCAGCAAATTCAAAAAACTGTAAAAATCATAACACATACAGTACTGTAATAATTACAGTACTGTATGAAATTATTTCACATCTCTTTTGTCCCCAGTGCTTTGTCCAATGCCCTGCATGCAGTTTTATATTATATAAACTGTTCTTTCCTGGAAACTGGAGATTGTCCATAGCAACCAAAAAGTGTCCCTTTACATCAAAAGTGGCTTTAGACCAGCTAGAAAACAGCGATAGTAAATTAGAACACTTGCAAAATTGAGCAATAGTGAATCGTGGGGAAATTTATTTTGTTATTATTATATTATTTTTTTTTTAATTATTTATATTTATTTATTATATTATAATTTATGTTTTTGTGTTTCAAACTTCATCATACCCGGGATATCTACTAGACTCTTGTTTGGACAGATTTAAGTGTGTTATTGTTAAGAATTACAGGCCTACAATATAAAACGCCAAATTTCCATGCAAAATAATTGTACCGCTTTCAGCACCTAAAATCCGAAATAATCATACCGCCAGGGAGGTTAATACCTGTTGCCGATCAAAATGCACATTATATACATTTGGTACATTACCATTGGCTTTTATAGGCTGGCCAATGCACTAAAATGCAGAAAAAAGGAAC